>VSWD01000007.1:40083438-40683438 GCA_033119305.1 Pinctada imbricata | reverse complement strand
ATAAAGTCACCATACTGTCTGTCTGCCTGTCTGTCTAAGCTCATATCTTCTAAACCCTACATCAGAATTTGTTCATATTTAATATTAATGTTTATTAGGATAGATCCTCTGGGGCAAAGGTACTTAAGGTCAATTATCAAAGGTCAAGGTTATTGCAGGCTAAAAAAGTATATTTTTTGTGAAAGTATATTTCTTGTGCAATAAAAACTTTTAAATTCATTAAAAATCAGTGCGTTGTCCAAATGATCTGAAATTTTGAATAATGATAGAAAAATGTATACTAGAAATCTCTTTTGAGATTTTTCATTGAGTTGATGAGAAATTTTGTGCCAAAGGGGGAGGGGATGGTTGTTACACATATCTTCAGGTGAATGTATATATATAGGCTGCTTAGGCATGGTCCATTTGATATTCAGGGGGGGGGGGGGGGCTTGGGTTTTTTGTCGGAGCAAGATTATTTTTTTCGCCCCGGACCGGGGCAAAATTATTTTTTTCTGGCAAAGTTGGAGCAAGGAAATTTTTTTTAACAAAGTGATGCACATATTTATGATATTAAGAATGTTTGTGTTTTATCAATAGAAATTATTTATATTTTTACTCAAAACTCTAAATATTAATATATTAGTTTATTTTCATGCAAATATTCAATTCACATTTAAACAGAGAGTTAAAGGATTTTTACAATACAATTCTCAATATTTTATATAAGGTACATGTATATAACATGTATAAGAGGGTCTGAGTGGAAGGTCTCCTAGACAATTTTTCAAATGTTACTAAGAATTGTAAATTGGTGAATAACTGAAGTTCTCCTTCCAAGCTTACAAGAACATGACTCTATGGGATACATACAACATGTATTAACAGCAATACATAAATAATGATAATATATTTAAGCTTTTAAGGAAGCCCTTGTTCATTCACATACATGTATAACTTTCGTTATCTTCAAATATATGAACTTTGCTATTAGTAAATAATGTTTTGATTGAAAACTATGGCGAGCGAAGCGAGCCAAAAACTTTTCATACAATTTGAAAACTACGGCGAGCGAAGCGAGCCGGAAAATTTTCAGGAATTTTAGCGAAATTATATGGTAATTCTTCAAATTCAGATTATTTGTAAGAGCAAGATTATTTTTTTCTGTCACACCATAAGCAAATTTATTTTTTTCATCAAAATTGAGAGCAAAATTATTTTTTTCGAAAAAAACCCAAGCCCCCCCCCCCCCCAGAATATCAAATGGACCGTGCCTTATGAGTATTTCATCATGTATCCCACAATTGTTTATTGGGAAAGGTCACAGATTAGATTTTGCTTGACTCTGACCTTATATTCCATTTGGATGATGCCGGTGCATTACTTTGAAAATACTGAAATAACATATTACCTATGTAGTATATATGTACTAATATTACATGTACCGCAAGTTAATCGGTTCCATAATTAATAATATGGTGATTTGCTCAGATAGAAAAGTTTAAACCATGATCACCATGGATCATACGATGGAAAAGTATAAACCACTAAAATGGAATATAGGCATTTTAGGGGATGTCATTGTTTCCTGGTTTCAGATACTTTTTGGCTAGATTTTTTTTTAAATCACCATATTATTATTATGGAACCGATTAGCTTGTAATAATAATAATAATAAGAATAATAATAAGAACTAGATGGCTACTGTTGCAAGCAACAGACGGATTCCTCCTTTATTAGACTGTAAGATATGGAAATATCTCTTAGTTAAAAATAATAAAAAGTTAAAATAAACATTTTGAATATACCGGCGCCGAGTATCGAACTCGCGCACTAGTTGTTGACTGGCCGCCGCTTTAACCATTAAGCCACTGGAACTGTTCATTACGGACAATGGTTTAATATAAAGGTGTTTCGATTGGAATATTACGAAACGATGAAACTTCTCAAAATGTAAATAAAAAGTATTTTTGTTTAATGGCTTGATATATAATAACATAAAACATCTTATGATAATGTCAAATGAAATTTAGAATTAAATAATTTATTTTGTTATCTGTAATTCTATTGGTTTCTTTCAAAAAGTAAACTCATAACAATTCAGAACAATAGACTCCATCGAGGTAGAAAGATCGACATTTGATGTAGGCTTTCATCGTACCAAATTTGTTTGAATTTCTGCAAACTCTGCGTGTTCCTATAAAAGAGGTTGATGAATGCTTGTTGAACTATTTCATCGTAGAGATCTACATAATTTGTGACAGGATCGTGTATGTCATGATGCTCCTTACTTAGGACCACCATTCATACCATATACCATATATCATATAACGTATTCACTGTCTTATCATGCATCACGTTTTGTGCCACACCATGAACAAACTGTAGCGCAATAAATGATAAAAACTGACGAGACATTCTTTGTGTTACAAATGGCGTCGCCGGTAGGATATGGCCAGTGATGTAAGAGGAGAGGAGTGACAGTGAATAGGACACATATTTCGTAGGGCCCAAGGAAGGACGTATTCCAGGATTGAATATAGACAATCGTATGGTTGGACGGTGTGCTGCATCGTGGTATATTATTGTGATATATATAATATCCTTTTTGAATACTTCTTTGTCATTGATTATTATTTATTGTCATGCTTATGGTAGCTATTGTTTGAATGTTTTATAGTGTCTCATGTCTGATACTAAGATCGAAAAGCAATTACTTAAGCCAAGGCCAATTAGTAATGGCAAATTAGTTTACACCCCTGTGTTATTAGCTGATAGTAAGGGTAATTATTTAAGAAATCATATTAAAACAGGTATTGACTTTAAAATACAATGGTGGTGTAAAGGTGGTTCTAGAGTACAAGAATCATTACTTTGGTTGAAGAACAGTCTTCCTCATAAATTAAGAAGACATGGTAAAATTGCATTGTATGTATGGCTCGGTACGTGCGATTTGACCGAAAAGAACAAAGCGTATACTAACCTTCGCTCGGACGATTTTTCGACCGTCGACTATTTGGAACGGAAATTCAACGAACTCGTCGATTTTGTTCATCAATTCGCCGAGGTGAAACTCACGATTCTCGAAGTACCCGTGTACTCTATCGTTGAGTGGAATAAGAGCCGTGGTCACAAGGACCCCGACTCGTTTGCCGATCAGGATTCTAGACTTCAAGCACAAATAGAGGAACTCAACAATAGAATCCGAAATATCAACAACAATCTCAACGTCCGATCTCCGAGATTTACGTTCGACATTCAAAGATCAAAACGAAACAACAAAGGAAGAAATAGGAAGACATTTTTCAACTTTAAACTTTATAAGGACGGAATTCATCCCGATACTTTACTGTCGAAACTTTGGTTCCACCAGGTTTCCTCTTTAATGATTAAGGACTGTCATTCCCAGTAAATCCATAGTAACAAGCGAATAGTAGGGATTGCTTTCTGCTTTTCAATTGTTGCTTTATCGATCAATATGGGGGATGAATTAAAAGAGAAGTTAGAAGAATTAAGAGCCAAATTGGCTGCACTGGAGGCTAAACCTACTCATGTAACACCGCCAGTAGTATATATGAGGTCCGATCGGAAGTTCCCAAAGTTCGGGGGACGACCGACGAAGGATTCGGATCCATTAGTAGATGAATGGATAACCGACATGAGGGAACATATAAGATCATCGCCATCTAGAGACAATCATATGGATTTCGTAATGGACCATTTAACAGGAAATGCGAAATCCGAAATACGTTTAAGACCTCATGATCAAAGGGAAACTGGAGAACAGATTCTAGACATATTGGAACAATTATACCAACCAAAAGACACACTTACCCAGTTGCAACAAAAATTCTATCAGCGAGATCAACAGACAAACGAGACACTGGAATCATATTCACTCGCTTTGATGACACTAGCAGATCAAATAACACGGAGAGCAGGAAAAACATTACCCGATCAAGATAAGGTTTTGACTGAGCGTTTTATAGATGGCATTACAGAACAACACCTCCGTCAAGAATTGCGAAAATTTTCACTAGAACAAGGACCGATTCCATTTCTTGAATTCAGACATCTTATGCTGAGATGGATCGAGGACAATCCAGCCTCTGTACAAAAACAAATCCACAAAACAACATCAGAATGTAGCGAATTAAATGTATTAGAAATGATGAAGAAACAACAGGAACTTTTGGAAAAGCAACAGAGACAAATAGATTATTTGACATCTATAACATCTAAAGGAGGAGGTAGAGGACGATTCGACCAAGGTTCGTCGTTTGGAAGGTCGAGGTCTTATACGAGATACCAACGAGGTACCTTCAGAGGTCGAGGCCGAGGTAGAGGTAACACGAATGACAAATTTTACATAGAATGCTTTAATTGTGGTGGGAAAGGACACAAAGCATCAGAATGTCCTTCTGAAACTCAGAATGACAGGAAACAGAAACCGCCGTCTTCTAATAGAAATGAAGGGTCAAACTTACCTCCACCATAGTAGCGAGTCGTCCTATGGTTGGAAACAAAACAGACTCATCGGAAAACATAGGAAATAAAATAAGAAAGGCAACAGCAAAATGTCCGACAGCTGTTGTAGAAATAAATGGACATCCAATTAATTGTCTTTTGGATACAGGAGCAGAAGTCTCAACAATTTCGGAATCATTCTTCAAAAGCTATCTCTCTTCATCGGAACTTTTCGACACAACTAAATATTTGAAATTATCAGCAGCAAACAAAATACAAATACCTTATTTGGGATACATTGAGGTTGATTTAAACGTCTCAGGATGCAAATTCGATAATGTAGGAATGCTTGTTGAGAACATTACCAGCGAGACAGACTCAGTATAAGCAGTTTTAGGATGTAACATCTTGAATAAGATCAGAAAAGAAACAGAAGAATCTTCACAGATACTTGAGGAAGAATCATGGAAAAACGTGATTTCTGTGATGAAACTGCACGAAAGGTCCGAACGAACCAGTTTCGTTAAGGTTGCAGGCATCCAGGCGATTAAAATTCCCGCCAATTCTATGAAGACAGTCGTTGGTTCAACGAGATATACACAGGAAGGACAGGCATATACTGCAGCCGTACAAGCTGTATCGTGTGAAAATGGGTCCTTACCTAGAAACATCATGGTAATAGATACGGTCGCAAACGTGGAACAAGGCAAAATACCCGTTAGAGTTTTAAACATCGGACCGGAAGACGTTTGGCTCGAACCAAAAACAAGATTAGGAACATTACAGTCAGCTGAAGTACTGAGATCCAGTGATGATGAATTCAGCGTAGAATTTACCTCGACAGAAGTTTCAATCCGGAAAATTCGGACAAACAATGAGAGTCAACAAAATCTCGAGAAAATAGATTTCGATTTAGGTGACGTCATACTTACAAATCAACAAAGAGAAAGGCTTGACAACATGTTCGTAAAACACAGAGACGCCTTTGCTCTCAATGATGACGAACTTGGGTTTACTTCCACCATTAAACATCCAATCAGATTATCCGACGATACTCCAATAAAGATTCCACATCGGAGAATTCCTCCTAACCAGTTAGATGAAGTAAAACGTCACATACATAAACTGTTAAATCAAGGAATCATCAGGAAAAGTAGCAGCCCGTATGCTTCAGCAGTAGTCATTGTACGGAAGAAAGACAACTCTATCCGCCTGTGCGTAGACTATCGAGCGTTGAACACTAAGACGATAAAGGACGCCTACCCTCTTCCGAGAATAGAAGAGACATTAGACATCCTTCATGGTGCCAAATACTTCAGCACTATAGATCTAGCACAAGGATTCCATCAAGTCGCGGTAGAGGACGAAGATATTCACAAAACAGCATTTCGAGTAGGTTCGGGTGGCTTGTATGAATATACGAGAATGCCGTTCGGCTTATGCAACAGCCCCGCAACATTTCAACGACTTATGAAGGTTTGCCTAGGAGATGAAAACTTTGAAACCCTAGTGCTGTATCTTGACGATATATTAGTCTTTTCGTCAACAATCGAAGAACACATCGACAGACTGGACGTAGTATTCTCGAAACTGAAATCTCATGGCCTTAAGATAGTTCCGTCAAAATGCCATTTCTTTCGGAAGGAAGTAAGATATTTAGGTCACCTTGTATCAGAGAAAGGCGTATCAACAGATCCGAACAAAACTGAAGCTATAAGAACATGGCCGAAGCCGAAAACAGAAAAACAACTCAGATCATTTCTTGGAATTGCAGGCTACTACAGAAGATTCGTTAAAGATTTTGCTAAAATTGCTACTCCGCTGCACTCACTTCTTTCGAAACCCAAAAAGAACAACACGAGAATGAAACCAGAACAATTTATGAAACTTTGGAATGAAAAATGTGAGAGTGCATTCGAATTGCTGAAAGAGAAATTAACAAGTACGCCAATATTAGGATATCCGGATTTTTCACAGCCATTTGTACTGGAAATTGATGCGAGCTTCGAGGGCCTAGGCGCAGTATTATCACAACCTTGAGAATCAAAATTTGACCTTGAGACTAGGTCAACATTAAATGACTACCTATAAGTAACCTACCATCCAAGTTTCAACTCAAAATCTCAAAAACTGTAGAAATTGGCACTGTGCCAATTTAAAATTCTATTTTCAACTTGTAATAGCGCGAAAACCGTAAACATTTCATCGAGCATGTAAGCGTAAAAAAGTTTGCGAATTTCCCAAAGAACAATATAAAACAAATTTCGTTCAAATCGTACAGTTACATTAGGAGTTATAAGAGTTTAAAGATTTTACCTTTGATGACCTCTAGCGGGGGCATATGTGAACTTTTCGACAAGAAAAAAATTTTGAATTGAGATCTTTATATGCTCTTTCACATGGTATTTTCCACTTGATCATATATTGCGGTACTTTTTTGTAAAGTGTCTGGAACGCATGGGGGTAAGAATAATAATAAGAATAACTAGATGGCTACTGTTGCAAGCAACAGACGGATTCCTCCTTTATTTGACCTTTCTCGAAATTGAAGTGTTAAAATCCGAATAAAGAAGATGGAAAAATGAATAGTTGCTTTTGTACCTTATTCACTTCAGCAAATGAGTCTTAAGAGCTTTAGTCTAATTTGGGACTCTCATTTATTTATCAACAAAATAGAACAAAAAGATAATAAATACCTTTCATGTTTACGAAAGCTTTATACTCCATGATCTCTCAATTCTAAATCCTTTAAAATTACTATCTCAAAACAGAATTGCACAATGATTTTGCAATGAGGGCATTTCTATAAATAGAAAATGACAATAGAATCAAAATACAGCCACGTAATGCTACTAAGAAAAAAAACAGAGACCAAGAGTAAAAGAGTTATGTTTCTTATACTATGTTATGTTCAAATAAGAAAGACTACTTGTGTGAAGAATAAATAGCGTAGGACAAAAACTGCTAATTCTACAAGAGTAAGTTTGCTATGACCCTGAGAATGATCATTTAACCGTGAATAAAGGTCACTGAAAAAAGATAAGTATTTGAGGTAATTCTTTTCAAGATTGATCTTAATCTGATCAAAGCTCAATATTTTATCAACCAAAGTATATTGTGACCTTGAAATCGAACAAATGACCTTGGGTCAAGGTCAAGGTTAAAGGGCTTGATGCAAGGAATATTTGTGTTAAGTTTGATCTCTTAAGGTCAAATAGTCTGGGTTCTATATGCAAAAGTTTGTTGTGACCTTGAGAATCAAAATTTGACCTTGGGTCAAGGTCAAGGTGAAAGAGCTTGGCTTAACGATAGTATGTATGAAGTTTGAACGCTGAAGGCCTTATAGCCTATGTTCTATAGGCAAAAGTATGTTGTGACCTTGAGAATCAAAATTTGACCTTGGGTCAAGGTCAAGGTGAAAGAGCTTGGCTAAACGATAGTATGTATGAAGTTTGAACTCTGAAGGTCAAGTAGTCTTTGTTCTATAGGCCAAAATTTGTTGTGACCTTGAGAACAAAAATTTGACCTTGAAAGTAGGTCAGCATTAAATGTCTACCTATAAGTAACCTACCATCCAAGTTTCAACTCAAAATCTCAAAAAATGTAGAAATTGGCACTGTGCCAATTTAAAGTTCAATTTTCAACTCTGAATAGCGCGAAAACCGTAAATATTTTATCGAGCATGTAAGCGTATAAAAGTTAGCAAATTTCCCAAAGAACAATATAAAACAAATTTTGTTCAAATTCGACGGTTAGTTAAGGAGTTATAAGAGTTTAAAGATTTGACCTTTGATGACCTCCAGCGGGGGCATATGTGAACCATTTGACAAGAAAAAAAATTTCATTCAAGATCTTCATATGTTCTTTCACATGGTACTTTCCGTTTTTTCATATGATGCTGTACTTTTTTGTAAAGTGTCCGGAACGGTTTGGGGGTAAGAATAATAATAATAAGAATAACTAGACGGCTACTGTTGCAAGCAACAGACGGATTCCTCCTTTATTAGACCCTCCTCGGAACTGAAGTGCTAAAATCCGAATAAAGAAGATGGAAATAAGAATAGTTGCTTTAGTACCATATTTACTTCAGCAAATGAGTCAAAAGAGCTTATGTCTAATTTGGGACTCTTATTAATCTATCAACAAAATAGAAGAAGAAAATAATAAATACCTTTCATGTTTACGAAAGCTTTAAACTCCATGCTCATTCAATATCTTATCCTTTACAATGACTTTCTCAAAAAAAAATTGCACAACGATTTTGCAATGAGATAATTTCTATTAATAGAAAATGACAACAACATGAAACTACTGATATGTAATGCTACTAAGAATAAAAAAGTAAGATACAGAGAACAAGAATAAAAGAGTTATCTATCTTACTATGTAAAGTTCAAATAAGAAGTACTACTTATAGTTAAGGACAAAATCCTGTGAGTTCTACAAGAGTAAATGTTTGTTATGACCTTGAAAAAGTTTATTTGACCTTTAACCAAGGTCATGGATAAAAGATAAGCATTTAGGTTTATTTTCATCAAGAGTCCTCTTGATCTAATCAAAGCTCAATATTTTATCGACAAAAGTCTGTTGTGACCTTGAAATCAAACGAATGACCTTGGGTCAAGGTCAAGGTGAAAGGACTTGATGCAAGGAATATTTGCGCCAAGTTTGAACTCTCAAGTTCAAATGGTCTTTGTTCTATAGGCAAAAGTTTGTTGTGACCTTGAGAATCAAAATTTGACCTTGGGCCAAGGTCAAGGTGAAAGGGCTTGGCTCAATGATTGTATTTATGAAGTTTGAACTGTCAAGGTCAAATAGTCTTTGTTCTATAGGCAAAAGTTTGTTGTGACCTTGAGAATCATAATGTGACCTTGAAACTAGGTCATCTTCAATGACTACCTATTAGTAGCCTACTATCCAAGTTTCAACTCAAAATCTCAAAAACTGTAGAAATTGGCACTGAGCCAATTTAAAGTTCCATTTTCAACTCAAAATAGCACGAAAACCGTAAATATTTTATCGAGGATGTAAGCGTATAAAAGTTTGCAAATTTCCCAAAGATCAATATAAAACAAATTTCGTTCAAATCGTACGGTTAGTTTAGGAGTTAAAAGATTTGACCTTAGATGACCTCCAGCGGGGGCATATGTGAACCATTTGACAAGAAAAAAAATTTCATTCAAGATCTTCATATGCTCTTTCACTTGGTACTTTCCGTTTTTTCATATGATGCTGTACTTTTTTATAAAGTGTCCGGAACGGTTTGGGGGTAAGAATAATAATAATAATAAGAATAATAATAAGAATAAAGAAAAGACAATACAATAACAGAAAGGATTCCGACGGAAGTCGGAATCCTTAATAATAAGAATAAAGAAAAGACAATACAATAACAGAAAGGATTCCGACGGAAGTCGGAATCCTTAATAAGAATAAAGAAAAGACAATAGAATAACAGAAAGGATTCCGACGGAAGTCGGAATCCTTAATAAAGAAAAGACAATACAATAACAGAAAGGATTCCGACGGAATAGTCGGAATCCTTAATAAGAATAAAGAAAAGACAATAAAATAACAGAAAGGATTCCGACGGAATAGTCGGAATCCTTAATTAGAAGCATGGAGGTTCCTGCGGACGTCACAGATGGATTCCTCTTATATTCATCTTGTTCATAGCAGAAATGAGAACTGAAAAAAGTCAAAAAAGATTGGCCGCAGCTGGGCTCGAACCAGGTATCTTCACCAAGGTAGGCCTCCATTGTAGCTTGTAATGTAGTGTATGGTAATCTCAGGTCACGTGGTTGAATTGACCAATGGAAATTGTAACACACCTTGGGTCATGCATATTAATCATGTCAGGGATTTTCCAATGAATCATGACAATATCAAGTGTTTTCAAACTGGTATTCGATATTTCTTGATTCTGTTAGAAAACATTTTGAACTAATACGTACTGGTATAAATTTTGAAATGAAAAACAATGTTGAAGCATTGTACTTTATGTTTGTTGTAGAATGAAAAAAAAAATTGAGAAAAAAATGGCTAGGGCCGGTATCGAACCCCGGACCCTCCGATCTGAAGGCTAACGTTTTACCGCTGAGCTATTGCGGAACTGTCAAAGTATAGCATTAAAAGTCTTTAGAAGGATGAAATCTTGCAACTATGATATGACTCAACATGTCGAGCATGTTCCGAATGATGAATCTTTATCGATCGATTCTATTTACAGGTTTGTATTCAGAAGTAAACAACACAGAATTTCATAAAATGTAATTTCTTTTATTTTACTTTCATTGACCATGTATGTAGAGAATAAAATTATGAATCTATCAAACGTGTTTGCTTATTTTGGAAGGGCGGATCTACACAAGGTAGGTGAATACAGGTATGTACACGTATGTAAGATGTAAGTCGGAGGGGGGATGGTAAAACTCATACCCCCCCCCCCCCCCCCCCCCCCCCCTTTCGAAGGCCTAGCCTTTTCTCTTTGGATAAATAAACCGTCAAAGATCTTGTACAGTTATTTCAAAGATCGACGAAGCAAAAAGAAGAAGACAAAAAAAACCAAACAAAAAACACCCCTCCCCCCAAAAAAGCAACCCCCCCCCCCCAAAAAAAACCAAAAACAAAAACAAGAGGCCCAAGGGGAGCCCTATTGCTCCGTCAAAGGTCTTGTACACTTGTTTCAAAGATTGAAGAATTAAGAAAGAAAAAGACAAACAAACACATCAAAATAAAAAAATAGTAAAACAAGAGGCCCAAAGGGGGCCACATTGCTCCGTCAAAGCCGGTCTTGTACAGTTGTTTCAAAGATAGACGAATAAAAAAAGAGGCCCAGGGTGGCCACATCGCTCACCTGAGTTGAAAACAAAATAATGATAGAGGACAATTGTTGGAGGTCATTGAGTACTTGCTTCTTGTAAGGTTTCGGGAAATTCTGTGCAGCGATTAAAGAAGTGAAGTCGAAATTTCGTCAGCCAATCAGGACCCTTGGTGACTGTATTTGTTTACCGATCTGCACGTGAAACACAAACTTGGTAGAGGGCCTTGAATTCTTGCGTCCTGTAAGTTTTCATGAAATTCTGTGCTACGGTTGCAAAGAGTTTGTCGAAAATTACATGAAAGATCGATAATTCTGGTATGTTGAATCAGATATTTGTATTTTTCCATTTGTATATCAAAAATAAAAACCACTAACATTCATGAACTCCAATGGTCAGATGGATAGAGCGTTGAACTGCTGACCGAAGGGTACTGGATTCGATCCTTGGTCTGGATAATTCTTTTTTTTTTTTGGTCGCGGATCGTCTTTATTTCTATCTAGTACTCTGTCTATCTGTTCGTATGTCTGTCCGTCCGTCCCTTCGTCCGTCTATCGTTGTCGGTCTATCTAACACTGTCCATCTGACTCTGTTAGTCTGTCTGTCTTTAATTAGAAAATGACAACAGCATGAAAGTACAGACAAGTCATGATACGAAGAGGATTCAGAATAAAAGATTTATCTTTCTTAGATCATGTAAAGTTCATATATGAAGGACCTATTTTGTGAAGTATAGATAGTATAGGACAAACAATGTGTATTTAACAAGTAACTGTTGTTATGACAATGAGAATGGAATTTTGACCTTGAACCAAGGGCAAGGAAAAAAGATAAGTATAGAATATCATTTTCATTAAAATATATCTGAAATTGAAGAAAGCTCAATATTTTATCAAAAAAAATCTGCTGTGACCTTGAAATCTTGCATATTATGACCTTGGGTCAAGGTCAATGTTAAAGAGCTTGATGCAATGAATGATTGTGTAAAGCTTGAATTCCCAAGGTCAAACAGTCTTTGTGTTATAGTTAAAAGTTTGTTGTGACCTTGAGAAAAGGAATTTGACCTTGAAACCAGGTCAACATAAAATCTCTAGCCATAAGTAACCTACTGTCAAAGTTTCAACTGAAAATCTCAAAAACTGTAGAAATTGGCACCTTGCCAATTTAAGTTTGCATTTTCAACTTGAAATAGCTTGAAAACTGTAAATATTTTAGGGAGCATGTAAGCGTATAAAAGTTTGCAAATTCCTCAAAGAACAATATAAAACAAATTTTGTTCAAATCGTACGGTTAGTTTTGGAGTTATAAGAGTTTAAAGATTTGACCTTTGATGACCTCTTGCGGGGGCATTTGTGAATTTCTCCACGACAAAATTTTTCTACCTCAAGATCTTAATATGCTCTTTCACGTGATACTTTTCGTTTTATCATAAGAAGTGGTACTTTTTTGTACAGTGACTGGAAAGATCTGGGGGTAAGAATAATAATAATAAGAACTAGAGGGCTACTGTTGCAAGCAACAGACGGATTCCTCCTTTATTAGACCTTCCTCGGAACTGAAGTGTTAAAATCCGAATTAAGAAGATGAAAAAAGAATAGTTGCTTTAGTACTTTATTCACTTCAGCAAATGAGTCAAAAGAGCTTATGTCTAACTTGGGACACTTATCTATTTATTGTCAAAAAAAAGAAGAAAAAGATGATAAATACCTTTCATGTTTTCGAAAGATTTAAACTCCATGCTCTATGGATATCAAATCCTTTACAATTACTTTCTCAAAACAGAATTGCACAATGATTTTGCAATGAGATAATTTCTATTAATAGAAAATGACAACAACATGAAAGGACAGATCTGTAATGCTACTAAGAAAAAAAAAAGAAAGAGAACAAGAATAAAAGAGTTATCTTTCTTATACTATGTTAAGTTCAAATAAGAAGGACTACATGTGTGAAGAATAAATAGTATAGGACAATAAGTGTAAATTCTACAAGAGTAAATGATTGTTAAGACCTTGAGAATGATTATTTGGCCTTTAACCAATGTCATGAATGAAAGCTAAGTACTGTGATTATTCTCATCACGATTGATCTTAATCTGAGCAAAGCTCAATATCTAATCAACCAAAGTCAGTTGTGACCTTGAAACCAAACAAATGACCGTTGGTCAAGGTCATGATGAAAGAGTTTGATGCAAGGAATATTTGTGTAAAGGTTGAACTCTCAAGGTCAAACAGTCTTTGTTTTATAGACTTAAGTTTGTTGTGACCTTGAAAATCAGAATTTGACCTTGGGTCAAGGTCAAGGTGAAAGAGCTGGGCCCAAGCATGATATGTATAAAGTATGAACTCTGAAGGTCAAATAGTCTTTGTTTTGTAGGGAAAAGTTGCTGTGACCTTGAGAATGAGAATTTGACCTTGGGTCAAGGTCAAAGTGAAAGAGCATGACTGAACAATTATTTGTATGAAGTTTAAACTCTGAAGGTCAAATAGTCTTTGTTCTATAGGCAAAAGTTTGTTGTGACCTTGAGAATCTGAATTTGACCTTGGGTCAAGGTCAATGTGAAAGAGCTTGGTTTAATGATATTATGTATGAAGTTTGAACTTTGAATGTCTAATAGTCTTTGTTCTATAGGCAAAAGTATGTTGTGACCTTGAGAATCACAATTTGACCTTGGGCCAAGGTCAAGGTGAAAGAGCTTGGTTTAATGATATTATGTATGAAGTTTGAACTCTGCAGGTCTAATAGTCTTTGTTCTATAAGCAAAAGTTTGTTGTGACCTTGAGAATCAAAATTTGACCTTGGTTCAAGGTCAATGTGAAAGAGCTTGGTTTAACGATAGTATGTATGAAGTTTGAACTGTGAAGGTCAAATAGTCTTTGTTCTACGGGTAAAAGTTTGTTGTGACCTTGAGAATGAAAATTTGACCTTGAAAGTATGTCAACATTAAATGACTACGTATAAGTAACCTAGTATCCAAGTTTCAACTCAAAATCTCAAAAACTGTAGAAATTGGCACTGTGCCAATTTAAAGTTCCATTTTCAACTCGTAATAGCGCGAAAACCGTAAATATTTTATCGAGCATGTAAGCGTATAAAAGTTTACAAATTTCCCAAAGAACGTTTTAAAACAAATTTCGTTCAAATCGTACGGTTAGTTTAGGAGTTATAAGAGTTTAAAGATTTGAACTTTGATGACCTCTAGCGGGGGCATATGTGAACTTTTCGACGACAATTTTTTTTTACCTCAAGATCTTTATATGCTCTTTCACATGATCCTTTTCGTTTTATCATAAGAAGTTGTACTTTTTTGTACAGTGACTGGAACGATCTGGGGGTAAGAATAATAATAATAATAATAAGAATAATAATAAGAACTAGATGGCTACTGTTGCAAGCAACAGACGGATTCCTCCTTTATTAGACCTTCCTCGGAACTGAAGTGTTAAAATCCGAATAAAGAAGATGGAAAAAAGAATAGTTGCTTTTGTACCTAATTCACTTCAGCAAATGAGGCAAAGGAGCTTATGTCTAATTTGGGACTCTTATTTATTTATCGACAAAATAGAAGAAAAAGATGATAAATACCTTTCAAGTTTAGGAAGGCTTTAAACTCCTAGATCTATTCTATCCATTTTGATTCCTTTGAAATTACTATCCCAAAAAAAATTGCACAATGAATTAGCAATGAGAAAATTTCTATCAATAGAGAATGACAACAGCATGAAAGTACAGACAAGTAATGCTACTAAGATAAAAAAAAGGAAACATAGAACAAGAATAAAAGAGTTATCTATCTTACTATGTAAAGTTCAAATAAGAAGTACTACTTGTGTGAAGAATAAATATTTAATAACAAAATTCTCTCAATCCTACAAGAGTAAATGTTTGTTATGACCTTGAAAAAGTTTATTTGACCTTGAACCAAGGTCATGGATGAAAGATAAGCATTTTAGTTTATTCTCATCAACATTCCTTTTCATCTATTCAAAGCTCAATATTTTATCAACAAAAGTCTGTTTTGACCTTGAAATCGAACAAATGACCTTGGGTCAAGGTCAAGGTGAAAGGACTTGATGTAAGGAACATTTGCGCAAAGTTTGAACTCTCAAGGTCAAATGGTCTTTGTTCTATGGGAAAATTTTTGTTGTGACCTTGAGAATGAGAATTTGACCTTGGGTCAAGGTCAAGGTGATGGGGCTTGGATCAATGATTGTATTTATGAAGTTTGAACTGTCAAGGTCAAATAGTCTTTG
Source organism: Pinctada imbricata (assembly GCA_033119305.1). Lineage (NCBI taxonomy): Eukaryota > Metazoa > Mollusca > Bivalvia > Pterioida > Pteriidae > Pinctada > Pinctada imbricata. The sequence goes on along the minus strand of VSWD01000007.1, from coordinate 40,667,918 downwards.
TTCTATAGGCAAAAGTTTGTTGTGACCTTGAGAATCAAAATTTGACCTTGAAACTAGGTCATCATCAATGACTACCTATAAGTAACCTACCATCCAAGTTTCAACTCAAAATCTCAAAAACTGTAGAAATTGGCACTGTGCCAATTTAAAGTTCCAATTTCAACTCAAAAAAGCGCGAAAACCGTAAATATTTTATTGAGCATGTAAGCGTATAAAAGTCTGCAAATTTCCCAAAGAACAATATAAAACAAATTTCATTCAAATCGCACAGTTAGTTTAGGAGTTATAAGGTTTTAAAGATTTTACCTTTGATGACCTCTAGCGGGGGCATATGTAAACTTTTCGACAAGAAAAAAAATATATATGAAGATCTTTATTTGCTCTTTCACATGATACTTTCCATTTTATCATATGATGCGGTACTTTGTTGTAAAGTCTCTGGATTGGCTTGAGGGTAATAATAATAATAATAATAATAATAAGAACTAGATGGCTACTGTTGCAAGCAACAGACGGATTCCTCCTTTATTAGACCTTCCTCGGAACTGAAGTGTTAAAATCCGAATAAAGAAGATGGAAAAAAGAATAGTTGCTTTTGTACCTAATTCACTTCAGCAAATGAGGCAAAGGAGCTTATGTCTAATTTGGGACTCTTATTTATTTATCGACAAAATAGAAGAAAAAGATGATAAATACCTTTCAAGTTTAGGAAGGCTTTAAACTCCTAGATCTATTCTATCCATTTTGATTCCTTTGAAATTACTATCCCAAAAAAAATTGCACAATGAATTAGCAATGAGAAAATTTCTATAAATAGAGAATGACAACAGCATGAAAGTACAGACAAGTAATGCTACTAAGATAAAAAAAAGAAACATAGAACAAGAATAAAAGAGTTATCTATCTTACTATGTAAAGTTCAAATAAGAAGTACTACTTGTGTGAAGAATAAATATTTAAGAACAAAATTCTCTCAATCCTACAAGAGTAAATGTTTGTTATGACCTTGAAAAAGTTTATTTGACCTTGAACCAAGGTCATGGATGAAAGATAAGCATTTTAGTTTATTCTCATCAAAATTCCTTTTCATCTATTCAAAGCTCAATATTTTATCAACAAAAGTCTGTTTTGACCTTGAAATCGAACAAATGACCTTGGGTCAAGGTCAAGGTGAAAGGACTTGATGTAAGGAACATTTGCGCAAAGTTTTACTCTCAAGGTCAAATGGTCTTTGTTCTAGGGGAAAATTTTTGTTGTGACCTTGAGAATGAGAATTTGACCTTGGGTCAGGGTCAAGGTGATGGGGCTTGGATCAATGATTGTATTTATGAAGTTTGAACTGTCAATGTCAAATAGTCTTTGTTCTATAGGCAAAAGTTTGTTGTGACCTTGAGAATCAAAATTTGACCTTAAAACTAGGTCATCATCAATGACTACCTATAAGTAATCTACCATCCAAGTTTCAACACAAAATCTCAAAAACTGTAGAAATTGGCACTGTGCCAATTTAAAGTTCCAATTTCAACTCAAAATAGCGCGAAAACCGTAAATATTTTATCGAGCATGTAAGCGTATAAAAGTTTGCAAATTTCCCAAAGAACAATATAAAACAAATTTCATTCAAATCGCACGGTTAGTTTAGGAGTTATAAGGTTTTAAAGATTTTACCTTTGATGACCTCTAGCGGGGGCATATTTAAACTTTTCGACAAGAAAAAAAATATATATGAAGATCTTTATTTGCTCTTTCACATGATACTTTCCATTTTATCATATGATGCGGTACTTTGTTGTAAAGTCTCTGGATTGGCTTTGGGGTAAGAATAATAATAATAATAACTAGATGGCTACTGTTGCAAGCAACAGACGGATTCCTCCTTTATTAGACCTTCCTCGGAATTGAAGTGTTGAAATTCGAATAAAGACGATGAAAAAAGAATAGTTGCTTTAGTACCTTATTCACTTCAGCAAATGAGTCAAAAGAGCTTAAGTCTAACTTGGGACTCTTATCTATTTATCGACAAAAAAGAAGAAAAAGACGATAAATACCTTTCAAGTTTAGGAAGGCTTTAAACTCCTATATCTATTCTATCCATTTTGAATCCTTTTAAATTACTATTCCAAAAAGAATTGCACAATGAATTAGCAATGAGAAAATTTCTATAAATAGAGAATGACAACAGCATGAAAGTACAGACAAGTAATGCTACTAAAATAAAAAAGGAAACAGAGAACAAGAATAAAAGAGTTATCTATCTTACTATGTAAAGTTCAAATAAGAAGTACTACTTCTGTGAAGAATAAATATTTAAGAACAAAATCCTATCAATCCTAAAAGAGTAAATGTTTGTTATGACCTTGAAAAAGTTTATTTGACCTTGAACCAAGGTCATGGATGAAAGATAAGCATTTTAGTTAATTCTCATCAAGATTTCTTTTTATCTATTCAAAGCTCAATATTTTATCAACAAAAGCCTGTTGTGACCTTGAAATCGAACAAATAACCTTGGGTCAAGGTCAAGGTGAAAGGACTTGATGCAAGGAATATTTGCGTCAAGTTTTAACTCTCAATGTCAAATGGTCTTTGTTCTATAGAAAAAATTTTGTTGTGACCTTGAGAATGAGAATTTGACCTTGGGTCAAGGTCAAGGTGAAAGGGCTTGGATCAGTGATTGTATTTGTGAAGTTTGAACTGTCAAGGTCAAATAGTCTTTGTTCTATAGGCAAAAGTTTGTTGTGACCTTGAGAATCATAATTTGACGTTGAAACTAGGTCATCATCAATGACTACCTATAAGTAACCTACCATCCAAGTTTCAACTCAAAATCTCAAAAACTGTAGAAATTGGCACTGTGCCAGTTTGAAGTTCCATTTTCAACTCAAAATTGCGCGAAAACCGTAAATATTTTATTGAGCATGTAAGCGTATAAAAGTTTGCAAATTTCCCAAAGAACAATATAAAACAAATTTCATTAAAATCGCACGGTTACTTTAGGAGTTATAAGGTTTTAAAGATTTTACCTTTGATGACCTCTAGCAGGGGCATATGTGAACTTTTCGACATGAAAAAAATTTTAAATTTAGATCTTTATATGCTCTTTCAAATGATACTTTCCGTTTTTTCATATGATGCTGTACTTTTTTGTAAAGTGACCGGAACGGTTTGTGGGTAAGAATAATAATAATAATAAGAATAATAAGAATAAAGAAAAGACAATACAATAACAGAAAGGATTCCGACGGAATTGTCGGAATCCTTAATAAGAACTAGATGGCTACTGTTGCAAGCAACAGACGGATTCCTCCTTTATTTGACCTTCCTCGGAACTGAAATGTTAAAATCCGAATAAAGAAGATGAAAAAAGAATAGTTGCTTTAGTACCTTATTTACTTCAGGAAATGAGTCAAAGGAGCTTATGTCTAACTTGGGACTCTTATCTATCTATTGACAAAAAAAAAGAAAAAAAATGATAAATACCTTTCAAGTTTAGGAAGGCTTTAAACTCCTAGATCTATTCTATCCATTTTAAATCCTTTTAAATTACTATTCTAAAAAGAATTGCACAATGAATTAGCAATGAGAAAATTTCTATAAATAGAGAATGACAACAGCATGAAAGTACAGACACGTAATGCTACTAAGATAAAAAAAAGGAAACAGAGAACAAGAATAAAAGAGTTATCTATCTTACTATGTAAAGTTCAAATAAGAAGTACTACTTGTGTGAAGAATAAATATTTAAGAACAAAATCCTATCAATCCTACAAGAGTAAATGTTTGTTATGACCTTGAAAAAGTTTATTTGACCTTGAACCAAGGTCATGGATGAAAGATAAGCATTTTAGTTTAATATCATCAAGATTTCTTTTCATCTATTCAAAGCTCAATATTTTATCAACAAAAGTCTGTTGTGACCTTGAAATCGAACAAATGACCTTTGGTCAAGGTCAAGGTGAAAGGACTTGATGCAAGGAATATTTGCACCAAGTTTGAACAGTCAAGGTCAAATGGTCTTTGTTCTATAGGAAAAAGTTTGTTGTGACCTTGAGAATGAGAATTTGACCTTGGGCCAAGGTCAAGGTGAAAGGGCTTGGATCAATGATTGTATTAATGAAGTTTGAAGTGTCAAGATCAAATAGTCTTTGTTCTATAGGCAAAAGTTTGTTGTGACCTTGAGAATCATAATGTGACCTTGAAACTAGGTCATCATCAATGACTACCTATAAGTAACCTACCATCCAAGTTTCAACTCAAAATCTAAAAAACTGTAGAAATTGGCACTGTGCCAATTTAAAGTTCCATTTTCAACTCAAAATAGCGCGAAAACCGTAAATATTTTATCGAGCATGTAAGCGTATAAAAGTTTGCAAATTTCCCAAAGAACAATATAAAACAAATTTCATTCAAATCGCACGGTTAGTTTAGGAGTTAAAAGGTTTTAAAGATTTCGCCTTTGATTACTTCTAGCGGGGGCATATGTGAACTTGTCGACAAGAAAAAAAATATATATTAAGATCTTTATTTGCTCTTTCACATGATACTTTCCATTTTATCATATGATGCGGTACTTTGTTGTAAAGTCTCTGGATTGGTTTGGGGGTAAGAATAATAATAATAATAATAATAAGAATAATAAGAATAAAGAAAAGACAATACAATAACAGAAAGGATTCCGACGGAAGTCGGAATCCTTAATAATAAGAATAAAGAAAAGACAATACAATAACAGAAAGGATTCCGACGGAAGTCCTTAATAATAAGAATAAAGAAAAGACAATACAATAACAGAAAGGATTCCGACGGAAGTCGGAATCCTTAATAAAGAAAAGACAATACAATAACAGAAAGGATTCCGACGGAATAGTCGGAATCCTTAATAATAATAAGAATAAAGAAAAGACAATACAATAACAGAAAGGATTCCGACGGAATAGTCGGAATCCTTAATAATAAGAATAAAGAAAAGACAATACAATAACAGAAAGGATTCCGACGGAATAGTCGGAATCCTTAATAATAAGAATAAAGAAAAGACAATACAATAACAGAAAGGATTCCGACGGAATAGTCGGAATCCTTAAATAATAAGAATAAAGAAAAGACAATACAATAACAGAAAGGATTCCGACGGAAGTCGGAATTCTTAATAATAATATATTTCTTATCATATATGGTTATAAACACAAAACTTTGTATAAATCTTATTTAGATTAAATGGAAATTAATGGGGCGAGGGGCGAGGGGCGAGGGGGTGGGGAAGGGGGTTTCGGGGGCGCTCGGCGCCTTAGATTGAATGAGCGTGTACACATGTAATATGTACACGTCAACTAGATATGTTAAACCCATGGCCATCAAATCATATTCTGTGCCAGTATCTACATTCTTTCATGAAATAATAACAACACTACATCGTTTCCTTCTACAATTTTATGATACAAAATATATTTATTCGTGAACACTGAATTCGGCGTCAGGCTGAAATATCAATGAAATGTGCAAGCAGAGCGTCTGTGTACGATTATTTCAAGTATATATTTCAAAGTGTATACTAAAATACCGTAATTTCACAAATTTTCACGATTCCTTATAATATAGATAAAATCTGTCATCCTTGGAACCGCTTGACCTACATATTTCTAGGATCCAGATCCCAGTTATTTTTCAAGCACTATCTTACCAAAAATAGGAGAAAAATTCTCAAATCGCACCAGCTCAAATACATTGACACTACTTTCAAATTATTAGAAATTTTATTTGAATCACAGAGAAAAAATGCCGAAAGATTAAAAACACGCAACTTTTAAAATAATTTTACAAAGTCGTGCACCTGGTTCCGGACCGGAATTATTCGAATTTCCTGTTCTGAGGACCCATTTTCACACGTGTTCTTCAACAAATATACTACACATGTCTTACACACTTTAGAATATATTCAGAATTTTATTTCGTCTATCAAGTAAACATTGATGGGGAGACAATTCAAGATAAACCATTTCCCACCTGAATTATTAAAAAAAATCAAGCTAAGAAATAATAGGAACTATCGTCTGGTCAATACCGTCCATCCACAGGGATTTATCGCGCTTCCCAGTTGCTTGATGTACTATGGGCTATACATACATACACGTAACCAATAGTACGTACATCAAGCAATCGAGAAGCGCGATGAATCCCTGTGCGCCCATCTAATTTACGTTCGCATGATGTGCACACCAAAATACACACATGCATATTATAACAAAAAGAAAGAAAATCAATTTCATAGATGAGATTGTACAAAAGAGTCCATTACATGTATTCTATGAGGAATCTGAATTTTCATACAAAAATTTAAAAAAAAAGTATATGTAATTACTCGTCCCTATACAGGAGAGAATACAGAACCTGAACAGGGGCTCAAACTCTTTTCGAGGGATGCTTTGCGAGGCCCGAACGGTCCTTCGGTGGTTGGGGTGCCTCCCCCATGAAAATTGATAAAATGAAAAAAAAAAATGAAGTATATTAGTGGCTTCTGGGGCATATTTGAAATGAATCTAGTAGTTATCATTTTCTTTGAACAAAAAAAATAAATAAATAAATAAAATAAAATAAAATAAATAAAAACCCCGGAAAATCCGCAATTTCCAAGAGCTGGATGATTTGCTATTCAAAATTTTGTTTTGTCGCCGGGGTTCCCCGCCCCTAAACTCCCTACCAGGGGACACCACGCTGGGGACCAACACTAGTCGAAACAGGTCTATTTATAGTCACCGTCTAAAAAGTGATATATTTATTATACCCTTTGTATAAGATTAAGTGGCGGATTCAGGGGGGGGGAGGAGGTTGCGGAGGAGGCGCCCGCCCCCGGCACTGACCCAAAATTTTCCAAAACAGGTATATTTTGGCCCATTTTCAGTCAAAATCGGCCAAATTTGCCCGTTGACCCCCGGTAAAGGGGGCGCTAGATCCGCCACTGAGATTTTCTTAAGATATTTTTTTACGGATTTGCCCAGCTTGGACTTCATGAATTTTATACGGCATGTATCTATATACATTTGTGTTCTTTGTGGCGGATTCTGCCCGGGGGGTGGGGGGAGGGGGTTGGGGAGAGGCAGAATTAAGCTCAATTGAGGTGCCAGCAATTTGCTTTTTTTCACGGGGATTCCCCTGCCTCATCTTCCGGTCTCTCGTATTCCCCTCGGACCTTCCTGTCTAGCATGTCATCCCAACCCCCAACCCCCCAACACAGTTGCGGATTTAGGGGTGCGGAGAGGATGTCCCCGCCCCGAGGGGGGGGGGGGGCACTGACCCAAATATTTTCAAACAACCCTATATTTTGGTCCATTTTCATTAAAAAATCGGCAAAATTCCCCCCGGCAATGGGGGCGCTGGATCCGCCATTGCAACAGTTCAGTTTCTGGATTAGCACCGATATCTCGCTGTGAAAATACTATCACAGAGGAATTTTGGACTTTTATCATAATTTGTATTTTTCTATATTCGGACATTCATCTTTATATTCAGACATTCATTTTATCAAATTTATGTTATTCGATTTTAATGTGTTTGTTTACAGAGAACTTTCTTGTTAATCTTTATTTCTTTAGATCATTTATTCTTTAGGATTAATTCAATTTTCGTTTATTTGTAAAACTGCCCTACGGTCATTTTAGTTAAATCGCTCAAACCTTCACATTGCGTAATTAATCCTTCTTTAGAATTTGTATATATTCTTTACATCAAAAGGGACAGCTCTAGAGTGTCATATCCACTTACGTTACCAACTGATTTGTTTGTTTTGGTTACCGAATTAATTTGTTTCTTTTACACTCTCAATTACATTGACTCAACATGCCATTTCATGTAAATTAATCTTATAACTTGATTTTTGAATAGAAATCTGGAGTTCGGAGGTCAGACGTTGAACTGACAACATCCGTCTCGTCTTTGTTAAAGTTGGAATTTGTTATTGTTCATTTTATATCGCATCTTGGACTTTTCTATATCCATCGTTGAAGTGTATAATAAATCATCGAAACTCGGATTCATACCACTGACTTATCCTTTACGTCTTCATTCTTACTTTATTTGGAGCGCTTCGGGAATACGGCCAGCGACGCGCCAACATTCCAGGCTCCTGTCGCCGACAGACGACGTCGGGCGAACTTTCTGTTGTCAAGCAGACGACAACACACGTTTTCTACATTTATTCTCTTCGTTATAATTGGTGTGAGAATCCGGGTACAGTGCTCGGGGCTGCTGCATATATTTTGCAGTAGTCAGATCCTAGTGCCTCAACGTCAAGCGAGTATACCGTTCCCCATGACGACTTACAACGATGGATGGAAACAGATTACGTTCATACTACGTGCAAAGTCCATGCAATAGATGCGGATACGGACATTTTAACAACGTCTGTCCAGCTAGCAATAAGGTATGCTTCATTTGTCACAAAATTGGACATTTTGCAAAGAAATGTACGCAAAAAGCTAAATCATTCAAGAAAACCCAACGTGACAAACAGAGAATTCAAACTTTTTATCAAAATGTACTTTTGCGGAAGGAGTTTCCTTTCGCCAATATCAGTAATGCTGCCCTTGCTCAGTGCATGGATTTACGCAGTACCTTACGAGCAGAACTCAAATCCGTCAGATATAAATTAAAGAAAATCAAGGAATCATACGTCAGAGAAGAGCAAACGCTAACCAAAAGCGTCAAAGATGTAAATACAAAGAATTCTCATTTGGAACAAAAAGTGCGCGATCTCCAGCATCAGTTACATCTCCAAGAAGAATCGTACAAAGTGAAGGAACATAATTTTATAACGGAAGTGGAGAATTTAAAAGCGACAAATTCAAAATTAATTGCAGAAAATTCAAAATTAAAGGAAACTGTGCGTGACATACAAAATAAGATGAATGTGTCCAGTGTCCAGAAGGATGCAGTGGCAGCTCTCAAGGACAAAATTCAAGCACTGGAAAAGGAACGTGACATGCACAAACAATGCTGTGAGGCATTTATTAAAAACTCAAACAAGGAATTTCTCGAATTCGAGAAAAGGAATCAAGAACTTAAGCAAATGCTAGCAACGGAGATGGCACAGAGTGAAAAGTTCAAATTATTACATGAGAAGGACCAACAACTTATTTGTGACCTTAACAATGAAATTGATGAGCTAATGCAATGCAATATGCCATATCACCCGATGCAACATGTACAGCAACAGAGGACAATTCCGTTCCAACAGCCGAACGCCCCGTCACAACATGTTCCGTTGCCTTACGTAAACGCTCAATCCAAAAGAGGACGTCGCCGATCACGTCATGGAACTTTTCTCTAAAACTCGGGACGAGTTTTCCCGACGGAAGGGGGATATTATCACAGAGGAATTTTGGACTTTTATCATAATTTGTATTTTTCTATATTCGGACATTCATCTTTATATTCAGACATTCATTTTATCAAATTTATGTTATTCGATTTTAATGTGTTTGTTTACAGAGAACTTTCTTGTTAATCTTTATTTCTTTAGATCATTTATTCTTTAGGATTAATTCAATTTTCGTTTATTTGTAAAACTGCCCTACGGTCATTTTAGTTAAATCGCTCAAACCTTCACATTGCGTAATTAATCCTTCTTTAGAATTTGTATATATTCTTTACATCAAAAGGGACAGCTCTAGAGTGTCATATCCACTTACGTTACCAACTGATTTGTTTGTTTTGGTTACCGAATTAATTTGTTTCTTTTACACTCTCAATTACATTGACTCAACATGCCATTTCATGTAAATTAATCTTATAACTTGATTTTTGAATAGAAATCTGGAGTTCGGAGGTCAGACGTTGAACTGACAACATCCGTCTCGTCTTTGTTAAAGTTGGAATTTGTTATTGTTCATTTTATATCGCATCTTGGACTTTTCTATATCCATCGTTGAAGTGTATAATAAATCATCGAAACTCGGATTCATACCACTGACTTATCCTTTACGTCTTCATTCTTACTTTATTTGGAGCGCTTCGGGAATACGGCCAGCGACGCGCCAACATTCCAGGCTCCTGTCGCCGACAGACGACGTCGGGCGAACTTTCTGTTGTCAAGCAGACGACAACACACGTTTTCTAATTTTCTCTTCGTTATAATACCATGCAAACTACTCTTTAAGGCGAACATTTTTATTATGAACAAGAAACAATTCAAAACAAGTGAATCTATATTTAGTCCAGGGAACCCCCGACTATTCCCCAACATGTCCAAAGACAGAAAAATCGAAGAAACGATGAAAACAGGGTAAATTGTGTACTCACAATCATATTTACAGGAATTTTATAGAATTAATGATATGATTGGTGGGTGATGCCTTCGTTTCAGTATCAAGTGGGTAATGTTTGAGATGTAACTCGAATTGCCTCTGACTACCAAAGTCATACTATTTTAAGCCTAGGAGAATTTTAAGCCTAGGCATACGCCCAGGAACGCCCAGGAGGTTTTGGTAGGGTGTAAACTTAAAATTTCACTTTATATAGTTAGATAAGCATAAAAATGTATCACATGCAAAAATTCAAGAAAATATATCAACATTTAATATGCTTTATTTGCAACTGAATGTGTGCATTTCCTGGGCTTATTTTGAAGAGTCACTAATACCAAAGAAGGATAACGCTGGTATCAACTTCTATTTGGTAATGTACACGTATGTATGCTTTTTTTTTGGGGGGGGGGGTATAGTTTATCTACTTTCTTTTGTTTTTATTTATTTTTATTAATTTATTTAAAGGCAGGTAGTTACCAGTATGTAGCATCCCATGATGCACGATGACATGCATGATGACAGTGGAGGTTGTGTTAATTACTGTTCTCACCAAAAAGGGATGAAGATTCAAATACATCAATACATGACACGTTTTATATCTCGGTTCTACAGGAGCAGATATTCTTTTTCTTTTAATACTTGTTCATTTATTAGCCGAGTTGCAAAACTCGGCTCTTAATTTGATGTGAGACGGGCGGGCGGGCGGGCGTCTGGGCGGGCGGGCGGGCGGGCGGGCGGGAGGGCGTCAACAATTGGTTTCCGGACTATAAGTCAACTACGAAAGAGGCTATAACAATGAAACTTCATACACTTACTCACCATTAGTCAAGGATGAGCCCTATTAATTTTGGGGTCAAAAGGTCAAAGGTCAAGGTCACAGGACTCAGATGATTGAAAATGGTTTCCGGACTATAAGTCAACTACGAAAGAGGCTATAACAATGAAACTTCATACACTTACTCACCATTAGTCAAGGATGAGCCCTATTGATTTTGGGGTCAAAAGGTCAAAGGTCAAGGTCACAGGACTCAGATGATTGAAAATGGTTTCCGGACCATATTTCAGCCTGTATTGCACCTATAATCATGAAACTTGCCAGAAATGTTTCCCTTGAATCAAGGATGAGGCCTATTGATTTTGGGGTCAAAAGGTCAAAGGTCAAGGTCACAGGACTCAGATGATTGAAAATGGTTTCCGGACCATATTTCAGCCGGTATTGCACCTATAATCATGAAACTTGCCAGAAATGTTTCCCTTGAATCAAGGATGAGGCCTATTGATTTTGGGGTCAAAAGGTCAAAGGTCAAGGTCACAGGACTCTGTTGATTGAAATTGGTTTTCGGACCATATTTCAGCCTGTATTGCACCTATAATCATGTAACTTGCCAGAAATGTTTCCTGTGAATAGAAAATGACCACTTTTGATTTTGGGGTCAAAAGGTCAAAGGTCAAGGTCACAGGACTCTGATGATTGAAAATGGTTTCCTGGCCATATTTTAGCCTGTATTGCACCTAAAGTCATGAAACTTGCCAATAATGATTCCCATGAATCAAGAATGACCCCTATTGATTTTGGGGTCAAAAGGTGAAAGGTCAAGGTCACAGGACTCCGATGATTGAAAGTGGTTTCCGGACCATATTTCAGCCTGTATTGCAATTATAATCATGAAGGTTGCCAGAAATGTTTCCCATGGATCAAGGATGACCACTATCAATTTTGGGGTTAAAAGGTCAAAGGTCAAGGTCACAGGACTAAGATGATTAAAAATGGTTTCCCGACTGAATTTGAGCCTGTATTGCACCTATAATCATGAAACTTGCCAGAAATGTTTCCAGTGAATAGAAAATGACCACTTTTGATTTAGGGGTCAAAGGGTCAAAGATCAAGGTCACAGGACTTAGGTAATTGAAAATTGAAAATTGTTTCCGGATGATATAAGAGGGTGTATTGCACCTATGATCATGAAACTTGCCAGAAATGTTTCTTATGAATCAATGATGACCCCTATTGATTTTGAGGTCAAAAGGTCAAATGTCAAGGTCATAGGACTCAGATGATTGAAAATGGTTTCTGAACCACATTAGAGCCTGTATTGCACCTATGATCATGAAACTTTCCAGAAATATTTCTAATGAATCAAGGATGACCCCTATTGATTTATGGGTCCAAAGGTCAAGGTCACTGAACTATGATGATTGAAAATGGTTTCCAGACCATATTAGAGCCTGCGTAGCACCTATAATCATGAAACTTGCCAGAAATGCTTTCCATGAATCAAGGATGATCCCTATCACTGATGATTGAAAATGGTTTCCAGATAATATTTGAGCCTGTATTGCATCTATGATCATGAAATGTTCCGGAAATGTTTCCCATGAATCAAGTATCACCCCATGTGATTTTTGCATCCAAAGGTCAAGGTCATAGGATTCTGATAATTGAAAATAGTTTCGGGACTATATTTTGGCATGTATTGCACCTTTAATCATGAAACTTGTCAGAAATGTTTTCCATGAATCAAGGATGACCCCTATTGATTTTGGGATCAAAAGAGCAAAGGTCAAATTCATAGGATTTGGGTAATTGATTTGGTTAATTGATTTGGTTTCTGAATTATATATGAATGTGTATCAACCTGAAAAGTGTCTGTGATGCTTCCCATCTGTCGAGACCATTCAAGTTTTGCAACTCGGCACTTTGCATCTTTGATGCATTTTAAGCTTATTTTTAATGAATTTGTTTTAGTGATAGTGCAGAAACACAAATTATACCACGATCTCAACAAAAAAGGAAGGAATTATGTTCTAACTTCCATCTCTGATCTACATAATATTATACAGGAGCTTCATGCATGGTTTTCTTACTTCTTTTAATATTTCCTCATGAATCAGTTACATTAAAATTAAACTTTATTTATTTTACAACGTTTAACAAACAAGTTACACAACTTATATAAATGTCTCACGTTGGCTCAGATGTTGGCGTGAGGGGGTCCAAGGAGCAGGAGGAAACCGGAGTACCCGGAGAAAAACCCCCTGCAGAGGCCTGGGTGGGGGACCACCTACCCTCCCACATAAGACCCTTTGCCGAATCTGAGATTCGATCCCGGGACCTTAGAGGTGAGAAGCGAGCGCGCTACCACTGCGCTAACCCGGCCGTTTACATTAAATTACATTACATTAAATTGCTGATTTGATACATAATCTGAATCTTTGAACATTCTCCTTTTTGTTTGTGAAAAATTCATACCAAAAAAAAAAAAAAAAAAAAATTCTAAAAGCAAAGAGGTATAGGAAGATGAAGTGACCTACCCTCTCCCTTAAGAATTACATTCAGATCTACTGACTTTATATAATAAAATTCAGTATTTCCAGGTTATGGAATTATTTGAATTTTTCATGTTTCAAAGAGGTAAATATGGTGAAAAAATTAAATTCCTTTATCAACAATTTGTGGAGATATAAATGAAGTGTATATAATATGTGCCCGGCGATGATATGTACCTGACCAGTAGTGAGAAATAACCCAACAATATTTCAGAAACCACCGATTTAAATATCTCGGGGTAGAAATTCGAATTTACAACGATCACCAACAAAGTGCAGTTAATCAGGAATTTTCTTCATCTTAAGAGAAAAGTTCTAAGTACAAACAAATTTCTTCGCTCTTTTCTGGCTAAGTTTTTATAAGGCCAAAAATAAAATTAAGATTGTTACCCCAAACGCGACCGACCCGCAAAATTCGGCGCGACTCGAATAATTTTTTTTACGATTTTTTTCAAAGAATTATATTTTTCTGGATTTTATGTATACCCAATTTGGATTCATAATTTTATAGGGGCGCTATCGATATAAGCACCACGCTCCGTGTATTTACTTTGCGTTAATTTATTGATTTTTAAAATTAACATCCGCACACACGATTAAGGTGTCAAGCGTCTTGAAGCTTGTATATACCTGAGAAATGGTTTTATGGCTTCTACGGCGCACGTTAAAATGTGACATTCAAGGCAAAATAGTTGCCCTATTTAACAAAGAGTTTGGTATACAATGCCTAGATGATGAATATAACTGGATTATTGCTATAAGTGATGCATGTATTCAAGAGGCATTTCGATATTCACGTCAGATACCTGGGACCTCTATGCGTCGCATGAAGCTTAAAACATTTGACGGATTTTCTCCTCAAGTGCAAAATAACGTTTCTGTTGAAAAACTGTCCAACCTACCCCCTAAAAAACTATTTGAAATCGATTCGGTGAAATCGATTCGGAAACGAATTCTGGAACTCAGGAATGTAGCGGTAGAGAAACTTCTGTTGGGACATGGTAAACAAGATCAGAATCTACAAAAAAAAAAAAAAAAAAAAAAAAAAAAAAAAAAAAAAAACAACAAACATTCCATACCTTGAGAATTAACAATGAAACTTTAACTGAAACTAAACCCCTTATAATATTTTTTTTTTTTGTCAATTTATGGTAAATTACTAGCAGAGTAGTCATTAACTTAAAGAATAAAGTATCTCTCTCCTTAGAATAATTTGTTGGTTGGAGTAACTTACCAAGTATGCCCCTCTTACGTAATCCAGGTTGATCACACCTGTCGTTGCAGGCAGGTTATTTGATCAATATTAGCATATTGGTGGCTTCATTATTTCTTGATAATTCATAATTGGAAAACAACGTTGTGACATCAAAGACAATTTTTTAAAAGAGAAAAAAATAAATACAACAGAAAAAAAGTATATTAGTGATACATAAAAATGGATTTAAAAAAAGATCGAAGTAAAATAAAACTGAAGATCTTTATCCTTCAGAATTGAATGAATATCCTCATAAATTATGCTTGACCAGAACAGGGACATATATACATGTATATATAAGTTATATCTGCAAATTCATACATACAATGTAGAAATAGAATACGTTTTTCCCATGACTTTTGTCTCATATAAACAATACTTTTATACCTACCTGCGGTAAATAAACTATATCGGATAACTCTAACGGAGCTAAGAGTTATCCTTCCTGAATACGTGCAGTAAGCCCAGGAAATACACAACTTCAATCACGATAAAAACATATAAAATGTTGCGTAATTTTGTTGAAATTTTTCATGTGACATGTTTAAATACACACTTAACTAGATATCAAAGAAAATGATATATTCATTGCACCCAAACGTCCTGGGCGCACCTGGGCTTACGCCTGGGCTTAAAATATTCCCTAGGCTTAAAGTAGTAGGACCGACATGCCTTGCGTTAAAAGTTAAAAGCTTAACAAACATGTTTTATTTTAATCCATTTTCTTAATTCACTTTCAATCTAATTGTAAGCAACCAACTTCAGTACTTTGCATATTTACCTAAGATAAAGCGATTATTGTATCTTGGAGGTGGGGGAGGGGCTACATGTACATATAAGTGCAAATACACTATTTTTCAAATGGGAGAGGGGCTACATGTAAGTGCAAATACAATTATTTTTCAATTTTGAGTGATTATTGAAGCCTTCTGTATATGTTACATCACTTGTACATGTACATCAGGCAAAATTTGACAATAAATAGACCATTTTCATATTACCGCTAGACTTACATTTTAGACACTCCAAAACCCAATATCACACTATTTGACGTTATTGCTTACTGTGTTGTTGAAACGTATCTATAATATTTTTGACATTATTTTACTTTATGACATCATAGATATGTTTCGACATCATAGTAAGAAATAACGTCAAACATTGTGATGTCGGGTCATGAAAGGTCAAATTCAAATCTACCACGTTAATTTGAATATCGTCTATTTATTGTCAAATTTTGACACCATGTACAAATGATTTTACGCGGAAGACTTCAAAAATCACTAAAAAATGAAAAATCCTAAGATTTTCCTATTTTTCTAAAAATATTTTCTATATATCAATAATATGTTCTATATTTCCACACACAATATACCTATACTCCTATATTTTGCAATTGAGTAGGGGAAGTTGCTATGACCCATGATATAAATACCTGATAGATCTCAAAACATTCAAGAAATGATGATATGATCTAAATAAATTGTTGTCGCTGAATTTTAATAAAATATTGGGCAAAGTACAGAAATGCTTTTATATCTGTATTTTAAATTCAGGATCGTGATATGAATCGTATCATGTGTAAATATTATAATACATATCATATCGTGGGCTAGGCATATCATTGCAGCCCAATCATGGTTGGAAATCAAATGGACTTACTTAAAGGTTCATTCATTCATTCATTCTTTATTTGTAGTAGTATTTTTTTGGAAGTGTACTGCAAGATTTTACTTCTTTATAGAAAATCCTACAGGAGTTCTTTTTTCTCAAAAAAATTCCTGCAGAAATTTTTCTAAATAAATTTCCTGCAGGATTTTTTCTAAATAAATTTCCTGCAGGAATTTTTAACAAAGCATAATTTCCTGCGGGAAAAAATGTTAATATAATATTTCCCGCAGGAATATTTTAAGTTCAAATTTTCCCTGCAGGAATTTTTTTCTCCCGCAGGATTTTACCTCGAAAAAATTTTCCCACAGGAATTTTATTTTTCCTGCAGGATTATTTCAAGCAATTTTTCCTGCGGGATTTTGAAAATTCCCGCAGGAATTCATCAATTTCCCGCAGGATTTTGAAAATTCCCGCAGGATATTTTTATTTCCCGCAGGATTTTTTTTGTAATTAAGGTGAATATCTCAGGTACCAGGTGCGCTACAGGTAAATGAGATGTGGATTCCGACTAAGTCAGGTATCCTCTACGCGATGACACTATTAGTTTTGCTGTACGTCCAGCCCCGGGCGGGCGCAAAAATGAACTAGTGCGCAAGTTCATAATTATTTTGCCCACTGTTCGGATGTCACCTTATTGAAAATGGACAATTTTGAAAGAAAAATATATACAAAGCCTTGTATTATTATGATATTTTAATCCTGCATTTGATTAAAACACAATTCATCTTATCTATTCCACATGTAAGTGCATTACACTCATAAAGATTTTGGAAGTTAAAACAAAATCAATTTCCTATAGCATAACGGAATGAAACATTTCATATCAGGACGCGATTGAGAAATTCACGGATACGTTGAAAAATGCATATTTCAAAGTCTCATAGAGAGTTTTCCTTTGGAAAAAATGAAAAATTAGATCGTATAATCAAGAACGGAAAAGAAATAAAAACTATCAGAAATTTTGAGAAGTATTGAATCTGGTGTCCAAGTGTTCAATACCGCCTTAAAATGTTCTTCATGCTTTTGGATTAATGTAATTGATTTTTCAACCATGTTGTAAATGACAATACTTATGGGTACCTGGATCATATTCTTACTGTCGACAATCCTCTTCTTGAAAAATATGAGAATGTAATTTATCCACAAGAATTTACACTGAGCTAAGCAAACGTTACAGACATAGAAATACCACTTGTTGACCTAAATAAGAAAATTGCAAATGGATATACTTCATTCGAGTGTGTGTAACAATATTTTGATTTGAAATAGTAAAATTCCCCTGCCCTTACGAATATGTTCCTAGATTACCGTCATATGGTATTTTCACTTAATAGGTGATCCGTTCTTTCCTAAAGAGGTTTGGACAGGGCCCTTCATGAAGTCATGTCGTCACAGTCAGTCAGAGTTCAATTCTTAAGAATGCGCTGGTACATGGATGTTGGTTAGTCTAATACCACGCCAAGTGTCCGTCTGTTGATAGAAAGATCATATCCCCAGTATGAAGGCTTTTGGTAATTCTAACATAATTTCGATGATGATTCTATGTAACTTTGATCCTTCTTATTTTGTCAATTATAGCACCATAAAATGCAGGTTATGAAATACCCAAAGTAATATATTCTGTTGCTGGTATGGGTTTGTAAAATGTCTAGAAATCATTTAGTTGTTCTAGCTTGTGAAAGCGAAAACCTTGAACTAAACGTTTCTTCGTCATTCTATCTGTTTGAATGAACATCTTACATTGGGGAAGTTATTTTACACCACAATTGAACGCCCTTCGAAAGTTCTTAGTAATTGGAAAAGTGGGCATGATGGATTTTGCGTACGTTATCTGGATAATTGACGTGGCAGATGTCCATCCTAAGTCGGCATCGATTGCCTATTGGTCTCGTTGGTTTATGTGTAGTCATTTGTGTTTGATTTTTCTATGTGTTTTGTCGTTCCTTGTACCATTTGCTTCTCTTTCTGTGCGTGTCTGCTTTGTGATTTTGCTGTATTGTTTTGGGGTTTTCCTGTTAGTGCTGCAAGCAGGTGTTCTTGGAGATCCCCTCCTTTCTTTTGTGATTTGTGAATTTCTTCGATGAAAATCCACTACATACCGAATGTGCTGTGAAATGTAGGTAT
Source organism: Pinctada imbricata (assembly GCA_033119305.1). Lineage (NCBI taxonomy): Eukaryota > Metazoa > Mollusca > Bivalvia > Pterioida > Pteriidae > Pinctada > Pinctada imbricata. The sequence continues at coordinate 40,649,246 of VSWD01000007.1, read as the reverse complement.
CATATGACGATTCTCTAGAAAAAATTTGATATACAAGTTCAAAAATGGTGTCTCTGTGCTTGTAACGTTTGCCTTTTTAAAGTCAGTTCTTGTGGATAAGTAACATTTAATATTTTTCAAAAACAGGATTGTCGATAGCAAGAATATCATCCAGGTACATAGAATAATCAATGACATACATGTATTTCAAATCATTACATTTTCTCCGCTTTTAAGATTTTGCAAACATTCTTTTTCATAAGTGTATAAAAAGATCTGAAACAAGAGGCGGACAATTAGTAGCCATAGGGACCTCTACAGCCAGCTTGTAGAGATTCTTACTAAATCTTTCATAAATGTTGTCCAAGAGGAAGGACAAGAAAATACACAGGTCACTTGTATGATTTGTATGGTTTGTATTCTGTAGCGACTTGCTTGTATTGGTATACAATATATGGTAGGAAGATCGTATTTGAAGTAATAGAGAGTCTGGTGCATAATAAATTGAATTAAATTTCTTCACGAGGTATAGTGTTGGAACAGTTCCGCATTATTTTAACGACAGTACAATACGGAAAATATTCGAAGGGGTACTAAGCTAAATAGGACACTTCCGGAGCAGAAAATGATGGTATTCCCTTGGCCATTTTCGAGCAATTCTATTGGACTAGAAATCTCTATGTGTAATAAATACTTATAAATGTACCGTTACATAGTACAGCACAAGCTAAATAGGAAAATGTCCAGCACTTACCACAGATGACATGGATTCTTCCAGTTTTCTTTTTATTGTTTCTGGTTGGGTTGCAAATATACATTTTTGTATGAATTCGAAAGATTCATTTCTGAGGAATTTCAAGAGTTCTTGAGATTGTGCACGCCTGTCGAAAGGATGTTCTTTTCGGATCCTGATGGCCTCAGAAATGTCACGATGGCTTTCTTTCAGATACTTAATCAATGTTCCTGAGCATAGTTCTTCAGTAAGGAATTCATTGTTCGTATCTATGAAGAATGCCGCAGAACATTCCGTTTTCCCTGAAAATAAGTTCATCAGATGAAAGTAAAAAAAGAAAAACTGGTTATTTGATAATGTATCGATAGACGTATTTGCGAACTTATCTTAAATTTTCGGAAATAGATATGACATTTTATAAAGTACATAATCCATAGCTTCAATATTTTGATAGACCCACTCGTTGTTCCAATTTGTTAATCACATATATAGCAGGACTTTTCGTCCCATAAACTACTGTGGCGCTTGGTAGTTGTGTAATAATAATGATATATGGGATAATATGACGAGGGTTAAGTACCCGAAACGTGCATGTCTGGTCCATGCTGTAAATTTATCAGGTTTTGAATGATGCTATTGAGTTTTAAAGAGTTTAACATTTGAACTACTTGGTGAGTGTCACTGCTGGTGGACCAAGAGTCCCCGAGGGCAAATGTAGCCAAGTTCGATCAATTTTGGTTGATCGTCTGTCTTTTCAACGCATTTGAAATTTTCTGTTGCAAAATTTCTCAAAATTTCTAAAACGTGGGTCCTGTAGCATCATATCCCACCCATTCTGCTACGTCTTTTGGTACATTCTTGGACATAATAGTTTTCATACTTTTCGGTCATATTACATTGTTTAGACTGAGGATCACTGACGAGGGTTTAGTACCCGAAACGTGCATGTCTGGTCCATGCTGTAAATTTATCAGGTTTTAAATGATGCTATTGAGTTTTAAGACGTTTAATATTTGAACTACTTGGTGAGTGTCACTGCTGGTGGACCAAGAGTCCCCGAGGACACATGTAGGCAAGTTCGATCAATTTTGGTTGATCGTCTGTCTTTTCGACGCATTTGAAATTTTCTGTTACAAAATTTCTCAAAATTTCTAAAACGTGGGTCCTGTAGCATCATATCCCACCCATTCTGCTACGTCTTTTGGTACATTTTTGGACATAATAGTTTTCATACTTTTCGGTCATATTACATTGTTTAGACTGAGGATCACTGGCGAAGGTTTTCTACCCGAAACGTGCATGTCTGGTCCATGCTGTAAATTTATCAGGTTTTAAATGATGCTATTGAGTTTTAAGACGTTTAACATTTGAACTACTTGGTGAGTGTCACTGCTGGTGGACCAAGAGTCCCCGAGGGCAAATGTAGCCAAGTTCGATCAATTTTGGTTGATCGTCTGTCTTTTCAACGCATTTGAAATTTTCAGTTACAAAATTTCTCGAAATTTCTAAAACGTGGGTCCTGTAGCATCATATCCCACCCATTCTGCTACGTCTTTTGGTACATTTTTGGACATAATAGTTTTCATACTTTTCGGTCATATTACATTGTTTAGACTGAGGATCACTGACGAGGGTTTAGTACCCGAGACGTGCATGTCTGGTCAATGCTGTAAATTTATCAGGTTTTAAATGATGCTATTGAGTTTTAAGGCGTTTAACATAATAGTGCATTTGTACATTAATCAAATAGTTTTTGCTTTTAAGTTTGTAAAATTTACTGTCTAGTCCCGTTCCTCGTCTATGAATAGGGCTTGGATGTTTTTCTAGGCAAGGTTCGTTGGGGAAATTGCTCTACAAGGACAGGTATCTTTATGGTAATATTAATAAAGAATAGATTTTTCAAATGACGATACCCAAGTAACAGACCCTTTACTGTGGTTTCGCCACCTTTTTTCGGATTAGGAGGAAAAAAATCTGTAGGAGACTTTGAGTACATTCAAAGTTTTGTTTACATTCCTTTTGATGGTTCTGGCGTCAAATACGAGGGCTGATGGAATTGTTGTGAATTTGGTTTATTGCTTTGATTTTATCAGACATTTTCATTGCATTATTTTTCTACATTATCCCCTTAAGTTTCTGTGCACATTTGCCACCGGTGCTTAAGAGCCTCAATACCACTTTTAAAGAACTTCTTATCTTGACTGGTCCATTGCATGTATGACGTCATAATCGGACTTAAAGTTTGTTCCAGAAATAGCTGTCATCAGATTCTTGGGAATAGATTCAGCAAGATTAGGTGAATTAGGCGGATGCTCAATAAATATAAAGCTACGATCATGAATGCCAGCCAATGCAGTGGCAGTCTGTTGAACAGGAGCATTGTCCTGATGGAAAGCACACAATTAACCCGTGCGCTTTCCGCGGTGCTCAAGTTTGATACTTTCCAATTACTGTGTCAGAAGTGAAGCATAGTCTCGGTGTGTCATTGTATATCGTTTTTGGAGATTATCTATCAGCAAAGTACCTTCTGCATCCCAGAAAACCGAGACTCACAACATATCATTCAGCCCTCGTATTTATAAAAATAACCCCTCCCCTTTTTTAAAAGAAAAGAAAACTGACGGTACATCATAACTACCATGTGCCATCAAAATATGCTCAGTGACTTTTGAAGAAGTCGAAAATGTGAAAAATTTGCAGACGGACGATGACTTTGACCCTATGGCTCGAATGAATTTTTAAGCACAAATCGTTATTCATTGAGATGAATATGAAATGGCAAAAAACCGTCAAAAATACCTTTGTCCGCCAGCCAGCCTGATACATTTTGAATATAGACGATCATGCTTGCATCCTGTTTGTCTATCTGGTGATTGTATTTTACTTCGTCCCACATCTGAGACAAAATGTCAAAAAGCTTTCCCTCGCTTACAGCTACAGAAAATTTGTCGTAATCCTCTTGGCATTTAAATGTTAGATGAACGATAACAGATCCATTCGTCACGGAGATATCCTCTGGGCCCATGTCCTTCAGTTTAGATGAGAAGTCCCCATTTTCAATAAAGTCTTTAAGAATTTTCTCTATCTTGTCTTTTTGAGGGCCTAATACTGAAAATCTCAAATCGTATTTTCCTATTCCAGAACTCTGCTCTGTCGTATGATCTTTTGTCTTTTGTTGCAGTACATTTACTGAAAAATGTTATCGAGTTACATGCATGCAGATCAAATTACAGCAAATGATAACAACGATAAATACAAAAAAAATCAGAATTTATTTAGAGAAAAAAATCTATATAAATACTACATGGAAGCTTGATGTTCAGACAGAAAAAGCACAGAGATTTGGGAAACCACCATGAGCCAGCCAACCAGGTTTGTATGTTTTGACAAATTGATTTAAATAAAAGCTGCCGGACGACGGACAGCTCGCTATAAGAATAGCTTACTTGAGCTTCTCTCAGGTGAATTTCTTCGAAATGAATTCTTTTAATAAGGTCAATACTGATGGAATGGAATATATAACTGTAACAACAATTCTCTTTTAAAATTCAACATTTTTTCAAATGGTTGCCATGGTAACGTTCACCAATCTTATTTAAGCTTTAGAAAGGTTGCATTAAATGTGGTATAAAATGTTATCACATTTTGTCTATCAAGTGCATCTTATTATTTATCATGCTCAGAATGTCAAATTTATCATTATTTCAAACCCATGGAAAGGGTTGCCATGGCAATTGAGATCTTAAGTAACGTACTCATTTAGTATTTATTGTAAGTTCTTTCAAAGCGATCGATAACATGGCTAATTATTATCTCAAAGCAATTAAAAAAAAGAAAATAACATTGAACGTCTGTAAGAATTTTGTAAGAATAAGCAATATCTATTACAATGTTACATATGTGTATTGATAAAATTTGAAAAAATAATAAATTTGGTTGAATATCTCATAGCCTCTGTTTTTGAATTTTATTATTATTGAAATCATAACCATTTGCAAGAGACACAATAAGACTTCAAACTTAATTAATTTTCATATTTTGGTATCTTATGACCTGGTTACTATGACAACCAAGTCACTTGGCAACAATATGTTGATGATTTTCTATTCCTGACATTTTGCCCTACCCATATATGAAATGTCATGAAAATCGGAGAGCATGTGTGGCCAAAATATTTTGGTGCCTACAGAGAATTGGTGTTAACATTTTGCGCCTTCGAGTTCGGATACGAAATGTATGAAGAGAAAGGTTTAGATGCGCTAACCCCTCATATCGGCCCTATAACTTCGAAAAACATTTCTTTTAATAAACGAATTATTTATTATCACTTATTGGAATGTTAAATGTTTGAGAAAATACGGCGTCATAATTTTGAGCTCTCATAGTGTCACGCGCGTGATGTATTTGCCCTGAATGACGCAAAACTAAGGGAAATCATCGTATTTTAAACACAAATATTCATAATTCATCTACGCGCCAGGCCTTGCCCACAATATTTTTATGCAAATTAAGAGTCCGATCAAATGTCCATCGATTAGTAAAATAATTAGCATGGGCAAGGCCTCGCCTACTTGATTTCATATTATTGTATCGAATTTCGCTCAGTTATGGATGTTTTCAATGATTTCATCGTTTTAGACGTATCGAGCCTCATAGTATTCAGTAAAGGACTGTGAAATCACAACAGCCTTTCCTCATTTGATTTAACCAAATATTTGACAATTTATAACTAGAATATTACGGATATAAGAACAAATTTGACAACGGGCCGAAATGGAAGAATACCACAGTCACTCCTTTATGTGAAAAATAAAGGTACAGTTTACTCTCGTTTACTCAAACTCGGTTAACTCGAATTTCCGCTTAACTCGAACTATTTTTAAAAGTCCCGATTCTTTTCCATTGGTTTCTATGCATTTTTACTACTGATAACTCGAATTCCGATAACTCGAACTTTTCGTTAAGTCGAACTAATTGTTAAGTCCCATTAGTCATTTAACATTGAAAATTTACATCAATAACTCGAACCAAAAATTAATTTCAATTCTTTAACAAAAACCAATTCAATAGAAGAAATCAGAAGATGGATAATTGATATTTTCTTGCCATGGAGTCGTTATTACAAACATTAAATCTAGATTGGTCACTAAAAGTGGACAACACAAACGTTTGTGAACGGTGATAGAGAAAGGGAAATAATTCTTTTGAAAAATAGATTGTTGATCATGTACTCAATAAGTCGAATTCCTGATAAGTCGAACTATTTCTGATGGTCCCTTGAAGTTCGAGTTATCGAGAGTAGACTGTATATTCAGTTCTCATTTTTTGAGATGGACGGTCAGGTGATTGTGACTTATACATAAAAAGCAGATCTAAAGACAGTATTGTTTGCATATATCATTTTTTTTTTTTTTTAAAAATACGTCCTATATTCATATGCTTGTTCTTGCGGCTGAATACTCCTTTCTGTGCGATGAAAACACTTGTCAAATCGAAAAACAATCGACATGTTCATTCAAAAGTAATGTACACTCAAAGAGGGTATCACATGGAAATTCTAACGTCGTTTATATGTACTTCGCTTAGTGATCAAGGAGAAATTGATAGCGCTGATTTATGATTATTCCAAAACTAATAATTCATGTTCTCACCTTCTTCTACGTCAAAATTTCCATTAACAGCGAACGTGATCTCACAGCCTGTTTCTAAATGACAAAGAATGCATTCAATAAAAAGAAATTATCAGATAAACTATTCATTTACGTATGATGTACATTGTTCAAAAGAAAGAAATTCATTTCTATTGTAAGTTGTTGAACGAACTTTATCTTAATATATTAAAATCAAAAAAGGGGATCTTAGTTAAATCCTCTTATGGTAATATAATTTGATTATTATATGCCCCTTCATACTGTATGTGATGTAAATTTGCTTCAATTTTAGTAAAAAATGCTTATTCAAAATGTGCAATTCTGGGCCAATTTAGGCCCGATTTTACCTGCATTTTACTTACTTTTGACATGAGTGATAATGCAGTTGCACAAGATTTGAATTACAGATGCCTATTTCTTGAATAGTTCTATCCTATGACTTCAAGGGAATCGAAGGACATTTATGTAGAAATATGATTTTTCTGTCGATTTGCCTTTGAAATAGGTTACTATGCCAACATTTCGTATGAAGATGTCTGTCATATGTAAAAAGCCAATTTCTAAAGATTTATGCCTGCTATCGTTACAAAACTTGGTAGGTAGATGTATTAGATATAATTTGATGCTATCATGACCTTGAGAAAATGTCAAGGTCATTTGCTCAATTTTCATTTTCAAGGTCATTGAAAATATTTGCTATTTTCAGAACAAGTTGTGATTTTTCAATAAAAGGAGACATGATTAACAGTAAATGGTATGGACCAATCAATTAGAGATGAAAGTATGATAAATGCATTATCTATTGGGAAGAGTATCAAAATTTTCAAAGTCCATTGGAGATTCAAATAAATGTTACATATTTTACGAGAAATCTAGAAAATCTCAATTTCATACTCTTATAGAAAGTAGGTCATACATGTACATAGAAGTGAAATACAATTGAACAAAACAATGATCAATTCTCTTCTTTTGATAGGTTGTTCTACTGTAAATATTCCAAATCAAAATATCAAATGAAAAAAGGTAGAGAAAGCAATTCAAAATAATTTGACATCCTAATCTCAATGTGAATTAGAGTCTAGATTTAGAAACGACCTTGAACTTTCAACGGATGACCTTGAAATGAATTGAAGGTCAAGTGATAATGAAAAATGTAATTTGTATGCTATCTCATAATAATAGGACTCAAAGATGGGAAAAAGCAATGTTCTTTTAAATATGCGGTTTACGGAAATAGGTCTTCGAAGTTACTGCAGCAATGATTTTTAATAAGTATCCATGTAAAAATGGTGAGATTCACCATAAGTTCTATATCTTGATTTTTCCAGCAATGGACATTTATTTTGACAAGGTGACATCAAATCCCTATAACATGTGCCAAATAATGACTTCTTATCTTCAAAATAGTCAAAAACAGCCCAAAAACGACCCTAAAAATTGACTAAATATCAACTACCTAAAAATCTTCTATGATGAAATATGATAAAATATAATAAAGAATGACTAAATATCAACAAGTACCTTATTGTTCCCTCCCAAAAATTGTTTCTCTTTTAAGAGTTGAACTTACAAAGTTTTTGTATTCATAAAGTGAGATTTGACCATGGTTTCCTTGGCAACATGATGCCATAATATGTCTTATTTCTCAGATATATGAGGGTGTCCAATAGATGGACCCCAATACCATGGTAATCATGGTTCAAATATAACAATATTGTTTGTTTTCATAGGTTTTACTTAGTAGTATGATAATTACAGAAAGTTTCATCAAAATCCATGACATGCCGTGGCAAGCTCCTAAAGGTTTTTACAGAGAATCCCTATTGAGTAATGACTTGAATTCATATATTGTTTTCACTTTCGTGCTTAAATATCGACGGCGGATGCGGCTAGCCAACAGGGGATGCTCCCGGGCACCTGGTCCCATCTCTTGCTAGGGGTCCGTCGATGCTTAATTGTGTGCTCTATTGTGAGTGCTGTTGAGATTATCGTCAGGACCTTCTTTAACTCATTTGTAAAATGTATAAAAATGCCCCCCCCCACCCTCTTTTATACGGTTCTCACACCAGGAATTCAGTAAACTAATCAGTGAATGAAAGAGAAATAAAAAAAACCCAAAATGCATACTTTTTTCTTTTCTCATTTCCCTTATAGCTGGACCGTAATCCTTTTCTGCCAGGATATCTAATGTCTTTCTACAGCTCGAAATTCCCCTTTCTTTAAGGATGGAGAGGAATGCTTCCATCTGCTTAGCACGTTTATCCAGTGATTTGATGTGTCTAACGTCTTCTTCTGTTAGCGCACCTGCCTCTTCAAGATCCGGTAAGAACTCGTATGGTGTCAACCCCATAAACAAATGTAAGTTGTCAAATATCAGACTTTGTGCATCCTTGCAACCTTCAAAAGTAAAAGGCTGCCAGATTGAGCATGTTGAGTACAATTTGCCAAGGTATTTGAAAATCGTCGTTGAAGGTCGGCCTGTTGTGATTTTGGGTCCCCTCCTTTTTATACATGTGTACTCTTTTTTTTTTAAATTTTCAATATCATGGTGGAAATATTGTTTTTCTTGTTTTGTTTCTTCTTGTGATTGGTGGGAGTGTTCTATCCTTATTGTACAATGTATCACTACCTGTTTCTTGATGTGACATTTTTGTGTGGCATGGGTAATATGCAACAATTCTGTGTTAGAATGTTCCAGGATATTTATTATAAAAATAAACAAATAAACGTCTAAAGACGGAATGAAATACAATTTAACCTTTTTATGAGGTCCGAAAAGGCAACTAAATAAAAAGAATAATAATACGTGTTATAGATCATGAAAATATGAAACTAAAATATCAATACTCATTGTTTATTCCTACTCATGATTGTGATGCACACTATTGTTGAAACATGAAATTTGGGGCGCTACCCTTAATAAAAAATATTTAGCTTACGATGGGTCCCTACTCAAACCGTTAAAGGTTTTCCGAATACACAGCAGTCTGCGTATAACGTTTTACAAAAAAATGGTGGCGGACGAGCCAGTACATTGAAAAACGCAGACAAAAGGTCTTAAATGCCAAAAGAAACAAAAGATTGGGCAATCTATCAATGCCCACACCCATCATATAGTATGTATTCTGAGTGGAAAATGTGATGAATTTCAGAATTATGTTTGGAGCCATATCTTGATCATTTATAAAACTGTAACTTAATGCTATTTTTCCTTCATCTACATGCATTATATCATGAAATAATAAAAACATAGGTAATCACAGATTACGAAGCTCACCTCGTGACAGCAAAATTCAATTCAAACATATTTCTTAGTACATGTATATTGGCTTTTAAAGGCAAAACCACTCAAGCAGAAAAAGTAGGTCAAGGTCATTTTATGAAAGTTTGATCAAAGATACATCCAATATGCAAGTTTGGTACATGTAGCAGTTATACTTTGCTCAATATTGGCTTTATAGAGCAAAATCACTCAAGCGGAAAAAGTAGGTCAAGGTCATTTTATGAAAGATTGATCAAAGATACATCCAATATGCAAGTTTGGTACATGTATCACTTATACTTTGCTCAATATTGGCTTTTAAAGGCAAAATCACTCAAGCAGAAAAAGTAGGTCGAGGTCATTTTATGAAAGTTTGATCAAAGATACATCCAATATGCAAGTTTGGTACATGTAGCAGTTATACTTTGCTCAATATTGGCTTTATAGAGCAAAATCACTCAAGCGGAAAAAGTAGGTCAAGGTCATTTTATGAAGTTTGATCAAAGATACATCCAATATGCAAGTTTGGTACATGTATCACTTATACTTTGCTCAATATTGGCTTTTAAAGGCAAAATCACTCAAGCGGAAAAAGTAGGTCGAGGTCATTTTATGAAAGTTTGATCAAAGATACATCTAATATGCAAGTTTGGAATATCTAGCACTTATACTTTGCTCAATATTGGCTTTTAAAGGCAAAATCACTCAAGCGGAAAAAGTAGGTCAAGGTCATTTTATGAAAGTTTGATCAAAGATACATCCAATATGCAAGTTTGGTACATGTAGCACTTAAACTTTGCTCAATATTGGCTTTTAAAAGCGAAATTACTCAAGTGGAAAAAGTAGGTCAGATGCTGCATCCGATGCATAGGTCCATCTCGGCATCCAAAGATGAATCACTTGTGCAAGTTTGGTCACTGTAGCATCAGTACTTTGTCAGATACTGAGCTACCCCAAACTTCTTAACCAAGTCACTCAAGCGGAAAATGTAGGTCAGATGCTGCATCTGATGCATGGGTTCACCTCAGCATCCAAAGATGAATCACTTGTGCAAGTTTGGTTACTGTAGCATTAGTACTTTGTCAGATACTGAGCTACCCCAAACTTCTTAACCAAGTCACTCAAGCGGAAAATGTAGGTCAGATGCTGCATACGATGCATGGGTTCACCTCAGCATCCAAAGATGAATCACTTGTGCCAGTTTGGTTACTGTAGCATTAGTACTTTGTCAGATACTGAGCTACCCCAAACTTCTTAACCAAGTCACTCAAGCGTAAAATGTAGGTCAGATGCTGCATCTGATGCATGGGTTCACCTCAGCATCCAAAGATGAATCACTTGTGCAAGTTTGGTTACTGTAGCATTAGTACTTTGTCAGATACTGAGCTACCCCAAACTTCTTAACCGGACGCGGACGCGGACACGTCGAGGTGAGCTAAAAACGAGAAAAAAATCATCTGTTTCGTTTTGCAAAAAGTCGGATTTAGTACTTATTATTGGTCAAAAAATGTGATAAATTATATGGGGGTACATTTATGTTTGAAGACATATCATACTTAGATTTATGTTAGAATATCATTTCATGTGTTACATTTCTTCTATATGACATGTTATCATAAAATAAAACAATATAAATAAACATATTCTTATCATTACTGAATTTGGAGGGTTCAGAAGCATATCTGTAAATTTGATATTTCTCAACCTTAATGTGCAAGGGTACCTTCTCTATAATGTACTGAATCTTTTTTGAAAAAAAATACATATCTATGTCTGTGTTTTATTTCTCATTTGGACCATTTTGTTTAAGAAAAAAGCCTTAAATACAAATTTCATCTGTTAAATATATGAGTAGGGACCCATCTTAAAGCGCCAATGATGGGAATATAAACATGTATATCTGGAGCACCACATTTAGAGCGTTCTGTCCGGATGCCTATAATCTGACATCGGAGTTGGACACCAGTTATTTTATAATTACATGTAAACGTCTTTATAATTACATCTTTGTTCTGGAGGAAGTTTGCAAAGGAAGGTTTATGTACCAGTATAATATATTTGTGCTGCTTTTTTCAAGTTTATTAAGGAATCAGGGAATTTTTTAAACAAACGTTATGACAAAATCCCGATGATTTACGCTACATCGGACGACGGGGGATATAAAATTTCTTGGAAACGATATTGTCCTTACCTTCTTGAATTCTAGCGCAATCTTGACACACAGCAAACATCTGAAAGGGATTGCCTACGATCCCATTATCATTACTATCTTTCAGTTCCTAGAATATAAAAGAATTTCAGAAGATCAAAAGCTTTGTTATTAAATTTAATTTTTATATGTAAATCGTGCTTTAAAGGAGGTTTTTTTTTAATAATGGATAAAGCTTACTCTGTGCGAATGAGACATTAATAATATGCTGAATCAGTCATCGTTTATTCAAACAGTTACTACAACTTATCCTTTACTCATGATAGATTTCAGTTCAAATACAGTAATTGACTGTAGAGGATGTACATCATTACATGCAAAATCTCAATGTCTGCCGACATTGCATGCTTTCTAGGGTACGCTGGACTCTAGATAATTTTCCAAGGTTTCCATTCCGTTTCCGCCTTTCCCAATGTGCTATGAACTTCCGTTTAGCGTACATAAATCATGAAACAATCTCCCAAAGAAAGAGAACTTGAATTTTGATATCATTAACTTTAGAAGAACTTATACAACACATGCGTTCCGCAAGTTTCAATTGGTCAGGTTTCTGATCAAATTTTCCGGAGGGACTTCTCCGCAGTCAGTGTTGACTGGTGGATTGACGTCCATGTTGGGTTGAGAGGAAACCGCAAGCAGTAGTTGTAGCAGAAACATGCTATGACAGAGGAAAGCCTTGGATACCTCAAAGATATCTCACGCAAAAGAGTAAGCTTCAGGGACGAAACTCCCCCGATAAGGGGGAAGAGTAACGAAATGTGAGCTTAGGGCACCTGAACTGCCTTGCCCGGCAGGCTAGCCTTATCGAGAATGCGGTCAAGTGCGCGTGACATCCCTCCAATGCTATTTTGAACATAGATTTTATTTGGATATGCTACTAAATCGACCCTTTAGGAAATTTGGAGCCGCGAATTCTCTGTAATGTAAATATACAATTCTAAATTCAAAAGTAAAAGAGGGCGCTACTGAAATGATTTTTGGTGGCTCCGCAAGAAGTATCACTGATTAGAATTTAATATTCGAAACACGTATCTGGTGCATGGAAATAGGTTTGGAATTTTCCTCAAGAAGGTATATAGTTGGAACCCCTCGACATTATTAATACCCCTTCTTCAAGCTCGCCCGTCGCTTCACGTTACAAAAATACCAAACTCAAATGTGTAAAATATACCAATGATATCGAAGTGTAATCATTGCCGAATGAAAAGCGATATCCACTTGCGTACGTTGACCAAAAAAATAAAGCCTACGCTCACGCAGCAAGATACGCCCGTTGGGATTTTTTTTCACAACACATAAATATCTAAGTCCCATAACTCCATAAGGACAAATCGGATGAACCTGAAAATCGAAAGGCGGCTTTCTCTTTAAAGTCTGATCACAATGTACAAATATCATGAATATCTGTTGACGCATATTCAAGTTATTGCGTTCCATGCACCTATATTTTGCCCTAAGCTTAACATGTATGTGCATATATCCCCCCCATTACACATAATTTCTGGATAATGTGACAAAAAATTTAAGAATCCGTTATATATGTGAAAGAACATCCTTTCTACTTGAAGTATACAAAAGTTCAAAACATTTTGACCAGAAATAGATTTTTAAAGAATGTTTAACTATTTTAATATATTTTTACATTGTATCTAAAATATCTAAGTCCCATAACTCCGTAACGACAAATCCGATGAACCTGAAAATCGAAAGGCGGCTTTTTCTTCAAAGTTTGAACACAATGTAGAAATATCATGTAAATCCGTTGACGCATATTCAAGTTATTGCGTTCCATGCGCCTATATTTTGCCCTCAGCTTAACATGTTTGTGCATATAACACCCCCCCCCCCCCGTCCCATTACAAATATCTCAGTTATGCGACCAAAAAATTAAAAACCCGTTACATATGTCAAAGAGTATCCTTTCTACCTTAAGTATACAAAATTTCAAAACATTTCGATCAAAAATAGATTTTAAGATAATTTTTAACTATTTTAGTATATTTTCATTGTATTTTAAAATATCTAAGTCCCATAAATCTGTAACTACAGATCGAATGAACCTGAAAATCGAAAGGCGGCTTCCTCTCTACAATCCAAACATAATGTATGAATATCATGAAAATCTGTTGACGCATATTCAAGTTATTGCGTTCCATGCGCCTATATTTTGCCCTCAGCTTAACATGTATGTGCATATAACCCACCCCCCCCCCCTTCCCATTACACACAATATCATGATTATGCGACAAAAAAATTAAAAACCCGTTACATATGTCAAAGAACATCCTTTCTACTTGAAGTATACAAAATTTCAAAACATTTCGACCAAAAATAGATTTTTAAAATCATTTTTAACTATCTTAGTATATTTTCACTGTATTTTAAAAATCTAAGTCCCATAACTCTGTAACTAAAAATCGGATGAACCTGAAAATCAAAAGGCGGCTTCCTCTCCACAGTCCGATCATAATGTATGAATTTCATGGAAATCCGTTGACGCATAATCAAGTTATTGCGTTCCATAGGCGGACGGACAGACGGACGGACGGACAGACGGACAGACGGACGGATTTCGCCATACCATAATACGACCCGTCAAATGACGGGCGTATAAAAAATTAGCAAAACACAAGAGGTAAAGCAAAAATAAAAATACAGACGAATATGTGAATGAATCAAACACCGTGCGTACTCCACTTGAACGCTCCTACCTCGCAAACCCCATGGGACAGAAGAAATAAAAACATCGGAAGGTGTGTCCGAAATACAGCAATCTCAGTGGTTAGCTACGTTTGCAGTACTAATTAATGAGCTGAAAACGCACATTTTTACAATTTGTTACATTGATGTAACAACAGTTCACGAAATGGTGATTTTGGAATTTCAAGAAAATGTGGCATCACACATTCAATACTTCGAGAAAACCTCATTTATGTATACATTTTTGAAAAGGTATTAATGAGAAGATTATTTTCAAATTTGTTTAATTAAAAATCGGACTTAAAACAAAAATGTTATAAACGAAAAGAACTTTGATAACTGATTTTTTAGGCTGTAATAATAATTAAAGGAATTGTTCTTTAAACTATATTTAAATGAAATAAAGAAGATCCTGACGATAATCTCAACAGTATTCATAATAGAACATTAAATGGAGCATCGACGGACCCCCTAGCAAGCTAGAGGTGGGACCAGGTGCCCAGGAGGAGTAAGCATCCCCTGTTTGACTAGCCGCAATCGCCGTCGATGTTCATGAAAACAATATCTTAAAACATGCTTTATAGAAAGTGCCATGGTGACCACGCCAGGGAAAAAACATTTTAAACACTTACTGGCAAACCCCTCGCGGGGAACTTTTTTTAAGATCCCCACACGACAAAGGGCATTAGTGTGCCTTAAATGAGATACAGAAGATCCTGACAATAATCTCAACAGCACTCACAATAGAGCGCCAAATTGTCACATTTTTCAGAGTTCTCAAACTGTGAAAATGTGACAATAGGTTAAGTTTATTATTCTTGATGAAGGCCTGTGGCCGAAACGTTGAGAGTTGATTTCTTAAAATTGTTTGTGATTGTATTTCTTCGCTTAAAAATAATGCATTTTATGCGTATTTGGTATCAAAAGATTCAGAACTCAGTGCTGAAAATAAACATAAATGTCAAATTCAATAGAGTTTTGGAATTTTATGTTCGGTATGTCGGTACTTCAAACACTTGACTTTCGTCACCGAGTGTGTCATTATGGAGGGCGCTGCTATATTCAAGAAATGGTCAGTTAGTTCCAAAGGTTTTCGTTTCCACTGTCCCAAGGGTTTAAGTGAGTTACGATCTACACCGGGGCTTCACACGATGGACTCTAAATGCATAGAGGCCTTCGAAAACAGTCAATGTTTTGCAGGTTTGACGAGTCAAAAAATGAATCACCGATTAGTTTCACCAACTATCAGAAAAGACAGGTAGTCAATGCTGTGCTTTCAATCAATGACTCCATGATAAATATTCGATACATTTTACTCTTTATAGAATGATTCCACTTTGAAATCTCAATGAAAAGAATCTCAATCTCCAATCATTCAAAATGCCTTTATCAGCACACAATTCATTCGAAGAATGTGTTACATTGTGGTAATTAGTCCCCTACCGGCAACGCCGAAGGGGACTCTTAGTTTCCTCTCGGTCTGTCTGTCTGTCCGTCCGTCTGTCTGTCTGTCTGTCCGTCTGTCCCATTTTCAGTTTTCCGGACTTTTTTTCGCTGTTGTTGCATATACTGAACTCATTTTTGGTATGTGGATATATCTCAATGTGATACAGATCAAGTTTGAGTTTGCTTTTGATTGACCTAATTTAACAAGAGTTATGGCCCTTGGACTTAGCAAATTTTATGAAAATTTCAGTTTTCCGGACTTTTTTCCGCTGTTGTTGCATATATTGAACTCATTTTTGGTATGTGGATATATCTCAATGTGATACAGATCAAGTTTGAGTTTGCTTTAGATTCACATATTTTAACAAGAGTGATTGCCCTTGGACTTAGCAAATTTTATGAAAATTTCAGTTTTCCGGACTTTTCTTCGGTTCTATTGCAAATAATGCACTGATTTTTGGTAAATGAATACATCTCAGTGTGATACAGACTAAGTTTGAGTTTGGTTTCCATTGGCCTATTTTTACAAGAGTTATGGCCCTTGGACTTAGCAAATTTCATGAAATTTGCAGTTTCCGGACTTTTTCTTGCCTGTTATTGCAGATAATGAACTGATTTTTTGTATGTGAATACATTATAGTGTGATGCAGATTTGAGTTTAATTTAGATTGACTAATTTTCACAAGAGTTATGGCCCTTGGACTTAGTAAATTTCGTGAATTCAGTTTCCCAGACTTTTCTTGGCTGTTGTTGCAGATGATGAACTGATGAACAAAGATCCAAGTCATAAATTCATGCCGCCGGTAGGGGACTTATATCGCACAGCGATCATTGCATTTTTTACAATAGAATTTATTTTATTTCTTAATTGTCTATTTATAGCATTCGTAGATTTAAAAGAGGCGTATCCGACATCCTCCCACCCAATCTAAAACTTCCAAAGGTTGATTATTTTGCCTTGGAACCCCATGAAAATCGTCAACATTATAAGACAATTGTCAGATTTTAACAGTGTATACATTTTGTATTACTTGAAATATTCGTAACACTTTTTAATTACAGTCTTTTAAGGGGGTTCGGGTATCGCGTGACGTCATCTCTAAATTTCCAAAACATACAAGAATAATGTTGTATTGCCTTAATTAGTTGCAGATGTTTGAAATAGTTAATTTAACAAATATTTATTCATGTTTGAATAATAAATCCTTCGATTTTTAGAACTTTTTTGTTTGTCATACAGTCTTTTTTTTTTTACACATTTTTGGCTTAAAATATAGCATTTTTGTATTTAAATTTATAATATATTGAAAAGTTATGGTCGAAACTCCTTAGAATTTGGTATACCTATAAATTGTTTCACCCTTAAAACACGTAAATGACGAAGGTACCTTGCAGGGGGTTTCCTTTAATGGGCATATGAATGTAGTCTCTGGCATATTTTGACATCAAATATTAGCCCGCAAATTGTGACATTGTTTACCATTTCATTGCTATTTCTCCAAATATTACAATTGTCTTGTCTTCCACTGCTAATAATAAGTAGCTGCTGTTCTTAAGCAAGTCTTTTTCATTAGAAATTTGACTTCAGATACTTTATATTCATTTTTTATTCAGTGTTCCTTGGATATACTCAAAATTTGGGCAAAATATGATTTTCCATTAAGAGTGCCCGACTTTGTTCAAATATTAGACCCTAAAGATGCCCTGCATGATGCATATATTTTATACATGTTAAACGTCTTCAAATTCAATAGCATCATTTAGGACCTGATAAATTTACAGCATGGACCAGACATGCATGTTTCGGATACTAAACCCTCGTCAGTGATCCTCAGTCTAAACAATGTAAAATAGCCAAAAAGTGTGAAAATTATTATGTCCAAAAAATGTACTAAAAGACGTAGCAGAATGGGTGGGATATGATGCTACAGGACCCACGTTTTAGAAATTTCAAGAAATTTTGTAACAGAAAATTTCAAATGCGTTAAAAAGACAGACGATCAACCAAAGTTGATCAAACTTGGCTACATGTGCCCTCGGGGACTCTTGGTCCACCAGCAGTGACACTCACCAATTCGTTCAAATGTTAAACGTCTTCAAATTCAATGTTAGAATATCTGAAGATAGATTTTTAGTTTAGAAGAAAAAATAAAGTTAGTTTGACCTTCCAAACAGTATCAAAATAACGATACTCGAACCCCCTTAAAATTAAATATCAAAAGTGAGACTTCTTAATCATAAACTTGATAAAGTACCATTAATTTTTCAGGAAAAGTGTATTATGTAAATTAAACATGTATGCATCTTTTTACGTCAATCTTCATAGCAAATAAGATTGTTAGATATAACAAAAAATGCAGCATTTTAAGCCTAAGTTTTCTCTTTTTTCTGGGGACCCCCCACCTGTGGGTAGGGCTATGCATTTTAAGTATACAAAAGTGAAAAATAATGATATACAACCAAGTCTGACACCGAGTTATTGGAAAACGTCATGGGAAATATAGTATGTGATTTGTCATTGAGAATGCATTGAGTGTTAAAGAAATAGAGCCAGAAAACAGATTAGAAAGTCCGCCCTCGACGGGATTCGAACCTAGACTCTTCTGAATGCCGAATAGTTGTCCGTATAGATGTCCGCCGCTTTACCAACTGAGCTATGAAATCTTTTTCTCGAATGATCTCTTGTAAGATTGTAGGTCGTAAATTTAAAAAAAAAACGAATTTGGAGTTTTGAATCAAATCCTCCTCCTACTAACATCAAATATGTCTTGCAAGAATCGCCTTTCTAAATCTATGATACTTAAAATGTCGGGGATTAGAAAGGGAGTATAAATCAGAGGAAAATATGATGTGTATAGTTAGTGTCCGTTGCAGGTTTTGAATTTTAGATTTTCTCAGGTTTGATTTAGGAAATCGATGAGACATAATTAATAATAACACGTTAATTAGAAATCATTTCTTCTAAACAATTATCAATTACACATTGTCCTATCATAGGCCATATCTTCATAAAACATCATTTATCTCTGTCCTCTTCGTTGTGACGGAGAATCGGCTAAGTCGTTCCTTTAGTAGTATAGATTCTTATTCTTGTAAAAGAGTTAATACAAATGTTGAATTATCTGACCGATAACATTTAGTAGTGTTAGGATAAATGGTTCTCAGCTAATCGCGGGGGTTCTTATGGGAGTCAGCAGTGTGACACATCTTTAAGATATTTTTCTTTTCTCGAATGAAGCCATGTTTCTCCAGCCTTTGCTCTCTCGTTGAATTAAATATACATGTAATGAATACGTTGAAGAAACGATCAACTGAATTTGATCGAACTTGGCTACATTTGTCCTCGGGGATTCCTGGTCCATCAGCAGTGACACTCACTAAGTATTAAACGTCTTCAAATTTAATATCATCATTTAAGAACAGATAAATTTGCAGCATGGACCAGACCTGCGCGTTTCGGATACTTAATCCTTATCAGTGATCCTCAATTTAAACAATGTTATATGACCAAAGAGTGTCAAAATTGTTATACCCAAAAATGTACCTAAAGACGTAAGCAAATTCTCGTTAACTAATTTTCGTCAGCGATTTCTTAGCTTTAAGTATTACGCCAGCTATCGGCGTTCGAATCTTTGATATTCATATACAGTCGCTTTTCTTTGACGGAAAACATCATTAGAATACATTTCACTTAGTATGAAAAGTTTTGTACAGGGTTCATCGGGAAGTAGGTATATGTAGGTATGGTCAGAGGAAATTTGGACCGAAATAGTAAAGACTACGGGTGATTAAGCACTGAAGTTAAAATTTAGGTCACTACTTGTGCTGTTACTGAAAAAGAAAGCCGTACCAGCATATTTCCGAAGACTGTGCGTAATGTGACGTCCCGAACTTTTACTTGCTTAAACATGTTAAATGTGACACGTTCATTCAATAATTTCATCTCGGGGAATTACGATGGTTGCGCATATATATTGTTTCAAGAAAATATGATCATTTTAGACAAGTAACATAAGTTAGTAATAAGTAGCGGAGGAAGATTTTTGTCAAGTTAATGTCAACTGAAAAATTCCTCTTAAAGCATTTTCTAGAGCCTGGTTGTTTAGATGGGGCAGATCGATATGATTATATACATGTAAGACGGAATGAAAAATAATTTACTTACTCCATTTTTCATTCGTTCTAGTGAAGCTTTGATGCGAAAAGAACAGTCTTTGCAGGTGTTTACAAGGTAGTGGAATTTCTCCATTTCTTCTTCAAGCATGTCAGTTGATTCCTTCAAGTATTTGGATATAATAAGCAGACTAGATTTTAGGTTTAGCCATTCTTTGTCGAAATCTACTCGGTGTGAAGGAGTTTCTGTGTAGTGAACAGCTGTATTTCTGATTTCTTTTATTTCGTCAATTGCTCTTTGAACATTAAGTAAAGAAGGATGAACAGACTTGAGAAAAACTCTACTCAATAGAGCATGGGAGAAAGTGATGTCTATGTTTGAAGTACATACACCCTCTTTGGCTTTATATGAACAAGGACAAAATTTGCAAGGTATCCGACCACATTTTCTATCTATGGTCGAGTAAACTGAGAGAATTTGTCTCTGTTTCAAGGAACCGGCATAATGGTGAACTGTCGAAACTCCACATAAGCAGCATTTGTCATTCTTCCAGAGATGGAGAATATCATGTTTGTAAAAGTTTTCATCTAGGACGTTATAAAATGTTTTATGTACTGTATTTTCGCACATGTTTTGTAAGAGCTTTCCGAAATATTTGCCTCCTGTCTGCACTGCACAAAGGAGAGTTCTATATCGGGGGATTTCATCTTCTGCTTCCATATCTGAAACAAAGACTCAGTTTATATTCCATCGTCAATTATTGTGTAGTAATCAAACACAAACCTCAAATGCAAAAAACAAATCGCTATTCATGAGCAACAGTGTCAAGGAAAATACAAAACCAAACAGTCTGTAAAGAAGGGATAAAGTGGACTAAATGCAAATGAGATCAGGTGATCGTGAAGAAAGTGTAATAATATTGGGATTCAAATGTCAAAAAAAACCCGACATGTTTCAAATAATTATGTGAAAGAACATTATTCTTTGAAAGATAATTCTTCGAGAAAAAAAAATCCCCTATATTTTCGCTCGACTTTTATTTTCGTTCTATTCATCTTTAAGTGTTAACCTTGAAAGTGGGTAAAGTATACAAGTATGTTGAAAGAATTCTGAACTCTCATACTTTGCACACATGAAATACGTATACATCTATAGGTTATAATACCATCTACTTAAGCATGTTTCATCCGTGTTTTTAAAACAAAAGAATCTTTGTTTTGATAACTGATCGGTACTTCTTTAATGATTATTTTGCCCCTTTATCAATTATACATCATATATATATTATTTTGCTATTTCGGAAACTTCCTACTTCATCGGAAAATATCATCGAAATATCTAAGCACCATCCCTATTTTGAACATAGATTTTATTTGGATATGCTAATGAATCGACCTTATAAGAAATTTAGAGCCGCGCATTCTCTAAAAGTAAATGCATAAATTTAAATTCTGAAAATGTAACCACGCGCTAGTAAAATGATTTTGGGCAGCTTATGAAAAGCACTCTTTCTGGTAGCATAACTGATGAGAATTTGATATTCCAAACACGTGTCTGGTGCATGAAAAGTGGTTTGAGAAGGTATAGAGTTGGAACACTTCCGTTTTATTTATTTTAGACCTGACACTGCCGTTTTATTTATTTTAGACCTGACAATCTGTTTATTAATCATATGTATGCTTATTTTTCTTATTTGTACCTCACTGTTTGTTTGCTGACTTGGGTCGAAAACGGAAGCTGGACAGTATCCAATATTATTGATCGACAGTTATATATATCTATGCCTTTATAATAGATAATATGTAGTTTTTACACAGATATGCCCCTTGAATCTTGCTAAATTTCAAAATCTGTGGTTCACGAGTTTTTGATAAAAGCCAATATAGAGAAAATAGCTTTTCGACGAAGATTTCCATATTAAAGTCCAATATTGGCTATGTCGATCAATTGTGTGCAGAGGTATTCTCAATGAAACAACGATAAATCTTTAGTTTGTGAATATTTAAAGTAAACTGCTAGAAAGATTCAAATTACTTTTTAGATAAAGCTTTTACACAAAGAAATATAGGTCACGTTTTAACAAGTATCAAGATTTAATATGGGTCATGTTGCTGTTTTGTCCTTGAAACATGATAAAAGAAATCATTTCTCCCCTAAGAAAACCTTATTTTTTGTACACTTCTGTTCATGTAATGATGCAATTGCATGGTCGAAATGAAAAAGTACACTAAAGAGCTCACCCTCAACGTACAATTTTTAAAATGTTATTTTATAAAGTCGGTAAACCGCCTAGCACACAATGCAGGCCGCCCATACCGCAACGCCGCAGTGACAAGTTTTTAAAATATGCTGACTATATAATCTATTGAAATAAAAAACGAAACGAAAAGTAAGAATAAACACTAGAAAGGTTTCTTGTTGCGGTTGCAACAAGAGTGTCTTCCTCCTATACAATTTTTGGTTTGGAAATATGAAGGACGTCACATTACATGTATTTATATTATATACTTAAGTTTTCAAATAGCAGTAACATTAAATTTTCAAACCGATAATTGTTGGTGAGCAACCATTGATTTGGGGGGGGGGGGGGGGGGGCAGGAATTCTATTGCCAGCCGGTAAAATTTTTTCAGCAATTTTCTGAGCAGGCCATTTTTTTCAGCCATTACCAGAGTCGGAGAAAAATTTTCGCCGGTTCTTCGGGCCGGATTTAAACAAATTGTCAAATGTTGTGAATGTCTTTGTAAGTTAAACTCCCCGCTGTTACAGAGTATGAGTTAATAACCGTTCCTTCAGATGTCTCTTTGCAATAAGCGAATTTCAGACAGATTGTATGATGTTTAAATAGAACCTTTTCTAGATTTTTGTGCCTATGCGTATTAGGTCTCTGGTAGATACAGCTATGTGAACAGTTTGTATTTATATTAATTAATTTTTTGACTTTAAATTGTCTGGCACAAAGGGCCAGCAAAAATTTCCATATCATGCAATGTATCCTTACTTTTGCATGGTCCGGGAAAAAAAATTGCCGGCCCTTTGGGCCGGAATATTTTTTTCAGCATTTTTCAGAGCCGGGATTTTTTTTTTTGCAAATTCTTCCTGCCCCCCCCCCTTCCCCCATAAAAAAGGCGAGCTCGTAGCTGTAGAACCAATTTTCTTGAGAAGAGAAATGGTAATAACAAGTTACGTTCAATATATATATATAAATACCATGAGGTTCTCGCTGTGCAGGTTCAAATTTGGAAAAAAAACCCCTTTCCCTTTTTTCAAAGTTTATTTTTAATTTCCATCATGGCGACATCGTTCAATATAAACAGAACTGTTTTCGAAAAACGAGGGGAGGGAAAAATGTTGGAGAAATTGTTCATCAATTTGTAAATAAACCAACCGAAAATTATGTTCGAACGTTTGCTAGAATTAGAAATTAAACTTGATGTTCAAAATATAGTTATTGAAGTTTAGAAACAGGTTTGTAGGTTAGAAATCGGAATCAAACTACCACTTTTTGTGTGTAAATTCTGGTTTGTAGCTGATCTCTTCTAAATTAATCAACTGTTTTAAAATCAAATTGTGTATATCGAAATGTATTTATGAAATGCATATTCATCATTGCCGTGAAATCGGAATTTGAAAATCTCAACACTGCTTTTCTCGAGTCGGACTCGGACTACCAATTTTAGTGTGCGCCCGATCTGTTGGCGTGAAGGTGTATCGAAATACCCAACTCAAAATTTCGATGCTCATATCTTTTCAACAGTAAGAGATAGGAAAAATCAGAAAGACTAAATAAGACAGATATATGGATAAAAAATAATAATATTGAAATTTTTAGGAAACTTCATAAGCTTAATTTTTGTTTACTATTATAAGCAAAAAAGTGTCTTCCTCCTATGAACTTCTGAATTTGGAAATATGAAGGACGGTGAAGGACGTCATCGTAATAAATCGTTACAGTGTGCATCTAGCATTTCATATCTTGCATGGCTGTCGACTTTCAAAAAGAATGGAAATTGTAGATAGCAAAATACGAGATATTTAAGCTTACAAATAGCAAAACATGAAATTTTCGGTCCTTTTGAGTAATTCGACGCTCCCGTCAAATATTTGAATCTACTAAAAAACATGATAAAAAAAATAACAGAGACTAAAAATAAAAAAGACCAATCTAGCTTTTACTCCAAACGTAACGTTGGAGAACTTTCATTGTCCTAGCTTACAGGGTTCTTGAGAAATCGCTGATCCAATTTTCCACGGTTACGAAAACAATAGGTCTTCCGACGGAAGTCGGAAGACCTAATAATCGATAAATTAAAATTTTCAACATATCTAATTAAAGGGGTCCTTTTGTGAATATCAAAATTAACGATGAAATGTCTAGGGGATGACTTATGCCAATTAAAATTAAGTGATCGATAGTTAAACTTTGGTGCGTTGAGATAAAAATAGAATAAAATTGATACCAACCAAGGTGACACGTACATATCGTTTATGTACACATTTATTTGAAATATCCTTGATTTCATGCAGAAAAGTATCTTCGCCCTTAAGATGATATATTATAACTTCCTTTCAAATCTCTCAAAACTTTGTCAAGCCTTTCAAAATTCATGTTATGCACCTGTAGGACCTGTGTCCGACGTAATCTGATCTATTTGATTCGAGCTCTGTATAGCTGGTATTTTAAACATTTCGTGCTGCGATAAGGCACAGCTAGTGATCTGGTATTCTTGTTATTTGTGCATATCCTATCAACCGCATTGCATTAATCACACTGTCTACACTTAAGTAGGTGATTATAACTACACACGGTATGCACATTCATTGTGTTAGACAAAAGAGAATTTTACAGCGATGGGGCTGTCGTCAACATCTCGTGGAGCATGCAATCATATTGATTACGCTTAGGCATTTTTTTAAAGAATATGATCACGGAATCTTGAAAAAAAAACACAAAACTCAGAATGGAGTCTCTTACATTAAATATTATTAGATGTATTAAAGTCTTTACTATTAATTCGCATTACAATTTTAATTGGTACTGTCACCTTCTCCTTGAACTCCTTGGATCCGCCACTGATGTCCATGCTGATGTCTGTCTGATAATGCTATAAGATATTTAGCTCTCTCGTCTGCATCGTAGATGAGACCAGAGAAACGTTAGCTATGTTTTCACCTTCAACGGAGTCATGCATCGGGGTCCTTATTTCGTAAATTCTCTTGAATTGGATATGTTAGCCCGGGACCTGGGGACTTCCATCTCTCTAGTCTATTATTATTATTTTTTTTTTTTTTTTGAAAAAAAAAATGAATGTGGGGGTAAAACACGTATGCGGCGGGGCCTGAGAACCTTTTTTTTTTTCTTGGCATAGGCTGAACATTCTTCCCTCTTAATTCAGATTTCTTTTTTATCTCCTACTTCTACCGGTAAGACAGGGTTTTGATTTATTCTGATTTCTGAAGAATCAAGCTCTCAATTTTTAGCTAGATATGCCACATTTCAACATGGCCTTTAAAATAAGTTGCAGTATACCTTTCCTTCTCTACATGTAATTTTTGATGGGCAAGTGATTTTATTGATCGGGCAAGTAAATTTTACGTCATGAGTTGCCCGTGGCAAGTAGGTTTTGAAAAAAATTCTAGACCCCTGACTAAGAAAACAATAAGAAACAGAATAGGACACGAAAAATGAATCATTAATATACCACATCAAGTCATTATCTTCCGCCCGCGCAGTGCTATTATCGGAAAATAATTACTTGTGCACTAACCAATTAGAATCGATGTTACATTCTCGTTATATAATATTACATCATAGATATTCCTTGTTGATAAAAAAAAGTATTTATTTGAAAATATTTTTTAAGACTGTATTACTGATAAAACGAGACATGTATATCTTTTTCTAAGTTACTAATAATGTTGAACATAAGAATTTATAATTGATTTATATTCATAAACTTTTACTGTCAATCATTTGTTATAGAAATAGACCAAATCACAGAGACAGAGTATTCCTCTATAACAGAAATTTCGATTAAAGTAAGTAAAAGAGCAGTTAAGTATAATTTTCTGTGGTTTTTTTTCCAAGAGTTGTAAGAGTTGCCTACTTCACATGAATAATGCATTATTTATACATTATAGGCCATCAATGTACTGGACTCAATAGAAAAGATGAAAACTACCATTGGACAACATTCTGAAGATATATCATCTACAATAGTAAGCTTTATAAATATTTTTTTTTTCTCTCAATAATTTGATTTTTCATAGCGTAGCAGAACAGTAGGTTAGACCTTAAGGAAATACTAGCTGCCTCATTAATCTGTTATATTAAGGTGATGTCTTTATGTATAAAATCTATTAAGGACTTTCTTCAGTGATGATGAACAATGCTTCCATTATGACCCTGTACAGAAGTCAAATATTTCTAAGCAAAAACAGAGAATTTTTTTAGATGATTATAATACTTTTGCTTCTAATGTTAGGAAGATAGATAATAATATCAAGGGCACTAATTGGAATTGTTAACAGTCCTTGTATACAGAATAGAGGTCAACTTCATATATTTATTACTGGTCCCTGTAAAGTGCGAAACGAAACAAAAACGAAACGAAACAAATCGAAACGAAACGAAACAAATCGAAACGAAAAGAAACAGATCGAAACGAAACGAAACAAAACGAAACGAAACCGATCGAAACGAAACGAAACAAAACATAAAACTTAAAGAAAATGAGAAAAAGAGGAAAAATCGCCGAGAACGAATATTTCAAGACAAGATCAGCATGTAATATTGCCTTAATCCAAGAGTTCTACATTTGTAACTAGTGCCGAGAAGGTTTCTTGGAAGTGTCAAAGTTGACAATTAAAAAAAGTTAATGTCAAATGCCATTCATGTATTTAAGAGGAGGTTAAGGGAGGGGATAGAAAACCACGCTATGACACCCTAGTGAGATCATAAAACGGGATGGGGGCACATTTCAGGAAAAAAATCTTATTCTTTTTCAAACGAAATTTGCCCCCCAGTTTTTAATTGTTCTCATTTTTCTGATGAAATTTTCAAATACACATAACGGAACAGTTCCGTTTCCTCTGCGCTAGACTCCTCCCTGCTAAATAATATTTTCCGTCTATGACGAGGTTATTCATCCCATTCACTCTCCTTTAAAATGCAATTGTGCATATACCGTATATATTATGTTTTAATCGTCAACTTTGATTCTTTAAAAAACCCTCCAGCCACAAGAACTAACGGTTGAAGCCAATAATGAGGGGACAAAGGGACAAAGGGAGGGGAGAGAAAGGGGCGGGAGGAGGGAAGAAGGGGGCGAGAGAAGGGACAGATGATTGGGAGGGTAACAGTAACCCCCCCCCCCCCCACAAATAGGAAATTACTTTTAATATAAATAATCTTGCTCTTATGCGTTCATGTAAATAATCTCAGTTTTAAAAATTACCACGAAATTCATCTATATATACCTTAAAAATTTTTTCCCGATCGCTCGCTCGCAGCAATTTTGAATTCATTTTTCAAATACTTCGTGCTAATCTCGCTTCGCTCACCTTAGTTTTACATCTAAACAGGTCTATTTCCTTTTTCAAGGTTTAAAAAAGGAAATAACCCAAATAACTTCACTGTTGCACCAATTTACACTTTAGAGTTTAAATATTTGTCATGACCGCCCAAGACCCCCTCCCCCTGCGGGGAGGGGGCGGCAGGAGGAGAGTGGTACCCCCTGACCCTTCAATAAGATCTTGTCTTGAAATATTCGTTCTCGGCGATTTTTCCTCTTTTTCTCATTTTCTTTAAGTTTTATGTTTTGTTTCGTTTCGTTTCGATCTGACAGTGTTTCGTTTCGTTTCGATCTGTTTCGTTTCGATCTGTTTCGTTTCGTTTCGATTTGTTTCGTTTCGCTTCGATTTGTTTCGTTTCGTTTCGATTTGTTTTGTTTCGTTTCGATTTGTTTCGTTTCGTTTTTGTTTCGTTTCGCACTTTACAGGGACCTATTTATTACTTGTGACAAGAGGAAGAATCCAATTAATTTCAATGTTGCAGATTGGAGAGGCATATTTAAAATCTTCGTTTTTAGCCTTGAAAGCCAATTTTTATGTGATTTTTATTGAAGATATTGGTTTATAGAAATTGGAATCGTTTAAAAGCTGCATATTTGTATTTGATTACATTGACATTGATGCCATAAGACTATAGGGATGCTACACATTGTGTTCCTTAGATTTTTACTTGATCACAGTTTGAGAGGTTTATTTTCCTTGTGTTGTTTTACATGTACTTTGTCTAAAGCTCAA
The DNA here is from genome assembly GCA_033119305.1 of Pinctada imbricata. Classification (NCBI taxonomy): domain Eukaryota; kingdom Metazoa; phylum Mollusca; class Bivalvia; order Pterioida; family Pteriidae; genus Pinctada; species Pinctada imbricata. Next base: position 40,620,847 of record VSWD01000007.1, on the reverse strand, counting down.
AAGTTGGTCAGAAGAGCTGAACTAAAGTATGAATTTGTGATACATGTAAATGATAGATAGAACTCATTACAGGATACCCATGAAATGTAACCAACAGAAGGAATGGAAACTTCAAGTGTGCAACATTCTGAAGAAATATTATCTGCACATGTAAGTAATACTAAGTATTTTACGTGATGAAAAGTATGATTATTATGTTACCCAATAATACTTCAGAACATGTCTAGGGGCCCGTCTATTTATACCCCCTTGCAAACAGGCAGGCCTGCATCTAGGCGGGCTAGCGTCAACAATAGGTTTCCAGACTATAAGTCAAGTTTGATAGATGCTAGTGCAATGAGACTTCATACACTAACTCACCATGAGTCAAGGATGACCCCTACTAATTTTGGGATCAAAAGGTCAAAGTCATAGGTCTCTGATTATTAGTCCCCTACCTGCTCGCTGGAGGGGACTTATAGTTTCCACCCCGTTTGTCTGTCCGTCCGTCTGTCTGTCTGTCACACTTTAGTTTTTCAGATTTTTTTTTTGCTTTCGTTGCATAAATTGAACTCAATTTTGGCATGTTAGTTTATCTCAATGTGATACAGATCAAGTTCGATTTTGTTTCGATTCACCTATTTTTACAAGAGTTATGGCCCTTGGACTTAGCAAATTTCAAGAAATTCTCAGTTTTCCGGACTTTTCTTCCAAGGTATTGCAGATATTGAAATAATCTTTTATATGTGAATACATTTAAGTGTTATACAGCTCAGCTTTGAGTTTGATTCCGATTGACCTATTTTTACAAGAGTTATGGCCCCTGGACATAGCAGATTTCATGAAATTCTCAGTTTTCCGGACTTTTCTCGGCTGTTGTTGTAGATATTGTAATAATTTTTTATATGTGATTACATCTTAGTGTTATACAGATCAAGTTTAAGTTTGGTTATCATTGAGCTATTTTCACAAGAGCTATGGCCCTTGGACTTAGCACATTTCATGAAGTTCTAAGTTTTGCAGACTTTTCTTCCATGGTATTGCAGATATTGAAATCATTTTTGGTATGTGAATATATCTCAGTGTGATACAAATCAAGATCGTGTTTCAATTTGATTGACCCATTTTTACAGGAGTTATGGACCCTGAACTTTGCAAATTTCATGAACTTCTCAGTTTCCAGTCTTTCATGTTTGTTGTTGTAGATATTGAGCTGATTTTCCACACGCAGATACATTATAGTATGATAAAGAGTAAGTTGAAGTTGGGTTTGATTTATTTTTTCTTACAAAAGGTATGGCCTCATAGCAAATTTCATTAAATTTTCCTGTTTTCCAGACCTTTTTCTAATACACATATTGAACTTATTTTGATGTTGGATTCATCTTTTGGTGTAAGTAAAGGTCAAGGCAGTGTTGAAGTACATGGATTAATGCCGGTAGGGGACTTATATCGCTTGCGATTCAAAAATTTATTGAAAATGGTTTCATAACCATACTGGAGCTTGTATTGCACCTACATGTATGATCATGAAACTTATTTCCCATGAATCCTTTTGATTTTGGGGTCCTAATATCAAAGGTCAAGGTCATTATCATAGGAAAATGGTTTCCAGACCATATTTGAGCATGTATTGCACCTGACCAGAAATGTACAGTATCTTATGAATCAAACGAAGATGACCCCTATTGATTTTGGGGTCCAAAGGCCAAGGTCACAGGAATTCCATAATTGAAAATGGACAATATTTGAGTCTATATAATACCTAGCATGATTATGAAACTTGCCGCAAATGTTACCAATGAATCAAGGATAGCCCCTATTGCATTTTGGATGTTTCCCATCAATAAAAAATGACCCCTATTGATTTGTGGTCAAAGGTCAAGGTTATAGAAATATGATGATTGAAAAAGGTGTCTGGACCATATTAGAGCCTGTATTTCACCTATTATCATGAAAGTTGCCAAAAATGTTTCCCATGAATCGAGGATTATTGAATTTGGAGTCAAAAGGTTAAAGGTCAAGGTCATAGGGCAATTCTTGAATATTGTAAGTCTGCATATTCATGCTTACATTTGAGTTTGCAACTCAGCACTTCGTATCTTTGATGCATTTTAAGCTCATTCTGCATACGAATCGTCATGAGGGAGAAATATGGCATTAGATTTAGGGCTAAAAACGGCCCTCATCTTATCTACTCAATGATTTTGATTGGCTACTACTTTGATACTATACACAAGAACTTTCTCTAGTGACATAACTGCTCAAAACATGTTTGTGAAAAATTAAAGAGTATAGGGTTTACAGATGGATAATGAGTTAGTTAATTTTCTAGGAATGTTGGTAATGTTTTCAAATTTGCATCTTATTTTTTCAGAGTTTGTAAAGAACCATTGTGACATTTTCCCAACAATCCAATTGGAGCGATGATTGTGTGGAATTAAAATTGCCAAAAATCAACATTATCATGGAATCTTTAAATGTCAGTCCCCTAAGGTCTCAGTTAAAAACCAACTTGAAAGATTTCAAACCATCTACCGTGAGATACTATAAACGCAAGGCAGAGGAATCCATCAATTTAAAGTTGTATCATAATAAATTATTGTGATTGTACATTTTTTGTTTTATCAAACTGGGTTTAGCAAGTATACAAGGTCAAGAAATGCATAAATTACAAATTTACCTTCCTTTTTAGCCCATTTTTTCTGGCTGATGAAATATTTTGCATAAAAATGTTCTTATACAAATGAAAGTCATATCATGATATTTTATTGTGATTGTAAATCTTTTGCTATATCAAGGTAGGTTTAGCAAATAGTGAAGGTCAAGATATGCAAAAAAATACCCCATAGTTATCCCCCCTTTTTTAGTACAAATTTTCTGGCTGATGATATATTTCCACATAAATGTGTTTGAATCGAATTAAAGTCATATCATGATATCTTATTATGATTGTAAAGTTTTTGCTATAGCAAGCTGGGTTCAGCAAATAATTAAGGTCAAGATGTGCAAAAAATAGCAAAAAACACAATTAAAGAGTTGTCCCCCTTTTAAGTCCAATTTTTCTGGCTAATGAAATATTTTGCAAAAGTCATATCATGATATTTTATCATGATTGTAAAGTTTTTGCTATATCAAGCTGGGTTCAGCAAATATTTAAGGTCAAAATTTGCAAGAAACAGCAATTAACACATTTAAAGAGTTATCCCCCTTTTAAGCACTATTTTTCTGGCTGATGATATATTTGCACAAAAATGTTTTTGAATCAAATAAAAGTAATATCATGATATTTAATTATGATTGTAAAGTTTTTGCTATATCAAGCTGGGTTTAGCAAATATTTAAGGTCAAAATTTGCAAAAAATAGCAAAAAACACAATTTAAGAGTTGTCCCCCTTTTAAGTCCAATTTTTCTGGCTGATGAAATATTTTGCACAAAAATGTTTTTGAATCAATTAAAAGTAATATCATGATATTTAATTATGATTGTAAAGTTTTTGCTATATCAAGCTGGGTTTAGCAAATATTTAAGGTCAAAATTTGCAAAAAATAGCAGAAAACACATTCAAAGAGTTATCCCCCTTTTTAGCACTATTCTTCTGGCTGATGAAATATTTTGCACAAAAATGTTTTTGAATCAGTTTAAAGTCATATCATGATATTTTATTATGATTGTGAAGTTTTTGCTATATCAAGCTGGGTTTAGCAAATATTTAAGGTCAAAACTTGCAAAAAAACAGCAAAAACACATTTAAAGAGTTATCCCCCTTTTTAGCACTATTTTTCTGGCTGATGAAATATTTTGCACAAAAATGTTTTTGAATCAATTAAAAGTCATATCATGATATTTTATTATGATTGTAAAGTTTTTGCTATATCAAGCTGGGTTTAGCAAATATTTAAGATCAAAATTTGCAAAAAATAGCAAAAAAACACATTTAAAGAGTTATTCCCCTTTTTAGCACTATTTTTCTTGCTGATGAAATATTTTGCACAAAAATGTTTTTGAATCAGTTTAAAGTCATATCATGATATTTTATTATGATTGTGAAGTTTTTGCTATATCAAGCTGGGTTTAGCAAATATTAAAGGGTAAAATTTGCAAAAAATAGCAATTTCATGCATTTTTGTTATTTATATGATTACCACTCTTTTCCATAAGCTATATTTCAAATTACTTAACTCTTCGTTGATTTCATTATTATATATCTTGAAAATGTGAGTATCAAATTTAATGAATAAATAGTACAATTGGAATTTCTTCAATTTGTTACTTGTTTTTGTTTATGCTCAAATGTTGCATTTGTTACATTTTTGCAGCTTATATGGCTGGCAAAACACGTTTGCCGTTACCATAGCAACCACGAGTAAAATTTGGTATAAACAAGTTTGAATTAATAATAAGTGCTTGGAAACCTAATACCATGCAAAGTTTCATCACATTCTATTGACCCCCATGTAGCACCTATTGCATGATTTTTACAGAGAACTGTACTTAATTGTGGAACTGATATTGAAGAATACATGATGTTAAATGAAACACAGCAACTGAGTGTGACTGTGATTTTTTAAAATTTTCTAACTGGATTTTACATGTACCCATGCTTATACATTCGCCATCGATAATTTATTTTATTATGACCAAGGGGCATATAGCGATTTGTTTATCCGTCCATCCGTCTGTCTGACCATCATTCCGTCCTGCTTTCAAGAAAAGGGTATGAAAATTTAAAGAGGAGTTGATGAGGCTGTTAAACTGTGCTTGTGTATTTACCTCGGGAAGATGTACATTAGATCTTGATACCAAATTGTTTGACCTTTTGACCTTGTCTTTGACCTACAATTTCCAATTTATTCTAGAACATACTAAAACAAAAATCTAACTTTATCTCTTAAACCATATTTTGAAAGGTTTAATTATACTCATGTAGACCATTTTATAAAGGTCACGTTGTACATGTAGTCGTAATGGCGAGGGCGAATATCTGAGGCAGTTATATTAAAGTCTATTGTCGACATCTTTACATGAAAAATAATTCTAGCAAATACAAAAAAGTCCACCTTTATTTTAAAAACAACTTTTCGTTAAAGATACATTATTAAATAAAACAGAAAAAAATGGTTTTAGATTGCTTGTTTACCTTCTTCATTACAGGCCATGGCAAACAGGTGATCGTAAAAGCCCACATTTTTTAAGTCTTGTATTCTTATTAATAATAGGTATCATGAATGAAAATGGTGCTATTGCACGCATTAGAATTTATTAATTATTTTGATAACAATATTCCATGTTGATCTGTCAACGTCTTTTGGGAAAATATCCGGGCGTACCGACGAGTGAAAATCTCTATTTTTGAAGCTCTGGTATACGATAAAATCGTCGAATAAATTAATCAAAATTGGTTCTAATGCACGCACTAGGTTTTCATTTTCGATTTGCCACCAATGTTTTATGTGTTAGTCTAGTAATGACTGAGAAAATGGGACAGAGCATATGCCTATTTAACTCTCTTTGACGATATCTGGGTCATAACGGCGAATGTCAAAGCTCCGCTTTGAAGCTAGATATTATTATAATATATCAATATATTTTGATAAAATTGGTATTTATTGAAACAGGAAGGTTTCTTCTAGATGTGCGTATCAATATTTTATGTGTTTATAGTTTGATGCTTGAGAAAATCATGTTATTTGATCACTTCTCTCGTATAGAACTGGGCTATGTTTTGATCTCGTTAAGATATCTTTACGCGCGAGTTTTCAGTACTATTTTAAAGGCGGTGTAGAGAGTTGGGGATCCTTCTGTTTATACGTCCTTGTCAAAATGCAGTGTTATTTATTTATTACATAATGACTCCTTTACTTAAGCTTGTGTAGAACACTACTTTTTCGTAAGTTTTTCGTTTTCAAATTTTGATGAATTTTAATGTCCAATTCCATTAGATGTGATACAAACATTTTTTTAATTTAACCAAATCTCTAGTATAATATGCTGCATAGGAGTTTCGTTAATTATTCTATCTTAATATATGTACCACTTGCTTAGAATAACTGCTGGTTGATCAGGGGTCCCCAGGGGCTCATGTAGATAAGTACGATCAACCTCGGTTAATCGTTTCTTCAAACGCATTCAAGAGTTTCTATTCACAAACATTTCTGGAATTTATGAAAAAGAGGGTCCTATTTTTAACAATCATATCCAACCCATCCTGCTACATTTTGTTTTGGGTAGTTTTGGACACATAAGGTATACCAGAGAAAATAAGTACCAATCATTGTTCAGCAGTCAAAGATCCAGGGATATGTGACAAAGAAAGTCACCACTATTAATACAGGACTGCGTGCCCGATAGCAGTGAGTATTCTCTTACTGGATGCAACACACGCCGCGAATGCTAAATAGAAACGTGGCAAATCTAGTAATGTCAGCATAAGCAAAAACAGTGAATATAAAGGTCATACTCAAGAATGTCGACATGTGCAATATAATTTTTGTAGTGAACGTAGAAAATCCTCGGTGACATCTTAAGGCATGTCATTTCTGTAAAAAGGAATTTCAGCGATTTTATGAATACCACATTAAATCAAAGAGTGTCATAGATGCGTTTACATATTCGGATATTATGTATGACTTAACTATGTAATACAAAGGGATTCTATTCAAATTTATAGATGCCATCACATATTGTTTGAAACTGATATAACATTGATAAATTTACTACATGAGTTTGAAAAAAAATGATGATTTTCATTGGCAGCGGTAAGGGGATGACCGTAATCAGTTACCTTTTCTATGAATCACTTGCTTGAACCAACCCCTCACCCCTCTATCTGCCAGTCAAGGCCAATATAAAAAATATATACTTTAAAAATTTTGTTTCCACTCGCCCTACGGCTGCCCTTTCCTTTTGGCAGCGATCCAACATGTAGAAACTAAAGTGGGGGGGGGAGTATCTTTAATGATATATTTTTTCTCCGCTCGGACATTTAATTTTTTTCATTTTATTCATATTATTCCTCAGAATTGATTAAGACGCTAATCGATTTTAAATAACGATACTGTTTATGAAGTTCATGATCAGAGTTTTGCAAAGCTGAATAAAGCGCATATTTTGTCTTCTTTTCCGTTCTGCATTTCTGGTATCACAGTATTAACGGGGAATCCCTGACTGCTTTTGAAATCTTTTTTACCACTTAGATATTGACTTTAAATCAGTATGAAGACGCGAAATAATTAAATAATTTTATCACAAAATGTCAATTAATAAGAAATTGAAATATGGGTTATTTGAATATGAATTATTTGTTTAATTGTCAACATTGGCTATGGATGAAAGGTCAATTTATAAGTGGTCCTGTGAAAATAATCACATTTTAGATAAATGGACCTAAATCTTCAAGTGGCCAGATCTTTTTTCAGACATCGTTGTAATTTTTTCTCCACATTTATTATTTTTTCGATACATGTACCATAAATCTTTGTGTATATAACTTTTAATGAAACTACCAGGTGAATGGGAAGCAATTAAACAGAGGTGGGTGCTCCATAGATTTCGATGGAAAAGGCATTTACTTCTAGAATGTTCTTATAAGATTGGACGTCGCATATTTCAGAAAACGAAAATGGAATCTTGAATTTGTGTCGAAGCGAAATAAGCCTCCTACTAACATGAGAAACGTCTTGCAAGAATCTTCTCACTTAATTTATGATACTTCAAAATTCGGGGATGAGAAAGGGAGTATAACTCAGAAGAAAATAGGAACTTAATTGTTAGTGTCCGTCGCCGGTTTTGAACTTTATATTTTCTAAAATTTATTTTAGGAAAACGGTGAGACATAATTAATGAATACATGTTAATTAGAAATGATTCCTTCTAAACAATTATCAAATTCACATTGTCACACCATATGCTATATCTTCATATCACACCATTACCTCTGCCCTCTTCGTTTCGACGGATCGGCAAATTCGTTCATTTAGTAGTATATACTATATCTTCTAACTGTGTGTTATCTGTTACACGGTATGTAGTTTTGTGAAAGTGAGTTTCTTTAGTTGTCGCGGGGGTATTAATACTAAACTTGTTCCAGACGGCCATGCGCATTATGAAATTCGCTCATAATCAAGAAACAAAAGGTATAGGCAGTTCAACATTGATTTAAAAATATTAATTCACGACATTTTTATGAATCATTACTCAACTGAGAGAGTATATGCGCCCATTTAATGACAAAATGCCTTACAGAAAGGAGTTTCTCTGATATGTTTTACCTTCAATAAACATATAGTAAAACTAGAACAAAATCACTCTCACTTCGGCAACGTTTACCACTTTGACTCCTTGGTTTATGTGTGGCCTTTTGTGCTTGGTATTTCTTTAATGTTTTTGGTGATCCTTGTCTCTTTTGCGTCTCTTGCTGTGCGTGTCATCTCTGTGTGTTTGCATGGATTGTTTTGGTACTGTGGGTACTGCATGCGAGTGTAAAGTAAAGTAAACACCGTTTAAATGAACAAAGTTTACAGGAATTCACAATTGTGCCTACGGTACAGAGCTTCAAATATCGTCCCGTGGTTGCGTCAAAGGGATCACATTAAGTCATACATTGTATCCTATTTATTTCAGAAATGGGGATATATCCTTATAGAAGTGTTTCTGATAGCGCACTCTTTTGCATTTTTGTAACGTCGATGATCCATGCCATTCTGAAAGTATTCTCACCAAAGCAGAAGCAAACAGATATCCTGGTCACAAATTTGATTATTTGTACCATATCAACATCTGTGCTTTTAAGGACTGCATAACATTATTATAGGAGTAGATCACTGGAAAGATACAAAAAGGAAAGTGACAAACCCTCTATAACATTGAAACTCTTTTTTCTGTTGTTGATGGCCTTTGTGCGGATCTTGCAGTCAATTTTATACTTAGTAATTGATTTAGACAGCATGTTCAAAAAATGGTCGTGTGATTCCTCTACTTTTGTCTGCTCTATCAACTGTGACATGCATGATTTTCATCTTCCTTCAAGTCGGATTCATAACGTATGCGTATGCATGGAATATCCATTTTCCCAAGAAAAGCAGATCAATAATTTGTCTGCTAATCATCGTTGGTGCCAATTTAGCTTTGTGGTTAAAATCTTTCCTTCGCCATGAGTATGACCTTTTCAGGGTATGCAGCATTTCTGTGTGCCTTAATAAATCTATTCTAAGAAAGGAAACAGCGTGTTTTTGGAATTCTCCTATACATAAGGTTGTCCAGGACTTACTTCCGTATCTACTTCCTGCATTTTTAAAGTTCGGATTATTTGCATCCAGTTTTCATCTGAAAATGCTACCTATTTATTCAAGGATTCAACATAAAATCGGAATGGCCAAGTATTCTTGTGATGACATTCTGGATACTGGAAACAGCTCAAACAAATCAGGAAGACAAGGGCTGGTTGATTTCCAATCAGAAAAAAACAAAAGCATTGATATTTTGTTTCGTTTTAAATTCTCCAATTTTGATCATAACATTGATTCTTCCTCACAATGGTATCTTTACATATTGGTATCGGGCATAGATAAGCCTCCGCTCGATTCATACTTTTGCTATTTTACTTTTTCTTGGATTGTACAAGCTGAATGTTGAAAATATTGAATGAACAGCAACATAACAATAGCAGACAGAATGCTCATTTTCGCAACGGCAGGTTATGTTGGTTATTTCACAACTGGATTTTTATCAGGAATTATGTAGATAACTTCTTATCGGAGTAGTTACGACTCTTATTATCCAAGGTTATTTACAAACTGTTTTCATCCTTCTGGTTAAGCGCCATTGCAAGCCAGGGAGACCCTTGAAATGGGCATTATTGATTTGTCTCGTTCTCGCAATAATAAATTTTCTTCTGTGGATGGAAAGTTCCTTATCTGACATACGTAAACAATTCAGCTTTGAATTAAAAAAAATGTTATTAAGCAAATATATATGGGTTCTCATCAAGCAGTTCTTATATCCGATGGTTACCTTCTATCAGTTTATTTCATTTATCCAGTTGTATAACATGTATAAGATTCTTGGTACAAAGTAGAACGTGTGAAATGACATTCACTGAAAGAGGTTATCCTCATTAGCAGAATAAAAATGAAATCTCATAACTGCAATTCCCCCGAGTCACCTAGCTCTTATGCAGATTGCAATCTGGCTTACTGTTATATAAGCGTATATACTTCTGACGTTCATCTTCAAAAAGTATTTGATCACGTAATGCTTTGTTATTGCCCATTTTGTGTTAAGACGGAATTAAATCTTCCTTTTCATAGCAGCTCTTAATCAATGTTGAAGTAATATTTACTGTCCTGTTCACTAATTCCAGAGCACCCTGTTTTCCCGGTTTTCTCTAAAATATGATAATGTCACCTTTCAAAAAGATATTAATTTTATAGTACTCCTTTAGTCGTAACAGAAAATACCATTCTTTTGGCTGTGCGTCTGCTAAGTTAGAAATAGGACGGAAAATAAAAAGTCTACGGGGATTTTCTATAGTAAAATCGCTGAAAATGCGTGACGTCGGGAGCTTTGACGTCACTGTTTACCATTGTTGACACGGAGAACAATATGGCGCCGGCTTGAAATTAACATGGGAATTTCCCGTAGACATTTTATTTTTTTCATTTTGCGGGTTGAAGGCAGCTGATAGGGTAAGTTGAAGTTAATTTCCAGTTACGACTAAAGGAGGTCAATTCTCAGAAACAATAATTTATAGCAAAATTCTTCAGACGACAGAATAAATCGCCCAAACAGGGTGCTCTGGAATTAGTGAACAGGACAGTAAGGTTGTTCCATTTCCATTTCCAATGAGCTGAGATCAATATATTCTTCAAAATAGTGTTTCGTATAACTTAACCTAAAGTATCTCGAAAGATTCTATGTGTTTTGCTTTGTCCTTGTTTTGCACATTCATGGAACCTCATACATGCGCATTTATTCATATTAAAAATAACAATATCCTTACCATATTCTCCATTCCATGAAATGATTCATATTTTGATTAATTTTGTTCATTCATGTCATTTAAATTGATTTAAGAGTTATCTTTCGTAGTACAACGATATTTTTTTTTTTTTGAAATCATTGATCAGTGGACTAAGATAATATAGAGTATTACATTATCACGGTTCCAGACAGGTAATATAGCCTGATTGCCGTGTTTTGAACATACATTTTATTTGGTTATGCTACTGAATCGATCCTACAGGAAATTTGGAGCCGCGCACTCTCTGTAAAGCAAATGTTCAAATCTAAATTCAAAAAATAAAAGAGGGCGCTACTGAAATGAATTTTGGTGGCTCCACTGGAAGCATCGCTGATGAGAATTCAATATTCGAAACACGTGTCTGGTGCAGAAAAACTTATTTTAATGAATGTATAGAGGTAAAACGCTTTCGTATTATTGTGTGGAATTTATATTCCGAACGCGAGAATTGATTTGTATTTAACTTTTGTTTTATACATGATGTTTAAGGTAGCATTGCTGTTTATTTACTACTTGTACTATCATTTTGCCTTACATCTCATTGATATCATAAATGCACCTGTTATATACTGCGCTGCATTAAAAATTGTTCGATTTGTGATGCACTTATTGTCATTGATGGAAATAATGCAATAGATTTACTATTCATTTTAGTGCTTTAACATCGACGACGGGTGCGGCCAGCCAAACAGGGGATTCTTACTCCTCCCGGGCACCTGGTGCTAGGAGTTCGTCGATGCTCAATTTGGTGCTCTATTGTGAGTGCTGTTGCAATTGTCGTCAGGATTTTCTTTCATTTTTCCTTACATTGGTATCTTTACGAAACATTAATTGTGTTTTTGTTTTAATAATGATTCTTACATATACAGCGAAGTAAGGAGACGGTGTTAACAATACTAGAAGACACAGGAGAAAGCACTACATCGACGCACGTTTTGCTAAGAAACTTTATAAATAATTCTGTAGATGATATCCTCTGAAGCTACAAATGTGGAATACTTTTTCTTGGTTTTGTGTACTAGGCCATTGTAATAAGATGAATTAAATTTCTCCTGCGTTGGCTAATGAGAATAATTTTAAGTAACATGTAATTGCTTAAGAAATATACTCTTCAAAAAGAGAAACGCATATAACAATATTATAATGTATCATTATTATTCAATACCCACAAGCTATTGATTATGTTACCTTATTTGTTTGCATTAATGATGGTATAGAGATAGGACAAACAGTTTAGGGCTAAAGTAAAATTTTTTTAATAATCATAAAGTCTATTTTGGGTAAAAACATGAAATTTTGAATTTTCGATTTGTTATGTTTTTTATGCATTTTCCATGTTTATGAGAAATTAGAATCTTGCCCAAGTCAAAGTTTATTGATGCCCATAAGTAATTTTGGACTTTAACTTCTTCAGGTCACTTCCGCTTTAATGCAATGCAATGCGATGCCATGCGTTTGAACACTGCGAAGTGATCGAATGAATCCCATTTGTAAGTGAGTAATACTCTGTAAAGTTCAACGATCAAAAAGTCAAATTTAGAGGGTTTTTCTCCCTATGAAACAAATTTCTGTCGATAAAACTGATTCTCAAATTCATGACATTTCGATGGTGTCATAGAATAAAACTTCATCATGCGTCGTGATATCGCCATTATGAGTTTGTTCCTTTTTAGTATGCAGCATCCGTTTGTCCATCGAATCAAAAGATTTTCAAATGATATGGAAAACGAGCACATGCAGATCTCCGAAAAACACACAATTTGGCCTCTAAATGAACGTCAAGAGCATATTGTTTTGGGGCCATTTTAACTAACATTTAAAAATACTATATATATTCCCGTTGAAAGCTTAAGGTCTGAAAATACCATTACAGTCTACTCTCGATAACTCGAACTTCAAGGGACCATCAGAAATAGTTCGACTTATCAGGAATTCGACTTATTGAGTACATGATCAACAATCTATTTTTCAAAAGAATTATTTCCCTTTCTCTATCACCGTTCACAAACGTTTGTGTTGTCCACTTTTAGTGACCAATCTAGATTTAATGTTTGTAATAACGACTCCATGGCAAGAAAATATCAATTATCCATCTTCTGATTTCTTCTATTGAATTGGTTTTTGTTAAAGAATTGAAATTAATTTTTGGTTCGAGTTATTGATGTTAATTTTCAATGTTAAATGACTAATGGGATTTAACAATTAGTTCGACTTAACGAAAAGTTCGAGTTATCGGAATTCGAGTTATCAGTAGTAAAAATGCATAGAAACCAATGGAAGAGAATCGGGACTTTTAAAAATAGTTCGAGTTAAGCGGAAATTCGAGTTAACCGAGTTTGAGTAAACGAGAGTAAACTGTATTTATATTTTGTATCATTTTGTCTAATACTATGATAAATGTGATTATTTTATATGTGTACTAAGGATTAAATGAACAAATACTATAGTAGAGCAACCAAGTCGCTAAATTTGAAATTTTAATCAACCCACCTAACACAGGGCTAATTTTTATATCAAACGAAAGAATATAACATGGGACATCAGATTTGACCTGTCGTAAAAAATTTGTATGGTCAGAATTACTGTAAATTCAGAGAAAAGCGGAAAATTAGTAAAATTCAAAATCATAGATATTTTAACAAAAATTATCATCCTTTAATAAATGAAAAGTCAAACTGACCGAAATCAATATCAATATGCTTTTTGAAGTCAAAAGAAACTTTTAGGATCAAATTGATTTTTGTAATTTCAACTTCATGGATGAATGAGCATAAATTCTAAGATAAATTGGTAAAATTGAAATTTTCAATTCTTTCACTTCAATATTGAGAATGTTAATTCGAAGATAAAAATTAACTTTCAAAAACAATATTTGGATATATGATTGTGTTTTTATGAAAGTTTGATAGAGATCGATTAAAAAACTTAAGACTATCAGGCAAATAAAGTGCCCCCCCCAACTTTGTTATTAGCGATTCATTGCAATATAGACTAGGAGATGTTTTCTCGATAATACGGAGTAAAACTAAATAATTACGGCTAAATTAAATTTAAACATATAATAGTGAATGAAAAGTATCGCTTTATTTCAAAGAAGACGACATATTTACATCAATAATTTTGAAAAATATTTTTTTTTTCTGTACTATCTATGTTCTGGTAATTTCAAACATTGTGATATGGACGCATTTTGTCAGCCGAATTGTAGAAATAATTAAGTATAACAAAGATTTTATGATCAACAAAACATGGAATTATGCAATGCATTTTAGTTCTACAAGTAAGTAGCGTAGCTGCCTATACGACCCAATCAAATTCAAGGCAATCATGGCATTTTCTTTCTCTGTTTGACCTAGTGACAACAGTTGTCGCTAAAACGTAGCTTAAAGGCATCGTTCTACAGGTATTGTCGTAGCAAACTGACCTAACCGGGCGGAGCTTATTTTCACCTGGTCATCGGAAGAGTTTACTTCTGACCAGGTGATAAAAGCCATATATAATTGCAGATAATGAGTATTTACTCTAATTACGATATGCAATTCATAATTTATCTACCCTAAATTGTATCAATTCGTCTCAATTGCTTGATTGAATTAGCTCTTCCCGGTCAGGTTAGTTTGCTACGACAATTGATAATGGGGGATAGCCTCTGATTTCTAGATTTGGTTCTCTAGTTTCTGATTGGTTAATCGTTGATGGCCATTATACGATATCAACGATATTGTATGTTTTTGTTGAGTTTGTTTTTTTACTGTCTGTTTGTCGTTTTTCATGCTTCATCCTTGTCTATAATGGACTTTTTTTTAATTTCTCTGCAATTGTTTCTATATAAATGAAACGAAAAAAGATACAAACAAATAGTGAACATCAAACAACCACATTTACAAGAATCAAAGACGCTCAACCAACCGAGAAGCAAATCTTTAGCAATATTAAAATAGAAATGACAACACAATAAATTTAAGGGTGCTCTATTCTCTGAGGTCCCACGCTGAGCTGCCAACATATCAGTCTCGTCGTTATAAAAGTTAGATTTTACTATGTTGTATATCCATCGTTGAAGATCGATGCTTTGCTGTTGGAATAGTTTTTTCTTGGACACATTTCACTGACTATTCTTTGCGTCATACATTTAACACTTTTGCAGTTCTATTTCTTTATTCGAACCTCTTTGGGAAATACGGCCATTGACGCGCCAACATTCTAGGCTCCTTTTGCGGCGAATTTTCCGTTGTCAACAGACGGTTCCTCTTCGTGAAATAGCCTTTTATTTGTTGTATTGTAGACGCATGTAGTCCTTATTAATGTAGGAACTGTCCAATTAAATTACCAATAGTACATATGACAATGAGGTGTTTGTGCTTATGTACAGCATTATGAATTAAAGCCCCCCCCCCCGTGACCCTTGAGGACTTTCCATTGGATCTCACGGAGACATTAAAGGGGTTTTCTGACTCAGTATATCTTGAAACGCATCCACTTAATTTTGTAATAGTTACAAATCTGAACGAAGAGTAAGTGCGGATGCTAATAGGAATAAATTGCATATCGTAATGTTTAAAACACAGATAACGAGGAGCCCAAACTCTGACCAATGTAATTTACATGTATATTCACATCTCTGTGGTACTAAATTAAACGTCAAAAGATACTTTTCATAACTTTATGTAAACTTAATGCATTTTTCTTCAATTCACTTAATTTCATTTCAACTTGTCACGAATGGATTTCCATACACGGTCTTACCACGACATATCAAAAAGAAGTATTTTTCATTAATTTTTAACCAGTATGATGTAATTCCACTTTCTGCATTTAACTTTTATCAAAAATATGTATGTATACCGGTTGATAGGTACGATTTGATAGAAACTGTGACACGTGGTAGACCGAATCTTCATTTACGGAAACTAATTGGTGAAATGACGCATAAATCAAAAGTATATACGCTTTAGGTTTTTTACATTTATTTATAGACCTTTAGAAAAATGATCGATAAAAAGGCATTGGAAATAATAAACATATATTTGTCGATATGTTTCGAGACAAAAATTTAGTCCCTGTGCTTTAGAGAAAATATTAACACGGATTTTTCATATTTCCAGAAATTTGCATAAAACTGCAATTTTTCGAGAGAGGAGAAAATATTCTTCCTCCAAAACAATTATATAACATGTGTACATATCTAATGCATTGATTGCAACGACTTTCTATACAAAAAAGAACAAAATATAGGAATACCGAGGATATAAACGATAAATATTTCGTTTTAATTTTTCACGATTTTATCGCTTTTTACCCAATTTAAACAAAATCTGACCGTGGCATATACTTTACGACAGCTGTATTTGAAAGTAGGGGTATTCAGCAAAAAGTTCAGACCAAATTCAGGCCTGTGTTAGGTGTGTTGATTAAACTCGAAAACTAAGCGTCTTTTTAAATTCGTCGCTCTACTACTATGCGTTACTTTTTTATGAGTATACATAAAACACAAAACTTGCAGATTTTGTTTTTACTCAATTTTTATTTCACGGAGATTCTAAGTTCATAAATTGTCCAAATCTCTACAAAGATCATTCCACAACTTCAACTCATCTTTCGTTTATGTGTACATCAAAGATCTTTCGTGTGTTCATGGATTTCCGGGGAGAAATTTTCAGAAAAGAAAAGAATTTGATTGCTCAATGGAATATTAATTTAGGTCTTTTTGTTCTGTATGCCCATATGCCTTTGATTTCCATTCACACAATTCACATACTATTTTGGTTGTTATTTGGGCCCTTGCATTTGGCAGTATTGGTTGTATCGTCATCCTTCAGTGAGAAGGCTACAATACACAACAAGTGATCGGTCTTCGAGACCGTGGATATCTGGACTAGTGGGAGGTTTGTACGTATGTGATCCGGATAGCTACACCATTGCTACAGTACGTGTCTGCGCATGCGTGAGGAATGGTTGGCACAAATTTGAACGGAGTAAGAAAATTGTGACAAAACTGTAACTCCATTGAGTTTGTTATCAACTTATTTTCTTTTCACGCATGTATTGTTTGTCGACAATACGTGGTTGTCGACATTTGTAAAATACTTACAAAGTTTTGAGTAAAGTATATTATACCATAATTTATTAACGTTGAAGTAGTCGACACCGGTTGCCCATTTGCCTAATACGTTTATGTGTAGTCTTTCATAATTTTATATTGTATTCGTCCCTTTGGTGTCTCTTGTGTATGTCCAACCTGTATTTTCGCATTTCTGCGTTTGACTTCCTTGTACATGTTAAATTTGGGTACTGCGACCAAGTTCCGTTGGAGATCCCCTCAGATGGATGTATGGATGTACATGTTTTGTGCCCAAGTCACTATTAACTGCCTGAGATTCATATATATTACATTAACGACAAAAATTAGAATAAACGTTCGTTATCTCTTGGCAAAGCTGGTGAATGCAAGATTTTATCAGAATCTCCATGGTACTAATATGCACTATGTTGTCCAAATATCCATACTACATACAACCAGCAGTACATTTAACCAAAAAAAATGTATCTTGAGACATAAATTGGACTATAAAATCTTTTAGAAAATTTAAGCCATAATTGAAAGTAACAAAACAGACTGTCTTTTGATACCAACATTCTATATACAAAGATTCCTCAGCTGTGTATTTTCCTCTGCAACCATCGCTACCAGCATCGTATATGAAAATTTTTCCAGTAAAATTGATTACCAGATATGAATAAATAACGCGAACACTCTGTTACTTATTACAGAGTCTTTGTTATTTATTTGTATCTTCCCTTCCTCCCGGATAAAATGAATCTGCTGCAAGATTAGGTCTTTCCTCAATATAGTTACTGCCCATTTGTTCAGGTATCTGACGTCTATGTATTGTGAAACAAAGGAGGGGATCTCCAACAACACCAGGTTGTAGCACCCACAGCAAAACCCCATGTGGAACTAGCTTCAAATTCAGGGAGACAGGGTAACAAATAAGACATTATCAAAGGAATTTAATGACGTCACAATGATTTTCAGATACCTGCACAAATCAAACGTAGGCATGTAGACTCGAAAAGACGGAATTACCAGATATATAACTCAGAAGTGGATTAGCAAATTAAATTAAAGGAGGTTTACATCTTTGCTTCATCCCTCCAATGCTCTTCTGAATATAGATTTTATTTGGATATGCTACTGAATCGACCCTTCAGGAAATTCGGTGCCGTGCACTCTCAAGCAAATGTACAAAATTTAGATTTAAAAAAATATGAAAGCAGAGGGTGCTACTAAAATGATTCACGGCGGCTCCGCTAGAAGCATCACTGATGATAATTTAATATTCGAAATATGTGTCTAGTGCAGAAAAATGGTTTGAAATTTTCTTCAAGAAGGTATAGAGTTAGAAAACTTCCGTATTATCATTGTTCATGCAAAGCCTTATCATGTTTCATAAAAGGCATGTGTACTCTGTGTAAACATTTAAAAGAGTACTTTGTATAGCACAATGGAGTTAATTTAGTCTTAATGTTCGTGAGAAAGGAGAAGATCCCCAACATAACTCGACTGAAATTTCT
This sequence comes from Pinctada imbricata, assembly GCA_033119305.1. Lineage (NCBI taxonomy): Eukaryota > Metazoa > Mollusca > Bivalvia > Pterioida > Pteriidae > Pinctada > Pinctada imbricata. Next base: position 40,602,272 of record VSWD01000007.1, on the reverse strand, counting down.
AAAACGTGGGTCTTCTAGCATCTCTTTTCCACCCATCCTGCTACGTCATTCAGTATATTTTGGACATAATAACTTTCACACTCTATGGCCATATTACATTGTTTAGGTTTAGGATCACTGACGAGGGTTTAGTATCCGAAACGTGCTTGTCTGGTTCATGCTGCAAAATTACCTTTTCTTAAATAATGCTATTGATTTAACATTAAATTTAAGTCCTTGCCAGCATATCGCTAACTCTTATCATTGTATACGATAAAAAATGAATAAATAAACGTTACGATAATTGTGAATGGTTTCTTGTATTTTTCTTAGATCACCATCAAGGCGAATATTGCCCCAACGTAAAAACATCTTCCATCTACATCTATCGCCAGTCAATTGTTCACACCCAGCACGAGTGTCGAATATTATGTAATCCACAAGCCTACTTGTGTATGATATGCCTGTGAGCACTCTAATTTGACGATACAACCCCTATAAATTGACACTTATACTCTGCAAAGGTCACCATGCCATGTTAAATCCGAATACGTTGTTAATTCGGTTTTTTTTTCAGATTCGGTTTTCACTGACGAGGGTGAAATACCCGAAACGTGCATGTCTGGCCCATGCTGCAAATTGACCTGTTCTTAAATGATGCTATTTTACATGAAGACGTTTAACATTTGAAGCACAATAAATAAATAAATAAATAAATAAATAAATAAATAAATAAATAAATAAATAAATAAAATGTATTTTGTACATATTTGTTTTTATCAGTCATTCAAATAAACAAGATGGGGAGTTGCATGTAGATGATATCTAATTTTCGCTTTGATGCATATGACGTCAGACACAGGGACATATAATTTGAGCTCGCCGCCTCAAGGATTACACTTTTGCCGTCGATTTACAGGAAAATGGACAGTAGGAAAAATATATTTCTATTGAAAATTGTTTCCTAGTATGAAAAGGTAACATATAATGAAGGTATTTTAGATTAAAATAAACCTTTGCAGAGGACCTTTAAGGGGCTTTTTAAAAATGAATACTGGCTAAAAATATAACTTGCATCTTGAATTTCCTACAAAGGTCAAAATTTCTAAAGAGTAAGTAGATCAAGCGTGATTATATAAAGACAGCAAAGTAAAATAGACATGTGTGAAGATATAACCTATCAATTATTATCCTTCAAATTTCATGTTACCCCTACGTCATGAACACAAAGCTAGATATAGTTGGTACGAACAGAAAAGTATTGCACTTGATCTCACTACAGGATATTCCGATCCATTCGAGCCATGGAAAATGGATGAATATCATTGCTCTGATTGATCATCTGATTAAGAAATGATCAGCAAAGGATGCGATAGAATGCAATCCTGTGCTTAAATGAAATAACCTAATACCTGATAATCACGGCGTGGGATCAAAACGTATGATTCAACTTCGGTTATCCGTGTGTCTCTTCAACGCATTCAAAATTTTCTGGTAATAAAATTCTTGAAATTTTTAAAAGGTGAGTCCTGTAGCATCATATCCCATCCATCCTGCTACATTTTTGGGTACATTTTTGACATAATAATTTTCACCCTCATTGGCCATATTACATTGTTTAGATTGAGGATCACTGACGAGGGTTGAGTACCCGAAACGTGCATGTCTGGTCCATGCTGCAAATTTATCCGTTTATAAATGATGCTATTAAATTTGAAGACGTTTAACATCCTAACGTAATTTCTTTTTATAAATTTATTTCATCATTTAAGTGATACCGCACAAAATTGATGAGACGTTGCAGTAGGGCAAGTGCCTAATAAGTAAAGTCTATAGTTTTTGCAAACACTTCAAGAGTTCGGCAAAAGGAAAAGTTTTCTTTCTTCGAAAAACTATGGAAATGTTTGCAAAAACTATTAATTTTTCATATATCTGGACGATATGGATTGATTTATTAGGCATTGCCTACCGCTACGGCTCATAAGTTTTATAAAGTTTAATTTAGAAAATGAGAAAATACCAAAAAACTTTGTAAGGAATCACAACACCATACGTTTCGATCCCACGCGGTGATAATGGACCCATGGATGATATAAACCCAACATACGTTCATGCAATACATACATAATAACCGTGTTCCTTGCATTCAACGATGTTAAAATGCAGGGATAGATTACCTAGATCCTGACCCCTTATCTGAAATATCTTCGACCTTCTTGGATGATTGAACATAAACTCGCTTCAACCAGCAGATCAAGCAATCCTTTCAATATGCCCTATTCTATATATCTTTACGGAGTTCTTTTTTTTTTTAGTATTCTTAATCTATTATATTGTTTCATTTTTCTTGCGGATGCTTGAATTTGAAATTGTCAATTTTGAAATTCATATCATAAACATATAATTATGTAGTACCAATTTTATTGTAATACATCGACACATGTTTCGGATATTGAAATCTTGTCAGTAGTACTTAATGTCAAACAGTTTGAATAAAGAATAAAGGAAAAGAATTTTCCTGGCGCCGTCTACAATAAAGATTTATAATTCCCTATTGTCAGAAATAAGCGGCTCAAAATTTCGTGTAGGGTATATTCAGAAGCGTATTTTAGTGAAAAATATGGCCAAAAACCCATTGGAGGGTAGGCGCAAGAAGCTTAATTGTAAACATGACCTAAAAATTATGCCGGAAACCCCAGCTAAGGACAGAGCTATGTAATGAGAGAGATACCTCTTAGTTTTAGAAATTTAGGTCTAATTTGATGCCAGAATATTTTTCAATGCAGTGCATATAACACTTAAACTAGGCGAGCGATATCCTCATGGGGTAACAGTCCGCCAGCAGCGATACCAACATTAATGTAATTTGCTTGGTATCAGATGTTTATCGCTACATTACGTAATGTGTTTCGTGGAAATGGGGTCTTATTGGAAATATATTGGTGATGACAGCTCTGCGCTCTTCCAAGTATAACAAAATAATAAATGGCTAAATAAAAAAAATCCCAGCCATCTTGCTACGTCATTCGGTATATTTTAGACATAATTGCACAGATTTTGGCCATATTCCATTGTTTAGATTAAGGATCACTGACGAGGGTTAAGTAACCGAAACGTGCATGTCTGGTCCATGCTGTAAATGTATCTGATTTTAAATGATGCTTATGAATTTGAAGACGTTTGACATTTAGAATATTGAACATGTAATTCATGTAGTAACATTCTTATTATTGGATGCGCAACTGATTTGTTACAAAATCCCTTGGCCATTTAGAGAAAACAACAAATATAAATTATACATAGAAATGAATAATTGTAATCCACAACTGAGAAAAAATATGACGCCTTGATACAGGTTTATGCAGAAAAATACTTTCTTATCATTTAAGTGTACATTCTGTACAATGCATATCTTATAGCCTTTTGTTTTGTTTTGTTATGTTTCCTTTTTTTCTTCTTATTCATGTTATTTGAAACATATTTAAACTTACGACAAAATAGGTAAAAGTCGTGAAGGTGGAATTATATTGGTGAGTACAATACATCATTTTTACCAAATTGCTTCACAAAGCATAGCATACCAAAATTCTAACCAAGTACCTTATATAAGCGATATAACTCAATGCAGCATATAAATTCGCAAAATGTAACCATATAAAAACTGATTGATTATGGTCCACATTTTCTTGCCTAATAAAATGTCCTCTAACTCAAAATTATTGTGTTTACGGATGTCCGTAAAAGAACTTTCTATCCACCAATAAAAGTTTGTTATTGACAGCAACAGACACACGAATCTGGCCCATTTCTGTGGATGATCTGGCTTCCCACAACGTCTTCCCTGCAGGATGAAAATGGTCTGCAAAACGCTGTTGAGTATGAGTAAGGCATTTTTAGTTGAAACGATTCCATAGAAAGTACATTTGCACAATAAACTGGATAGCAACCCAATTGAAAAATATCCAACATGTCCTGCAGAAGAGAAAAGTAGGACACTGTCCATTATTGTAATTTGTGTTTGACAATTCCCTGTGGAACTTTCCTTGTGTAGATTGTGCAATCCGTAGAGGAGTAGTGTTATGAACAAAAATGAATTTAGAGTTCGTAAACCGATCCACGTAGAATACAGTGATGTCAAGTTATAGCTACGGGGAATGAAGATAAGGAAAGTCACGATTAAGACTGGAAAGTTAAAGATAATACTAACAATAATGACGATCATTTTCTCTGGTCTCATCTCCGCGTTCGCTCTCCTATTCACAATAGAGTCGTTCCGGGGATCATTCACACGATCATCAAATTTGTGAGCTGGGACACGCTGTCTATGACTTTTGGAACATATGGGCTACAAGCGTAGAAGAAAACTCGATGCAAATAATCCAAATTCCAACCTTGCTGGTACGAGATAGGGAAGCAACCCTTCAGCGACTTTCTGAATCGGCGATTTCCAAAAACACAATGTTTCATTTCGTAAAATTGACTCATTTAAGTATTGAGACATATTCCCGATGGCGAATAGGTTATTTTGATCTCGAACAAAGGAGTTGAACCATATGGCTAAGTTAGCAACGACCACCGTCAGGAGACAAAGAACTGCTTTACTTGTTTTTGGCAGATCAGCTTCTCTGGCATAAGATATGAATCCTACTTGAATTATGGTAAAAGTCATAGAAATAAGGGCTGAAAAAGCTGACAACAATAATGGAAATGGTCTCGCTTCACCTTTGAACAAACAGTCAAGGTCGACAGCTAAGGAGAAACTTGTCTGCAAGAGTAAAGAAAATGCAAAGAACCATAAAAACAACAGTTTCAAGCCCATTGAAGGATCGTCATTTCTACTTTCACTTTCACTTTCAGTTTTGCATTTGGTATGCTGATAAGCTGTCCAGAATATCAAGGATGTCGCTATTATACCAAGAGTCATGCTTGCTACTTGAAGTATCCATACCAACACGTGGGCTATATCCGTTTGCTTTTGAATCGGTGAGAAGGCCTCTAGGATGACTAGTAATATTGACGTCACAAATGCACAGAATATGGCGCTAGCTATTCTTCCGTCTGGATATTTACCTTGAAGTTGACGAGAAGTTCCTTCCATTTCTGTAAACAATATCATAATAAAATGCATGACAATATACAATTTTGAAAGAAAAGAAAAGCTTATTATACTTTTAATTATAAATGAGGAAAAGTGAAGACAAAAATTGGTAAAATTAACACATACACACATGTGCCATGAAAACAATTGATAACCCCTGCCAAACAGAAAATCGGAGAGCTCAGTGCACCTTCCCTGTCCCATATATAAGGTAAACCCCCCCCTTTTTTTTGTAAAATGTAGGGAGGTCCTATCACAAATGAAATATAACCTCCCCTTTCCACATGGTTAAAAAAGTAAAAATTTCAAAGGGTCTGACTCTATTTAATGTTTGTAATGTTAATAAATTTTCAACTTCTCTGATTTTTTTGTTTCGAAACTAGATGATATCTTTGCATCATCTTCTATCGTCACAATTTTGGTTGAGTTCATCTCTTTTTTTTTTTGCATCTCTCTCTCTCTCTCTCTCTCTCTCTCTCTCTCTCTCTCTCTCTCTCTTCGTTGTTCTTTTTTTATTTGTTGTTTTGTTTTTCCTTCGTAGCAGTTTGTATACTATAGTTTGACGTAACCACTTTACCACTTTAAATCTTACTTAGGTCCCATAACCACTTTACCACTTTAAATCTTACTTAGGTCCCAGAAGAAAATAAAATCTTACCTTTAAAGTTTAATCTGCAGAGAAAAGGATAAAACCTTTTTTTATTATATCAATACCAAACTGTTTTTAAAAGGCTAAAATGTATGAAAGTCCTCGCTTTGTTGATAAATCATGATTTAATAAATTTAGATCAGAGATAAAATCTATAAATTTCCGCAATTTAATCCTGCACTTGAGGAAAGTACTAATATATTATACATAATTTTGTTGTTAAAGGAGGTACTCAAAATGTATCTGGACTTAATTCACGCTAAACCGGAAAATGTAGAGATAAAATATATGAAAAAAAGTGTATATTATCGAGGATGAAAATCTTTGCTTGTCTACGTGAGAAACACAAATGATAACGAAAGTTAAGATATTCAACCGACTCATTCGTCCGTCTGTTTTCGAAAACCCAATTCGATCTACATCTAGCTCGGCTATAACAATTTCGATTCATTACACTTGTGACGACGGAAGAGCAGGAGGGGCAACCGTTTCTTTTTAAAGAATAAATTGATTAAAAAATGAATAAATAGATAAATAATTGAATCATTTACATCAATAAATACCAAATATATAAACAATAATGATGAAATAAATGAATGATCATATCAACATGATCATTGAATAAATTTAAAAATAAATTAATAAAAAATAAATAAGTATATTAAATAAATAAATAAATAAATAAATAAATAAATAAATAAATGAATAAATAAATAAATAAATAAAAATAAATAAAAAATAAATAAATAAATAAATAATAAACAATTAAAACTTTAGAAGAATGAATGAATGAATAAATAAATATATACATTTACTTATCAATTAATCAATAGAAATGAGTACAGATAAATAAGTATGTAAATAAATTAAGAAATGAAATTAATATCTTTTTCTAAAGTCCATGCCATAAAATGAAAGTACATGTCTACAATTAAGACAATCTCAGTCAGCAAAGTAGGTTGATAAAACTTTTTCTCTTTATTAGTTTAAACTTTATTTATTGTCAAGGAAGTACATGAAATCATAGAATACAATATTTAGAGACAGAGATCTGGAAACAAGCAATAATAAAATGCTTATACTAATGTAAGCCGTTGCGGGCTTACAAGCAGCCATACTTCGTACTTCGCGTTGTGTGATTAATAAATGTTCTGTACTTTGTCTTGGAAGGAAAACATTGTCCGAATTTTAACAAAGTTTATTTCACGAAACATAATTTGACAGAATCCATAGCATGCGAGAAAGTAATTCTGACAACGAGAAAGTAAATCTAACAATTAAAAAATGACACATTGTATTTAAACCTGGGAGGGGAATTGCACAAAATGATGGACATATTTCTAGATAATGTCGTGTTCATCCCTCAAAGATAAGGTTGTCTACAACTCTTCAAAAGCATCTGAAATTATGAGGGATTGTACGTAAATAAACTCAATATACTGGTACTTCACGTGTAGATTTCGCCAACAAATAGATAAAACCAATTTGTAATTAAGTTCTTATCAATCTCTGGACTTTCCAAGTATTGAAAAATCAATATTACAATTTAACATAGTAAAGTTGAGAAAATATTTCCCGTAAAATCTTAAGATAAAATCATTAAGTGAGATTTCATGAATCTGTTTCTAACCTTGTTTCAAAATTATCTTTATGTGAATTAATAATAACATCATCCCTTTTTCATGTAAGGGAATTAATTTACTTTTGTGTTCTCACAAATGCATCGATTTAGTTTAGAGTTATCACTCTTTCTACAGTGTGCATATTCCCCAACATAAAATAATAATTCACCATAAATATTGTGGGGGAGAGGCCATATGGTTACAATACTCCCCCACTTAAGAAAATAACCAAGATTTTCATGATCAAAATCATTAATCCAATTCAAATATATTCAACTTTATAACTGACGTTTTAGTAACTTTCATCATTCTTTTTTCTTTATTTGGATCTATGCTTGGTTATTTTCTAAACGCATGGCCTTGACACCACAATATAGATAACTGCATCATCTTATGGTGCACACAACCAATCATGATCATGTAAATAGCAGATTAAAGTCATCATCTCACGTTTTTCACTGTCTTTATCAAGTGACCCAATGTTTATTATCAAAAGAAACTCAGCATTGTTCATTCAAAATGTCTTTGACATAATTATCAAAATATTACAAATTCATTCAAGGCCAATACGTCAAATAATAGTATCATAAGGATTTATCAATGTTCAATGTACATCATGCAAAAATCAAAATTCATGAATAGAATATATGCAAGTATCATCATAAATAAACATAATACATGATTAAATTCACATTTACTCTGCTTTTTTCACTAAAATAACACTACACACAACTTGTACACTTCTTTGTCTTCTTGCGGTTCATCTTTGGATATATATCCTTTGCATCTAATAGTTCCTCTCCGTCGTGTGGTCCTTCTTCGTGTTCTATGTAATCTCCGTCGAGTTAAACGAATACACGGACCTCGATTTCATCACGGAAGGAATTCTGCACCAATTGGATTTATCATCGTATGTTTGTCTATTCTTCCGAGAACTAAATCGTCCTCTCGTCTACTGCATCATCTCCCACGAAATTGCATCTCATGGTTTCTTCTTCTTCTTCATTGATCTACCTCTGACGCATCTTGGTATTAGTGACGTTACCAAGATCTTCCCGTAATCCGGATGACGCCATGCACCCAGAAAAGCGACGGGGTATAAACTTTCTCGTGATAAAGCATCAAATAAGGTAGTTAATTAATTGCAAATTGTCCTTTGCATTGGATTCTGCACGGATCGCACATCCCTATGATAGATTTCACTCTACCATAATCTTTGAATGTCTCTCCGTTTGCCATCGTGACGGGCTGGTGTAACATCCGGCCACACGGGTAACATCGTGCACAGAGATACCTGACGTCACTGCTTCGAGCTTCGTATTTTGGCTTCCGTCATCTGTCCATTGGATTGACCTGTACACTCTTAATTGTCTTTTAACAACAGGCGGCTCCATTATTATAGCTGCTATTCAAAGTTCAAGGATATTCTGCATAACTATACTGTTTATCAAGCATTTTCCATCGTCATTTCTCCAAGTGATACCAGCATCTATTGTTCATTGCTATAACATATCTGCACGTCAAACTAAATTGTTCTTGGTAGTTATGACACCGGGTTTTCTCTGTACCCATTGATTGACCAAAATTTTGAATTTACAAAAATAATTTAGAAGCCTGTTCCAAAACTCAAAAAATTTCCAAAATTATATCTCTCTCTTTTTTTGCAATAATTCATTCATTTAACTTGTATTCATATATATAAATACTCAGCAGGCAATGTCATCAATCAAAAATTTAACTGATATGCACTTTTCATTGTTGTTATAAGTCGTCTGTATTTATGTCGTTTGTCGTTTAAGTATCAAAAAATCATTTGTCAGCTGATGATAGAACCTGCATCATGAGACGACCGTCAATGAAATTCCAACACTGCCAAAAGGGCAACAAGGGTCAATATCATTAACGCGTTGACATAAAATAGTGTGAAGCGAAAACTGAAATACGATCACCAGAATGAAAGCTCTAGATATTGATTAAACCCTGACGTAACCCAGTGAAATCCAGTTAGAAATTACAAACAAAGAGCACCGTTAAAGTACACATTTAACTTGCTTAGTTTTTGGTTGATTTATTCTTATCGAATATAATAATTGATTCATTTCAATGATCTCATTTTCAATTGTCTTTCACTATAGTTTTAAAAATTACTGTTTCATGTTAAAAAAATTATCAGTTCTCAAGAATTTTACTTGTTTGAAATTAATTAATTTTTCACCTTACTTTCGTTTTTTTTTTTTCTATATCCCATTTCCTCCCTTTCTTAAAAAAATTATTTCATTATTTGTCTCATTCAATAATTTAAGAATTTTACTTCATTGTCTATTTGTTGAATTATTGGTTTATATTTATTTTGAAGATTTTTATAGTTTTGGTACGAATAAACTATTTGATAATTTTCAATTTTATATACTTTCAGTACATAAGATTTATCTTATTTATCGTCTCTTTTTTTCTCTTTTTGTTTACCTAATTGTTAAACGTTCAAGTTAATCATTTATGATGCAGATATTTTAGCATTTTGAGCAGTCATGAATTTTGTCATTTCGTATATACTCTTCATAAGAAGCTGGGGATCAAATGATAGAGTATTTTCAACAGATTTCTGTTGGGAAGCCTTTTCATTTTGTAAGAAACTCGTTTCCGGTTTCTTGGAAATAGCGTCTATTTCCATATTTTCCTCCTCGCAATGTTCAGGAGCTATTGGTAAGCTCACTACTTGAGGATCAAGATTGATGTTCGTTTCATCGCACTTATCCGTACATGTATCGGGCATATCACGAGCTCTTAGTCGTCTCCGAAGTTCCATAAGTGGAATGTCATCTTCGTCAGACGAATCCTCTCTTTCTTGAATTCTGTGTCTTATTGCAACGTCTTGAGGAACAGGTTCATCATCATCACTGTCTGATTGTTCGGGTGGGATTACGTACGTCGTTTTACGTAATAAATTCCCTTCAGAGTCTCTCGGAATTTTCCATTCATCAATATTTGCAGGTCTAAGATGTCGAGCATGTGTCTTTGTTGTATTACCGTCAAGCTGATTTTTCACTATGAATGAAAGTGGTCCTGTTTGATCAATAATTCGAAAGTACGGTTGCCACTTAACATCAAGCTTGTTGTCTCTTCTGTGATTCCTTACGTATACGGGGTCTCCAATCTGGAAGTTTTCCTCCTTACTGTTTTTGTCTGCGTACTTTTTCTGTTTCTTTTTAGCTTCTTTCATGTTTCTATGAACCAATGTAAAAGATTTGTGTTGCTGTTGAAGAGCGATTTGATGTTGATCTTCACCCACATATCTACGTCTTGGTTTTAAAATGGTGTCCAGTGGAAGTACAACGTCTCTGTTATATAGGAGAAAATAGGGAGAAAACTTCGATGATTCATTGACATGAAACCTAATGGCGGCTAGTGTCTGATTCAAGTACAAATCCCACGTTTGGACGTCTTCTTGAATTTTCTTAGACATGACGTCATGAAGAGTTCGGTGAAATCTTTCGACTTTACCATTCGCTTGTGGACTGTAGTACGATGTCTTGATGTGATGAATGTTCATCGTGTCCAAAGTTTCCTGTACTTTCCTATTGACGTTTTCTGTTCCGTTGTCCGAGATAATCTCCAGGGGGCAACCAAATCTCGGGAAAATTTCTTCTAAAATAAGATGTACAATTCGATCTGCAGACTTGTCAGGCACGGCGAAAGCTTCTGGCCATCCAGAATATACGTCTATAAAGGAGACAATGTATTTGTTCCCAGATAATGTAGTCGGGTATGGTCCAGATAAATCCAAGCCAATCTTTGCGAAAGGGTAAGGAGGTATTTCGGTTTCCTTGATAGGAGGTTTTGATTTCTTGGAACTTCTTGTCTGACATGTGACACATTTCTCTACATATGCGTGAATTTTCTTGTACATATTCGGAAAGAAATACTTCAGACGAATGGAATCGTATGTCTTATCTACAGCCATATGACCGAGTTGATCATGGTACTGCCTGAGGACGACTGTCTCCATTTCTTGAGGTATATACAGTCTAAGCTTTGGATCCTCAGAGTCCGGCTGAGAGAGGTAATAAAATAGTCCTTCCTTATCCTCAAAGTAGTGTGTCTGTTCAGCTTTCGTGGCTGTTCCTTTCCTTAGTCTGTACTTTATTCTCACGACTTCTTTGTCTTTTTCCTGCTCGTCTCTCAAGTTGAACTCCTCAGGTAAATCTGAGACAGCTTTTGTGATATCTTGTCGATCTTTAACGTGACAGTTTGCAAAGTCTCTCGGGTTGAATTCATTTGAATTTAGTACCCCTATCTCAAATGTTCTATCGTCAATATCAGGCTCTTCTTCGGATTCCTTGCACTTTTCGTTCGTCTTAGGATGCGGTATACGGGACAGAAGATCTGCACAGTGATTATCTTCTCCTTTGACGTATTCGATCCTGCAGTTGTATCCTGCAATACTTAATGACCATAGCTGTATTTTCTTGTTTTGCATTGGTGAATCTAAGAGGTACTTCAAGGGTTTGTGATCAGTCTTAATGGTGAATTGAGCTCCATGTAAGTAATGGTCTAACTTCTGAAGTGCGTAATGGATAGCGAAAGCTTCTTTCTCAATAGTGGACCATTTCGTCTGTGTGTGACTTAGTTTGTGTGATAAGAAATAGATAGGTTTTTCTTCTCCTTCGTCAGTTTCTTGAGTAAGGCACGCTCCTACACAGTTATTACTTGCATCCGTATATAACACGTATGGTTTATTGGTATCCGGGTATGCAAGGAGTGGTACTACAGTGAGACTTTCTTTAAGATAATCAAAAGCACTTTGGCATTCCTGAGTCCATTTAAATCTTGCATATTTCTTGGTTAAATTGATCAAAGGTTCTGCTATCTTTGAGAAATTTGGAACAAATCTTCTGTAATAACTGCACATTCCAATGAATCCTCGAATTTCCCTAACATTCTTCGGAGCTGGTAAGTTTTTGACCGCTTCAACTTTCTTTGGATCTGGAGCAATACCGTCTTTGTTGATTACGAAACCTAAGTATTCTGTCTCTTCCTTGAAGAAAGCGCATTTCTTAAGTTTCAGCTTGAGATTATGTTGTCTCAGTCGGTTAAATACTTCTTGAATGTGCCTTATATGCTGCTTCGGGTCATCTTGAGAGAAAATCAAAATGTCATCTAAATACGCCATGGCGAATCCCTCACATCCTTGTAGAACAATATTCATAAGTTCCTGAAATACCGCAGGGGCATTACTCAGACCAAAAGGCATCCTGTTGAATTCAAATAGACCTCGATGACATGCGAACGCTGTCTTCTCCTTGCTACTTTCGTCTAATGTTACTTGCCAGTACCCATGTCTTAAGTCCAACGTAGTGAAATATTTAGCATTTCCTATCAGTGATAAGATGTCGTCGATTAAGGGAAGCGGGTAAGATATCGGTCGAACAATTTTGTTCAGTGTTCTGAAATCGACACACATTCTCTCGCTGCCGTCCTTTTTATTCGCCACAACTAAAGGAAATGACCAGGGAGATTGTGATCGTTGGATTATTTTGGCATCCAGCATCTCATCGATCGCCTTGTCAACAATTTGTCGTTTGTTTAGTGGGGTCCTATACGGTCTGTTCTTAATCGGAGGGTGCTTTCCGGTGTTTATCCTCATTTGTACTGTCTTTGTTCCACCAAGATCCGAATCTGACTTAGCTATTAGATCCTTGTTTTTCTTTAGAAGTTTGACCACTTCTTGACGCTTGTCCTCGGGTACATATAGATCCTCAAAGTCCTTCATTTCTGGCTTTGGTTCATCAACCTCCATTGGTTCTTCTTCGTTGAAAGCGTAAATTTCTTGTGGGGTCAAAGGTCGAGCCTTTCCTACTACGCTTCCTCTTCTCAGACGGTAACATTTGTTTGTCTCGTTAACAATCATAATAGGTACTTTGTTCGGAGATCTGACTGTATTCACGGATTCCCTAATTGTGAGTCCAGGTTCTTCTAAGATACATCCGGGGTCAAGATTCGTGACCTCAAGAAGCCTTGAATCTGATATTTGGAAGCCTTTCTGTAATTTAACGTGACATATAACCGCTGTCTGTGGTTCGATCTTCATCTTTTTACTGAGCCTCAAAATCGATGAAATGTGAATATCTTCGTCTAGTTTCACATACGTTCTTCCTATTCTTAGCATTCCTAAGTCGAAGTAAAGACGTACACCGTATTCCTTTAGCCAATCTCTTCCTAAGATGAAGTTTTTATTTAGCGTGTCTACCACGTAAAAGTTTTGAGACATTTTCAGTCCGTTTATCGAAAAGTTAAGTGTTGTCCGTCCTAACACTTCAATAGGCGCACTATTTACCGCTCGTAAACTTCTAGTAACGCGCAATAATTTTGGTTTTGGTGTTAATCGATCAAAAGTCTTTTTATGCATGATGGAAACCTCAGCGCCAGTATCTACCAAAGTTCGGTATCTCATCTTACCTATCTTTATAATACAAGAGCTAGGGTTTCCAGCTAAATTTAATTGGAATACGGGTTTCTTACTTTCATTATTTCTTATAATTTTAGTATATTGTCTGCTCTCTTCAACGGCTTCCTTTTGAAGAGAGCCTTGAAGTTTCCCTGATTTTGTTTTCGGGACGAATACCTATCACGTGAGTAATTTTGAACTCTGTATCTATCCGGAAATCTGCGATTAGGACAATTCCGTCTAAAATGACCTTTCGCGTGACATAGCCAGCATTCTTTTGATTTAGCTATATTCGTGTGTTCTGACTTTGTCTGACCTTGTACCTGATTAGAGGTTTGTCTGTTTATCAGTTTCTGTTTAGGTAGGGTGTTTTCACATTCATCTAATGACTTTTTACGTTTAGTAGGAGAAACTTCTCCGTTTTCATCGGATTCTGGGTCTGAATAATCGAGAACCGGTTTAATATTTTGTTTGTTTACGCGCTGGGGACATTCCCAAACAGTGTGTCCTGTACAATTGCATTTAAAACATTTCTGATCACTCGAATTTACAGCCAAATCTGAATTTTCATCATTTGTGAATGTTTCATTCTGTGTATTAGACCTCAAATTAAAACGTTTTCGTAAATTCTGCTCCTTCATTGCAATTTCAACTGCCTCATCATAACCTCTTGGATCACACCTCAGAACTTTCATTCGCAAGTAATCATAAAACAGACCGTCACAGAAAATGTCAACCAATTGTTTCTGAATAAAGGTGTATTCCGTTTCATCAAAAGGAGCAGTATATGCATCTTCAGCCAATCGGAGTAAACGTTCTGAATACAACTGAACACTTTCCTCAGAAGTTTGTTTAATTTTACGGAGCACAGTCATAGCTCTCTGATTATCAGTAATTTCAGCATATCGCTTTTTCATCAACCTTTTGAGATTTGACCAGTCAGGAATTTCGCCCTCTGACTCAATTTCCTCTAAATACCGTTTGACAAAATCACCTACAGTGCCCGTGCAAGTCATGAGAACTATTCTCGGTATGTCCGTATTATCGAGTCTTGCCATATGTGCGTACTTTTCAATTTCTTTGACCCACTCTTTAAATTGTGAAGAGTCACCTTCAAACAATCTAACTACCTGAAGCAAAGGGACAGAAATAGCTGTTTGAAGACCTTTTACTTGATGAGCTATCCATTTCATTGCTTCATCACCATTGTCCGATAAACTACCAAATTTTGAGGAACTAGAACTTGTATTCTTTGACGAAGAAAATTTTTTAGAACTACCCGAACCTAAATTTGCACCAACGTTCGAAGTCTGACAGTCGTGGTCTATACAAGTCAACTGAAGTGTCACTTTCTTGTTATAATTAGTCATTTTTTGATTTTGAATTTTCAAAATAAATATTCTAAACGTTTTCTGTCCAGTAAATTCTTTGATAAAAAAAGAAGAAAAATTTTTTTACATGGTCAACCGATCTGATAGTACGTTGAGAAATAAAGTTGTGTCCTACCTCTCACTTTGACTGAGTTCAGTTCAATCTCCGTTTTCTGATAAAAATCCATGCTTTCTATTTTCTCCGATTCGTGTAGGTCGACGGCACCAGAATATTTATGTAAGCCGTTGCGGGCTTACAAGCAGCCATACTTCGTACTTCGCGTTGTGTGATTAATAAATGTTCTGTACTTTGTCTTGGAAGGAAAACATTGTCCGAATTTTAACAAAGTTTATTTCACGAAACATAATTTGACAGAATCCATAGCATGCGAGAAAGTAATTCTGACAACGAGAAAGTAAATCTAACAATTAAAAAATGACACATTGTATTTAAACCTGGGAGGGGAATTGCACAAAATGATGGACATATTTCTAGATAATGTCGTGTTCATCCCTCAAAGATAAGGTTGTCTACAACTCTTCAAAAGCATCTGAAATTATGAGGGATTGTACGTAAATAAACTCAATATACTGGTACTTCACGTGTAGATTTCGCCAACAAATAGATAAAACCAATTTGTAATTAAGTTCTTATCAATCTCTGGACTTTCCAAGTATTGAAAAATCAATATTACAATTTAACATAGTAAAGTTGAGAAAATATTTCCCGTAAAATCTTAAGATAAAATCATTAAGTGAGATTTCATGAATCTGTTTCTAACCTTGTTTCAAAATTATCTTTATGTGAATTAATAATAACATCATCCCTTTTTCATGTAAGGGAATTAATTTACTTTTGTGTTCTCACAAATGCATCGATTTAGTTTAGAGTTATCACTCTTTCTACAGTGTGCATATTCCCCAACATAAAATAATAATTCACCATAAATATTGTGGGGGAGAGGCCATATGGTTACACTAATCCATTTCTCAATGTATTTAAACTCTGGACAACACAATATATCCGCTCAATTGTAATAAAATTTGTTTAAACTATGAATATAGGCTCGTATACATATATCAGTTTGATTATTTATTTGTTGTTCTTCATTGACCTAAACGTTTAATTTTATTCACTTATTCAATCCTCCGCAAAAAAAGTATTTCATTTAGTATGTTTAAAATGCGTCATTGTCATGTTTCCTTTTCATGGTATTTCTATTATATTGTTTGTTGTAAATATCAATAAAGTGACCGTCTTGAACTCTTCCATCTTCTGTGAATAATCCATTTGTATGGTATTTTTGCACACTCACAATTCACAAAGAAGAATATGATGGCAATATGCACAATCTTTTAAATTTCGATGTAGAATATGATATCAATATACTAGTCTATAGTACACAATTTCCAATCAATAATTCCTTTTAAATGCATGCCTTCCATATAATAAGCCACTTGGTGATTTTCAGACAGCAAGATTTCTTCTAACAAGTTTGACCTGAAAAAGTAATTTTACATTTTCAATTAGTTTTAAGTCATTCATTTATCATTTACTCATTTATTTATTTGTTTATTTTGATACAATTTTCACTAATGCATAGTCATAAATCCTTTATGTATTAATCCTTTATAACTATTTGATTGTATATGTTATTCATTTAGCAATCATAAATTTATCACTGGAAAGAATAGTATTGATATTAAAATTCAACACTCAACCAATGGAATTCATGAAAAATTATTTTTAATGACTTGAACTACAAAATAATCAAATTATATTATGATGTATTATCTATCTGGAAAGTCATAGTTAAATTACCAATGACAATGACAATGAAGTTTATTCTCATTGAATGCAAATGACATTACATTGAGAAAATATGGTATAGAGATGGTTTATAATACATGCGTTTACAGATGTATGAACAAATGAATCGTGATTATACAATACAATAACTTAGAGGATCATTGTTACTCTCTCCTCAATCACTGAGAGGAATTTACATAATTTTTTTAGTAATATTTCGTCTTTAGTATTAAACAATTTTGTAAATTTATAAGTATTCGGTCTCTGAGTATAAAAAATTGGTAAATATTTTCTTCTTGCGCCTAAAATAATATCTGAATTACAATTAAATAAATAATGGTATTCATCACCAATTTCATTTTCACTACAAATCTGACATTTTCTTTGATTTCGTGGAATATTTTGCCACCTTCCTGTCTCTATAGGTAGCTTAAAGTTACATGTTCTAAACTTAGTTAATAAAATTCTATCCTTTGTAGATAAAATATCAAGATAACTCTCGTATTCTAATTCATTTTTGAAAATACGATAATTTAAACCTTTTGGTGAATTAAAAACTTCACCATTCCAAAACTGTTTATATTGATCTATAAGAATCATTTTCACACGAGATCTCAACCAATTTTGGTTTACAAAAGATTGATTAATCCATATATAGCTTAGTCCACAATCATCAAAAATTTTCTTAACATTCTTCACCCATGGTAAATCATATTTTACAGCAAGCATATATAGTTTACTAGGTAACTTTTCTCTTTTGGGTTGAACAAGATTAGCCCAATACATAATAGTGCGTACTTTAATATCAATACTTAAGGGGTAACGCCCCAGCTCTCCGTAAACCATAAAATTTGGAGATGTTCTTCTAATTTTTAAAATGTACTTACAAAATTTCAAATGTAACCTTTCTAATATATCTATGTTTGAAAATCCCCACACTTCACATCCGTATGTTACAATAGGTAATAAAATCTTGTCAAAAAGCTCCATGATACAATCAATAGATAAACTATGTAATCTACTCTTAGAAATAACACTATACATTACTCTTACAGCTTTATCATACAATGCTTTAGTATTTGTATTAAATTTTCCATTTGAAGAAAAAATAACTCCTAAGTATTTAAATTCGTTGACAACTTCAATAGTCTTATCTCTATACGTAAAGCTAAAATCTCTAACTCTACTACCAAAAACTAAAATTTTTGTCTTTTCTACATTTACATTGAGTTTCCATAATTCACAGTATTCAGAAAAGATATCTAATTGTTGTTGAAGACCTTGTGCTGACTCAGCAAATAACAATGTGTCATCAGCATAAAGTAAAATAAGTAGGTTCATATAAACATTAAGTTCATTTTCAAAAAGAGTGTTAATATGTTGTAAACCTGGTACATCTTTAGATTTCAGAAAATCTTCTAAATCGTTCAAAAATATAGAAAAAAGGTAGGGGGATAAATTTTCCCCTTGTCTGAGGCCGATCTGGCAAGGAAAGAAGTCTGAAAAATTACCGTTATATCTTATTCTGGCTTTGATTCCATTGTACATACTTCTAATAATACGAAAACATTTCCCATCAACATTACTATGTATTAATTTATTCCAAAGGCCATGTCTCCAAACAGTGTCGAAGGCCTTCTCAAAATCAATAAAAGCACAAAAAAGCTTCTTTCTTGTTTTCTTGTATAATTCTATAAGCAAATGTAAAGTGAAAATATGATCAGTGGTGCTGAAGTTTTTCCTGAATCCTGCCTGATTTTCCAAAATTAAATTTACAGCATCAGAATAATTATTCAATCTAATATTGAGAACAGAAGTGAAAAGTTTCCCTAAACATGACAGTAAAGTAATGGGTCTGTAATTCTTGGGTTCTAAATCAGATCCTTTATTCTTAAAAATTGGAACAATATCACCGCATAACCACTGTGTAGGGAAGATCCCTGTATCTAAAATTAGATTAAACAGCTGTGTATACAAAGGCAACATCACGTGACAAGTTGATAAAATATACTCATTATAAACATTGTCAGGACCAGCTGACTTGTTTCTTTTCAATAATTTTATGCATGACATGATTTCTTCATCAGTTAAAGCTTCATTTATAAAATGATTTGCTTCTAAATTACCCAAAATTTCTACATCGAATTCTGACATAACATGATTTGGCAAGTCAATATCTTCATGTTCATTTAGACGTTTGAAAAAATCAAACAATGAATTAATATCTGCTTTACTATTTGTTTTACAATATTTTCCTGAATTGATAATACGCCAGTACTCTTTAGGATTCGAACTTTTTAAAGACCTGAGACTTCTCTTAGTATTTTCTCTATGTTGTTTTAAAGCATTTTTCATAGTCTTTCTATAATGTCTTTCTTTCTCATAAACATCTTCCTTAAAAATATCATTTCCATATCTTTTGTACAAACGTTTCGCCCTCCGATAGTTTTGTCGGGCATTTTTACACTCAACAGTAAACCATGGTTTATTTACAGAACCCTTTTTCTTTTTCGGTTTATTTGGTGTCACAATTTTACAACCAAATGTAGTTTTAGCACCATTAACAAAAATATCAGAAATACGTGTCACAATATTATCAATAAATTCAATATTTACATCAGTTACATCTACTTGTGTCATTTCTCTACATAAATTTTCTATTTCATCAATATTAGCATTACAACAAGCTTCTAAATACTCATTTTTCATGTCATCATTCCATGGTTTTGCTATTTCACGAATATCATTTTCATTATTAACATCACTTTGTGTGCCTGCTATCTCAGGCGAAGCAATTTGTAAAGAAATATTTAATGGTCTATGAACATCAGATAAGAAATATGAAAATGGCATGACTTCAAAATCTTGTACTATTTCTAGAAAATTTCCATTTGACAAACAATAATCAATAACACTAACATCCTTACATGTGGTTTTACCAATACCTCTATCGCTTCCAATTCTACCGTTTAGAATAACTAAATTTGTATGAATACAAAAATCTATTAATTTTCTTCCAAAATTATTCACCATTGTATCTTGACTTGAGCGTTGCAAAGGAATTTCTAATATTCCCAAAATATCAGATATATTGTCTGTTAATTCTATATCATCATCATCGTTTATAAAAAGATCACTCAGATTTCCTGTTCGTCCGTTAAAATCGCCAATGAGGCTAACATATTTGCAATTTTGTGAGAATAAAAAATATTCTTCTTCTATTTCTTCAAAAACATCATTATTGACATACTTTGATCCCTCTGGTGGGATATAAATAACACCAAGAAGTAAGGTATTTTTCACATTATTTACAAAAATATCAAGTGTACACCAAAGAACATATTTACATGGTGATTCGATCAAATGTACATGTTTTGATAAATCATCTTTTATATACAAAGCAATACCACCAGATTTTATACGAGATAAATCTTGTCTATGTTTTACGTAGTGTATAAACCCTGGTATAGATAAATCGTTTGTTTGGTCTGTTTTTGTTTCCTCTACACATATAATATCATATTTCAAAATTTCAGAAATAAATTCTGGACATTCCAACTTACTGACCAAACCACAAACATTAATGTTGTAGATTGAAAGATTTTTAAGTTGATTTTCAGAAGACTCATCGTGCCTTATATCACTTTCACTGTTTATGTTTGATACTGGGAGAGAGTGTGAACTCTCATGAGATGATTGTCCGTTAGTACCCTCCAAGTTGGCCTAATGCCGACGTTCGGTACCGCGCCTGCTGCCGTCTTGTCCCCTAGGTACGCTCCTATTCTCCCCGTGTCCGTTATGTCCCTCGGTTCGTTCGGCACCATCAGCGAAAACCTGTCGCCCATCTACATAGAGTCTGTCTCTCACAAATCTTGCCGATTTTCCTTGACGTTTGGCTGCCTTGAATGTCGGATACAAAATCTTACGTTTGTCATTAATCTCCCTGGGAAACTGTTCGTTTATCCCAAATCTGGTGTTTACCAACTTCTCTTTCGCCATCTGCCGCACTTTTTCCCTGTCTTTAAACAAAACAAATTTTGCGACAATTTGCCTCGGTCTTCCGGGTGTATGCGATCCCATTCTATGGACACGATGGAACTCCATATCTTCCAACCCCATCACATCTTTGAGGAACGTTTTCAAGGTGGCCTCTGTGTCCTCCCTATTAGCGGTTCCGCCCCTGTCTTGCATCGGTACTGGTTCATCGATGCCGCTAAAAATCAAATTGTCCCTCATAGAGCGAGCCTGCAAATCAATGTGGCGTTCTTTCAATGCGTCAACCTCCGACTGCAACGTTATATTTGCGTCACTCAGCGTTTGGGATTCGTTTGTCAAGTTTTTCACCGTATCACGCAAACCGTGTAGCTCCTCTTTATTTTTCTCAAACTGGTCATTCAGAAAGCTAAAGCTCTTGTCCATCTCCGACATGTTACCTTTCAGGCCCGTTATATCACTTTGAATTGATTTCGTAGCCACTTCAAGGTTCGTAAGTCGTTGATCCATGAGGTCAAGTTTACGTAATTGTTCTGTCACACCATCTAGTTTCCGCGAAATAACATCAAATTTGGAATTAAAATCCACTGGCAGACCCTGTGTAGTGGGTGATATAAAAGTACCATTTACAAATCCGTGCATCTGTCCCTGTGGTTGAACACCATAATTCTGTCCCAAAGGTGTCGATTGATTGATTGGATTAATCAACTGCGGTGCAGGTAGTGAATACGTATTGTCCACGCTCATACTGGAGATCCTAGGTATCGGACTATAAAACTGAGCTGATGTCACCTGTAGTTTATTTACACTTTCACCACTCAAATTTTTGTTTTTATTCTTATTTTTCCTTTTTTTAGATCCGTTTGAAGCACTCATCTGAATCACATGTCAATAAACTACAACGCTATCCAAAAATTCCGAGTTTAATCATCCACTTTGTAGGTTAAAAAGTTAAAAACAGTCCTTGAAATTCTCTCCGAAAAAAAGTACGTCCATACATCTCACGCATGCGCACTCACCCATGTTGCAATTTGCATTTTATATGTTTATGTCATTGTGTGAATGTATATGTGAGTAACACCCCCCCCCCCCCCCCTTCAATCTCTTTTCTCTTTTCACTTTATATTCTGAATTAAAAAAAATACATTTATAATATCATGTATACTTGTGAATGACAAAGTGTAATTTTTTGAAATTTAAAAAATATGGCTTAGGGCCCAATAGGGGGGGGGGGGGGGGCTTGGTTGGTCAAAATAAAGGCACATAAATGAACTTAATAAACTGATCAGTTCAGTGATTGAAAATTATTACATATCTTGGTAGTATTAGTAAAGTGTGTATATGTATGTGTGAGAGAGAGAACGAGAAAGAGAAAAAAGATATTTGTTTACAAATTTGTTTATTTACCTTGAGCTTGAGGAAAAAGCCGATGTTTTCAATGCTTCCTATATTAATTTCGTCATCGAGGCATCCATTTCACTATATAAACAAACAGCTGAACTGAAGAAAGTACATGTATGTGAAGTACACAAGTCGTACCGTGTTTTTGCGTCATCAAGTTTACATCACACCGACACTGGCACTGTACTGACATCGGCCTTCGTGAAGTCGGGTTGGACAAAAACAGCTTGAAACCTTCATTAATCTCTTCTTTTAAAATTGCAATTCCAAGGTTAGAAATGGGTTCACGAGATAAAAATCATCCAACAGTTATACTTTTTCATACACAAAATACTTTAAACTCCGAATAAAGTCATTCATTCATGTTTACAATGTGACACACGTTCAATGTGTATTGGGTGCAAAATCGTGATTCTGCGCATGCCGAAACGGGGTACCTGTAAAATGCGAAACGAAAAGAAACGAAACGAAATGGAAACGAAACGAAACGAAATGGAAACGAAACGAAACAAAATGGAAACGAAACGAAATGAAACGAAACCAAATAGAAACGAAACGAAATGAAACAAAACCAAACCAAACCAAATAGAAACGAAACCAAATAAAACCAAACCAAACCAAACCAAATAGAAACGAAACGAATGAAACGAAACGAAACCAAATAGAAACGAAACGAAATGAAACAAAACGAAATGAAACGATGCGAAACGAAACAAGACGAAATGAAATGGAAACGAAATATATCTAGTATTTCGACTAAATAGAAGCCTGTTTGGAGAATGTAATAGTGCAATAGTAAAAATGATTTTTGCGCCTTTCTCTGTTGACAATGACGTCGTAGTGAAAAACAACTAAGGGCCCTTTCACACTACAGCGTTCTGGACAGCATGTGGCAACCTATGAAAAAAAAAACAAAAACAAAAAATCAACACGCTGGTCGTTTATAAAAGATCGAATGAAAGCCGCTTTCTGAGCGTTTGCAACGTATGTCAGCGTTTGTTTGTTTGTTTGGAGCGTGTACGACGATCATCCAGCGTGTTAGCCAGCGACCGAACACACTGACACACGCTGCTGTCAAACGATGTAGTGTGAATAGTCATCAAGAAAGATATTGACTAATATCCATGTCATATGCCGTCAAAGAAAACAGTGCAGTCGGACATGTTGGCGGACTATTTCCGTAAAACTTTCTATAAAATTTAAGGTATAAATTAGCATGGTTAGAAGTATGATACATGTATGTTAACACTCTTTGGACATTGAAGTATTAGTGTCCGTAGTCACGTCTCCCATTCATGCGGTATTGGACATTCTTTTTAAAAAAGTGATCCCTTAAGCCCTGGTCACAACCCGCCGTGCGTGCTTTAAGGACGTGCGTGTTTGTGAAGGCTACGTGCGCTACGTTTAAATTCTGAAGATGAAAGGAAGGAAGTGGCAAGAGTACGGAAGGAGTGCGTCACGTACGTCGCACGCACGGTTGTATGGATAATTTCATGCTTCAAATATAGCCCAAAAAAGTCAATGCGTTGCACGTACTTACGACTTGCGTGCAAGTTGCTTACAACGCAATTTCTCCGTACGTCTTCTACGTTATTGTAAGGATGTCGAATACACGTACTGCTAACGCACGGAGTCCTCACTTCCTTGCGTCAAAGGTGCGTTGCACGTACTTGCAACGTACTTGTAACGTGCGTGTCGTCCTTTTTGTTGAATTCTTAGACAACACGCAGGCAGGACGCAGCGAAAGTTCTGTATGCACTAAAACTAGCTGCTACGTCTTGTCTGCGTGTTCCCATTCACAAGGAGGACGTACGGGACACGTACCGATAACGCATGGACACCGTACCGATATCGAAGGTTTGCTTACGTTTTTGCACGCAGACAGCACGTAGAACGGGTTGTGACCATCGCTTAAGTGTCTCTATGCTTCGCAGGCGACACAAAAATATCAGTAATAATTGAGTTTTCTATCGAAATGAATTGGTGAAAAAAGATATAAAATATGTAGATAAATCAGTGAAATACCGGTAGGTTACTTTCATAATTTAACCAAATAAATGAAAATATTGACTACAGTTGCTTGTATTTCTGTGATTGTATGGTTTTGAATTTGGACTGAAAAGACATCAGTACGAAACATGCCGAAAAGTTGAAGTTTGAATCACAGAAAAATTGAGAGGAATCTTACTTAATGGACTTGAAAATCGCAAAATCAAGTGAACAAAGGTAAATAATGTCACAACCAATAGAAAAAATCAAAATATGAGCAGATTCTGAAACAAGAGGCCCAAGGGGGCCACATCGCTCACCTGAGGAGACTGTATGTATTTTGTTAATCAAAAGTCAGTATAAGACCTGAAGGAAATAGCTTTTAGTGAAGCTTTGAGAAGGACAATGTGTACTTACTTCCTGTAAAGTTTGGTGACATTCTGTGCAGTAGTTTAAGAGGATAAGTAAAAAATAAATGTGTCATCCAAATATAGCCTATGGAGGACATCATGGATATCCGATTGGCTCGAAAACCACAAACTTGGTAAAAGGCAGTGAGTACTTGCTTCCTGTGAAGTTTTGTTAAATTCTGTACAGCGGTTTCAGAGAAGAAGTCGAAAATGTGTCAGCTAACCAGAGCCTGTGGCAGCCATCTTGGATTTCCGATCGGCTCGAAATACCCAAACTTGGTAGAAGGCATTGAGTTCTTGCATCCTGTGAAGTTTCGAGAGATTCTGTGCAGTGGTTTCAGAGGAGAAGTCAAAAATGTGTCAGCCAATCAGAGCCTGTAGCGGCCATCTTGGATTTCCGAGCGGCTCGAAAAACACAAACTTTGTAGAGGGCATTGAGTTCTTGCTTCCTGTGAATTTTCGAGAGATTCTATGCAGCGGTTTCAGAGGAGAAGTCGAAAATGTGTCGGCAAGCCTCGTCGTGGTACAAGCAAATCCTGGACACTCGGGTTGGATTTTCTTTTCCCTGATCACATCTGGAGATAGCTTCTATTAATCTCACCCCAGGTAAATTTGAGAGTTATCAGTCTCAAGTGGGAGAAAATAAAATGAAACTAGTAAGTAAAACTAGAAAGGTTTCTTGTTGCGGTTGCAACAAGAGTGTCTTCCTCCTATACAATTTTTGGTTTGGAAATATGAAGGACGTCACATTACATGTATTTATATTATATATTTAAGTTTTCAAATATAGCAGTAACATTAAATTTTCAAACCGATAATTGTTGGTGAGCAACCATTTGATCTTGGGGGGGGGGGGGGGGGGGGGGCAGGAATTCTATTGCCAGCCGGTAAATTTTTTTCAGCAATTTTCTGAGCAGGCCATTTTTTTCAGCCATTACCAGAGTCGGAGAAAAATTTTCGCCGGTTCTTCGGGCCGGATTTAAACAAATTGTCAAATGTTGTGAATGTCTGTGTAAGTTAAACTCCCCGCTGTTACAGAGTATGAGTTAATAACCGTTCCTTCAGATGTCTCTTTGCAATTAGCGAATTTCAGACAGATTGTATGATGTTTAAATAGAACCTTTTCTAGATTTTTGTGCCTATGCGTATTAGGTCTCTGGTAGATACAGCTTTGTGAACAGTTTGTATTTATATTAATTAATTTTTTGACTTTAAATTGTCTGGCACAAAGGGCCAGCAAAAATTTCCATATCATGCAATGTATCCTTACTTTTGCATGGTCCGGGGAAAAAAAAATTGCCGGCCCTTTGGGCCGGAATATTTTTTTCAGCATTTTTCAGAGCCGGGATTTTTTTTTTTTGCAAATTCTTCCTGCCCCCTTCCCCCATAAAAAAGGCGAGCTCGTAGCTGTAGAACCAATTTTCTTGAGGAGAGAAATGGTAATAACAAGTTATGTTCAATATATATATATATATAAATACCATGAGGTTCTCGCTGTGCAGGTTCAAATTTGGACCCCCCCCCCCCTTCCCCTTTTTTCAAAGTTTATTTTGAATTTCCATCATGGCGACATCGTTCAATATAAACAGAACTGTTTTCGAAAAACGAGGGGAGGGAAGAATGTTGGAGAAATTGTTCATCAATTTGTAAATAAACCAACCGAAAATTATGTTCGAACGTTTGCTAGAATTAGAAATTAAACTTGATGTTCAAAATATAGTTATTGAAGTTTAGAAACAGGTTTGTAGGTCAGAAATCGGAATCAAACTACCACTTTTTGTGTGTAAATTCTGGTTTGTAGCTGATCTCTTAATTAATCAACTGTTTTAAAATCAAATTGTGTATATCGAAATGTATTTATGAAATGCATATTCATCATTGCCGTGAAATCGGAATTTGAAAATCTCAACACTGCTTTTCTCGAGTCGGACTCGGACTACCAATTTTAGTGTGCGCCCGATCTGTTGGCGTGAAGGTGTATCGAAATACCCAACTCAAAATTTCGATGCTCATATCTTTTCAACAGTAAGAGATAGGAAAAATCAGAAAGACTAAATAAGACAGATATATGGATAAAAAATAATAATATTGAAATTTTTAGGAAACTTCATAAGCTTAATTTTTGTATACTATTATAAGCAAAAAAGTGTCTTCCTCCTATGAACTTCTGAATTTGGAAATATGAAGGACGGTGAAGGACGTCATCGTAATAAATCGTTACAGTGTGCATCTAGCATTTCATATCTTGCATGGCTGTCGACTTTCAAAAAGAATGGAAATTGTAGATAGCAAAATACGAGATATTTAAGCTTACAAATAGCAAAACATGAAATTTTCGGTCCTTTTGAGTAATTCGACGCTCGCGTCAAATATTTGAATCTACTAAAAAACATGATAAAAAAAATAACAGAGACCAAAAATAAAAAAGACCAATCTAGCTTTTACTCCAAACGTAACGTTGGAGAACTTTCATTGTCCTAGCTTACAGGGTTCTTGAGAAATCGCTGATCCAATTTTCCACGGTTACGAAAACAATAGGTCTTCCGACGGAAGTCGGAAGACCTAATAAGGTAAACAGGAGGTGATCTCCAAGAACACTCGGTTGCATCACCCACAGCAAAACATCTAAACACCCATATAATTAAAAAGGTCGTTATATTTTCATGATATGCCGATTCGTATAATTTATAAAGAAACTTGTTCTTTGTATAACTGTTAGAAAAGGGAACATGAGATAATAGACCTAAATTTTTACGTTCCCGCGATAATTTTGACGCATACTGTTCTTGAATAGTTATGTGATGTCATATGGCGTTTAGGCATAGCAGAGTTACAGTTCGCATGTGTACCGAACGTCTTTAACGTTATTAGACGCGGGGAAGCTTTCATCACAATCAAATGTGTACGCAGGTTTCACCATCGACTTTTTATGTGCATATCTATGCTATGACGTCGTTACTTGATCGTAACGTCATGTTAGGTTACGCGACATAAATTTATCGATAGGGCGCAAATAATGGCGTAAATTTTGTTTTTTTGAAAATACTTATATATTTTTTTTAATTTTCTAGTGAGCGTAGCGAGCCGAAATTTTAAAACAAAGTTTACATAGTGTCTAATTTCAGTCAATGTATTTAGACACACTTGCAATGAGAACCGGAAACTTTTAGATGTATGGTCATATTTTGACTATTTCTATGAAATGATATATGAATGCAATTTTTTCTTCAAATATTACGTTGGAAATTATAATGTTGAATTCTCCTTACATATAAAACGACCTCTCTCTTATACTTTCTCCTTCATCCACCCTTCTCCATCCTTATCTAATTTTTTATTGTACCATAGAGACGGACGGGGGAGGCTTTATTTTTTATCACTCTTTCTCTCGCTCTCCTTGTTGCTTGTTTCTGTGCACAATTGGGGAAAAATGGGGGGGGGCGTGTCCGACAGAAAAGGAGGACGGGCTGCCTTCTAAAGTAAAATCAATATTCTCTTTACTTTTCAAATGATATGCAAAGCGGTGGTTTCCTTTAAGAATTTAGGAATACAAAGTGTCTGGAAGTTCGATTATGACGTAAGACAAACATTTCTAGCTCGCCGGGACGAAAAAGTCGTCGTCGTTGTCGTCGTCGTCTGTAGACAAAACTTTAACCTGGGCTATATCTCTTGAATTATAAGGGGTAGGGCTTTGATATTTCACATATTTCATTTGAGACCATGACCTTTGACCTAGTGACCTTGACCTTGGACCTACTTTTCAAAAACTTTAACAAGGTTTCTGACAAAAACCTGTATAGGCGAGCTATGTAATCTTTGATTACCCTATGTTTTATATATACCAGCAGGCAGAGCGAACCATATAGCCATATAGAATAATAATAACATTATGCGATCGCCCTGTGTCCGGCATCCTGCCGTCTGTCTGTCTGTCCGTCCGTCCGTCCGTCCGTCTGTTAAACTTTCCTTGTGAACACGAATCCTTTGAATCTGTGAATAGTACAAAATAAATTCTTTTTGCATTATAATGAGCCTGTGGTCTAGTTGTGCACCTGATATTTTGTTTAAGCCCCTAACCCCCAGGGTCTTGGAAAATGGGCGTGGTCATTTTCTCCTGTATAACTCTAATAGATGTAATCTTGTGAGCACCAATTCTCAGAAAGTATAACTGATGGAAAGATAATTCTTTTAGCATTATTCTCAGTCTGTGGTCTTTCCAGTTGTGCACCTGATATTTTGTTTGAGCCCCTGACCCCCAGGGTCTTGGAAAATTGGTGTGGTCAATGTCTCCTATATAACTATGTAATCTTGATAGCATCAATTCTCGGAAAGTATAATTGATAGAAAGATAATTGTTTTTGCATTTTTTCAGTCTGTGGTCCAGATGTGCACTACTTTTTCCATTATATTAATCATTCTCTGGTCTTGTATTTTGTTCGAGCCCCTAATCTCCGGGTCTTGGAAAATGAGTGTGGCACTTAGATCAATTTAATCAAATAATCAGGAGAGCTTCAGTCTCATCAGAAACTTCTGGTTTGTTTTGTTTTTGATGGGTAACACCAAGTAAGTTTTGAAAGAACTTCAAGGTCAAGGTCACTAATTCAAAGATGGGGCAAAAAATATTAGCACGCAGGGTCCATTCTGTTATTGTTTATCTTCATGTACAGTTACTTTTCAACGCTCCTAATATATTTTTCTCCCGCTGTTGACTTAAACACAAATGTATTTTCTATCTCAAGCTAATGTTTATAGATGCGTTAGATTTGTCTCTGTATGGTCTGTTTTACAAACTTTAAGGCTGATCCAGAATATAACGTAATGTTCAGCCTCCCCAAAAATGTTGAAGCACAAAAGTCGAACGGAGGGCTGACGGACGGACAGAAAGACGCGGACTTTGCCATTTCATAGACCGGATGTTGCTTCGCAACCTAATAAGAATATATGGAAAACCAAAGATTTTCACAAGTAGTTCATACTCCGGAGTAAAGGGAGGTCACAGTGTTTAAAAAAATGGGATCCACGCAAGGTCTTGCAAATTTTTACATATATTCGAATTCAACTCATTCTCAGTTTTTACGAGTAAGAAGGGCTTATATAAGGATCTCCACAACTTAACGGAGAAAGTGGAAATGAAGCAAGCCGTGTTTTGCCTTTTGAATTAGTGCGAATAATGAGTTGCAAAATGGTGATAAAAATTGCAAATTTTCCCCGAGATACATAATACAATACTCAACATGGCAACAATATTCTCGATCTCCCTGTTCTTTCCTTGGTCAAATTTCTAGATGAAAATTATTCTAGTTCAGAAAATGCATATTTTTGAATTAGAACGTCAATGCCGTCTTTGAGGCATAAAATCTCAAAAACTTCTTTGAATAATTACATTAAAATTATATCAAAGATTGATCAAATCTTAACTTTCAGGTAGACAAATTGTCAGTCTATGTCTTCTCAAAAAGTTTTTCGAGCCGTAACACCGCGATGTACCTTAAATTACGTTTAGTTACGTTTGAAACTCTGTTGGTAAGGCTCTGTTACTACGTACTGGTATATGACATCATTCGGATTGGCATTGACCTTTTTCCTCGAAAAGACAAGGACGTCATGCAGATGGGGCCATTTCAAAAATAGTTCCCAGTTGGTCTATTAGTTTTTGTAAAAATCTATCATGAAATACATGTTCCAACACTGGATCGCAAGTTCGTAACTGATCCTTTCATATGATAGTATTCATCTGTGTTGCTTGGGCCCCTGCGTTTTACTGTCTTGTTTGTGTGTGGTCATCTGACAGTGAGGAGGCAGTTTTACACTATAATTGTATGTTTTAAATACCTCTTCCACGATTCATTTTCTCACAGATTTACCATCTATGAACAAGACCTCTATCTTCCTTTCATATTTTCAGTACATGGCTACAACAGCAAACCGAAAGTAAATGGATGCATAGTGCAATTAGGAGTTTATTAGGACCAGTCTAAGATGACGCTTTTCAACAGAAAATCTTTACCAATTTGTTTAAACTTTTTAAAATAATCTGAATAAATCAGACATTCATCAAACAAGAGATTTTGACTTGAGATCTTCTACTTCTTTTTTTTTTCATTTCGTTTTCATTTCATTTCGTTTCGTTTCAATTCGTTTCGTTTCTATTTGACTTCGTTTCGTTTTGGTTCATTTTGTTTCGATTTGTTTCATTTCGTTTCGTTTCTATTTGGTTTCGTTTCGTTTTGTTTCATTTCGTTTCGTTTTGTTTTGTTTCGTTTCATTTCGTTTCGTTTCGTTTCCATTTTGTTTCGTTTCGTTTTCATTTCGTTTCGTTTCGTTTCCATTTCGTTTCGTTTCCATTTCGTTTCGTCTTGTTTCGTTTCTTTTCGTTTCGCATTTTACAGGTACCCGCCGAAACGAAGCTAACACCAGCTGATTTCAAACGGGAATTATTTCAATATATGAAAAAGTGGTTCTGTAATTTTTTGATATTTGAAAGATGCCGATGTGAATGTCATTTTTTGAAAATATTATAAAAATCTGTGAGGGACCATTTTTTTGTACCTCATTTTTATTTTCCACTTTTTGGGGCATTTTTTCCCGGGAAAATTTAGCCAACTTCAATCATCGATTTAGTAATTAAAATGTCAGGTTTGTCTAAAATAAACTAATTGAGGGTAAAATATAAAGCTAAAAGCAAAAGTTTGACGATATTTTATTTGCTGAAATAAAAAATTGTGCTGTCTAGAGCTTTCGGAAAAGGACCAAAATTCGGAGGCGTCCATATTTTCTCCGACGAGAAAGAGTGCGTCATGCATTCGCGGACTCACATTTTCCTTTTTACGCCGCACGTGCAAATCCGGCTTGGCCGCCCTACTGAAATGTGACGTTTTCAAAGAAATTTAATGACGTCAAAATATTTTTTCGTAAGATACCTGCACAAATCGAACATAGGCCTGTAAAACGCAATGAAGGAATATTGGAGAGGTTATCCGGATTCAATACGTACACCCGACTCTTCTATTTATTTGGATACACATGAGACGCACAGTTCTGAGCATCCTCACTTTACATCGATAAATCAATCAATACAATAAGATACAGAAGCTCCATGCAACATAAATCCATTTTTTATATTTACTTAATCTAGTTATAACTGTAACCGATTTCGTTAGAATTTATGCTTTTTCGTATATAAATGGGAAGATGATGGCAAAAGGTGTGCAAACGAAAAATAAACAGTAAAAATAAAATTGGCAGATAAACATGTATGTATCTAGATAAATGTCATTGACATACATTAAATATATACATGAAATGTGTCGATAAGTATGCATAACGAAGACAGCATCAGTAGTGAATTGAAACTAGCGAGACAAATAAAAATAATTGATAATAATAAATTAAAAAATAATAATAATAAAAAGTATTGGTCGTACAGACTTACGCTGTTAGTTGCAAGACTTCGAGATTTATCCCCTATATGAATTTTAATCAGAACATTTGCCGACGAAGTAGAAAAAAACTTCATTTTTTCTAATTTG
The DNA here is from genome assembly GCA_033119305.1 of Pinctada imbricata. Lineage (NCBI taxonomy): Eukaryota > Metazoa > Mollusca > Bivalvia > Pterioida > Pteriidae > Pinctada > Pinctada imbricata. Next base: position 40,569,977 of record VSWD01000007.1, on the reverse strand, counting down.
TGAGCTGCGTGGACAGTAGATGCTGACGTAATGTTTGCGGACAGCAAATACTGATTTTACGGTGCTAACATCCGATAATGTGTTATAGTATTTGAAAATATTTCAATGTTACAAATCTTCGTATTAAAATGAAATTATTTTGTAATTCAACCTCTTGCTAATTAAAGATGTAGGGTGTAAAGAATTGGCTGAGCCTTCATAATGGATCATCGATTACAAACTGTTGGTGATCCGATGCGATTTTATCGATTATCAATCGGTTACGCAGAATTATATCATTATACTCTGAAAGGTGATTTTTACGACAATAATTACTGTAGCACCTCAAATGTGCTTGTATTGATACATTTAAAGGCTTAATGTTGAAATACACTTTTCTGAAAAAGAATCAGGTTTTACTTATATTTATATACATTTATTTTATCAAGGCATATGTGGCTCGGTACCTCTCATTTTAAAGGTACGGTGTCCCTGAAAATTAATTAATTTTACAAAATTCTATAATGCAAAATCTTTCTTTTCATATGAAAGTTTACATTCTCATTTGTATAAATTCAAATTCTCAGACGAATCTAACGCATACATTCGCAGTTATAGCCGTTTGAAAACATCATTTTGAATTTGGGGTGCGCAGCTCTAATTCATTCCACTGGCGCCACCTACAAGGTATTGCGTTTTTACAATAGAGATATAATACACATTCGGCAATATTATGGTCGTTACTGCATATTTTCAAATAAAACTTTTTATGGCTCCTTTTTTGCTCAATCTAAATAGACCCTTGGGAATAAAATTTACGTTTTCAATTAAATTTATTTTTTCAGGGAGACTGTATCTTAAAAAAACAAAACAAAACAACTTAAAACAAATAAAAACAAAACGCAAAACAAAGAATTTAAATTTTTTTTTTTTACTTCTTTTCATACATAACTGAAAAGACTGGATTAAATTTTTGTTATATCTGGGGGTCGTTTACTTCTTTGGTTATTTTCACCTGTTTGATTATTTTTCAGTTAACAGTCATGAGAAATAAATTTGCTATACCGACACTGTTAAGTGTTGACCCTTAAAAGACTGACAGACGTAAATGAAGTTTAATTTGACAGAATAGTTTTTAATGTGAATGGTTATTTGTAAACGAAATGACATCAAAGTATATGTACATTTGTAACGGCTTTCCTGATAAAAGATTAATTCTACAAATAATCTAGCTGTAATAGATAAATAAAAGATGTATGAGCACAAAACGCGAAAGAAAAAAAAAAGAAATATAAATGAATAAAAAATCAAACTCAGTGGCGGATTTAGAGGGGGGAGCACGGGGGCCCGGGCCCCCCTTTTTCACCCAAAGTTATTGATTCAGAATACTCTTTTTATGCTTAATCTCTTTACTTTTGGGAAAATTTTCAGCTCGCTTCGCTCGCCGCATTTAAGGAGGTATTGAACACTTTGACGCCAAATTCAATTTTTCTCAAAATTTCTGAAATTATTCATTTCTTGTCTGTCCTTCATCATACAAACTTACATTTGATTCTATCCACAGGAAAAATTTCTATGAGACTTTGAAATATGCATTTTTCAACGTATCCTTGAATTTCTTGATGACGTTAAAAGTGTCATTCCGGTTCTCTTAATGCTAATAGAAATTAATTTTGATTTAACTTCCAAAATATTCATAAATGTATTGCTCTTACATAAGGAAAAGGTTAAATGAATTGTGTTATAAACAAAGGCAGGATACTGGAATAATAGATGACACAGTCGCTCAAAAAATTGCAATTTCGAGCCAATTGACTCTAGTTGATAGGTGATTATTAGAAATCCTGTGGATCAATCCTTGTCAAAAACTAAAAGAATGATCAACAATGTACAGAAATGATTTCATGATTAAATGAGAAAAATTAAATTTGGGATAAAAATTTTACGAAGCTTTTTATTTTCCATTTTTTTCTTCCAAATTCGTCCATTTTCAATGAAGTGACATCCGCTTCCTTGTTATGTAAATTTGTCAACGAATACACTAAAATAGAAATTGAATTTACTATTTTATACATGTAAAGTTTCAATGCAATACGTTTAATATTCATGTTTTAATTGCATTTTGAATGCGATCGTTTGTGATGCCATTTCCCCCCGATAACGTCGAAATGACGTCGTGGTTGGCTCATGGATAAAACTCCCAAAATCCACAATTTTGAAAAACGCTATAATTTCTTCAAATTACGTCGGAAATTATTCAAACTTCATCAGGATACTCAAATATGTATATCAATCAGGGTAACAAATGTTTTAAGGAAGTAAGGACTGTACTTTTCCTAGGAAGTGAGAAAAACAAATAATGCCGCCGCCATCTTGGTGTTGAATCCCTCCTTAATTTTTCATTAAATGTCTTATTTTTTCGTATTCACTTTGTATGAACGAATCAATATGGCATGAACATAATTATACAAAATTCAAAACTAAACTATCACCGAGCTTGTCCTTACTTCTTAAAAAGCTCTGTTCGGTCGACATAATTGTAATTTAATGTGAACAAAGCAAAAAATTAATGCAATTTTCGAGCGAATGAACATCAATGACCTACATGTATTCTTTAAATTGTACGAAGCGTTTGGTCGGCGTAACTTTTTTTTTCCGTTACGCATCTCGAGTTGAGGCCAGGGAACTTTGTTTGCCGTATCAAAGTATCTTGAGGAGAATCCGGATCCTATTCATGGTAGTTTTGGGCTAACAGCGAAACTTACAGAAAATGTACCGGACCGTTCAAATTATTTACGGTATTCATGTAGGTTGAACTCATGGATACCACTCCCGAACGTATAAATGTAAATAATCCTGTTACATGTACTTTTCATCCTTTTCTACGTTTTGAATTTCCAATTAAATAATTTCTTTGCCAAAGAAAAAAAAATTCGTTTCGTTACTTTTCATTTCTTTTCTTGTGCATTTCACAATTTAAAGGAGCCCGTTAAACTCGGTAAATCAAGAGGTGTCCCGTGAACCAAGTGTTTGTCCATTTGTACAGTTTCAATTGTTTCCCTTCTTAAGCAGATTTTATTTAGAATTTGGTATTAAAATTAATTAATTTTCGAAAATTTGCATGTCTTTATCAATTCAAATTTCTTTAATGCTCTCCAGACACAGATTCAAATGTCGTGAAGCACTTTTAAAGGAATATTCTAGGATTTGAAAATTTAGTTGAAAGGCCTAAAAAGAGGAGACTTTTTTTTAATTCTCTACTTACCTTGTTGATAAGGATAATTCATACCAAGATACGAAAAGAACTTCCTTGTTGATCGACGGATGGTAAATGATAACTAGCGATTGGATCGATTATATCGGATTCTTTTCAAGCTTACGTAGAAAACATGGTAAAGTATGGTAAATTGTAAATTGAAATTAAAATTAATTGATTTCTTCTTTTAACATTAAAAATCATTCTCTGACACCAAGGGTCAGTCACTCATGTTCATCTACGTAAGCCCGAATACAACTGCCCTGAAAAGTCGAAATTTCATAATGCAAAAATTGAGAAAAATTTTCGGTAAAAATAAGAAGTTACTCGGTCAAGATATGAATCTTCTGTCAGGTTGGATAAATTATTCAAAATAAGACCGATTTTTTGGGTCAAAATAAGCGTTTTTCCTGTCGAAATCAATGGAAAATGTAAAGGTTTTTCTACAACATTGTTCCCCCCTCGGTTCAGAATGCCACTTTTACCAAAGGTGTATAATAATAAAACAAATTTTCTGACCAAGTGGGGTTCTGAACCGAGGGGGGGGAACAATGTCCCACAGGCGGAAAACGAAAAAAGGGGGGATGGATTAACATTTTAGAATCAGTATTTAGAGCCGTAAAATAAATTTAAATTGCCATTTTTTTTCTTTTGATATCATGTAACAATCTATTCAGAGTGTGTTCCGATCAAATGATTAACCGTTAGGAAGGAAATAAACGAAGTTGTCTATTTCTACACTGTCCGTATTTCGCGCCTGAAAGCTATATATGTGGCTGATAAATACGAAATATAACCGTTTTTCAGTTTCCGGATTGCGATTTTTGCCGATTATATTGATATAATAACATCAAGGTTATTTTCTCTTATCCAAGTTTGACATTATAAGGTAGAGAAGTATAATAAACATCAAAATTTGTATTAACTAATGCATTTTTTGTGAATTTTCGCCCGATATTTGACGTTTTCTCTCATCAGTACCGCTACCTCTTCAACCCGTAATTATAACATGACAAATATGGATAATGACCATATCCCTGTCTACAGTACAAAATCGATAATTCAGAAAATCAGAAACCGAAGGCATACAAAATCAGGATAAAACAGGAACCAAAGCAAACAAAAACAAAAACCTCCACCATATGAAAAGAAGCGAACTTCCGATATGAGAGTGAGACCAGGTGCCCAGGAAGAGTAAGCATCTCCTGCTTGCATGCAACACCCGTCGCTTCAATTCGGTAGAACTGTCACATCCGGTTACTTCCATAATGGAAGATATAGAGTACAATCTTTGGTTGGATGGTTCAAATGGTCTATGACAGAATATCATTCACCATTCTGGATAGTGGTACATCATAGTGTATGACGAGTTCCCCATATCGACCGTAGAACTTCCTCAGTGACGATGTTAGTCGGTCACAAACATATCCCTGACTGAGAAGCTTATCTGAAAGACGCCTAGCTCTCAGAACAAAATCCGTATATTTGGTACTTGCTCTTGCATAGCGTATCAACTGAGATATGAACACGCCATAAGCAGGCGATGAAGGGATGTTGCTACTCAGAAAAGGAAAGTTCGTAATGCTAAAATTGAAGTCGTCACGTTTGTCATAGAGTGAGGTGTTCATGTGACCATCAGTGTCGTAGGACAACATTATGTCCAAATAGGATGCTGAATTATTTGTCTCTGTAGTTTCTTTGACTTCAAGCTCCGAAGGATAGATACTGCTCAGGTAATCCGCGAATTTTGGATTATTGATGGACAACACATCGTCTATGTATCTGTAAGTGAAGTTGAAGTCAGAAGATAAGTATCTTTTCCCTTCAGAGACCAAAGATTGAATGAATTCAGCTTCGTACGAGTAAAGGAAAATGTCGGCAAGGAGTGGGGCACAATTGGTCCCCATTGGAATTCCGACAATTTGCTGGAAGACCTTTCCTCCAAACACCACAAAAATGTTGTCGATCAGAAAGTTTAACATCTGAATAATGTCTGTTTCAGTGTACTTATTTTCAGAATCTGACTTTTCTTTTACAAAGTAGGTTTTGTCATAGTTAACAACATTAAATTTGTATTTGCGATTACCGTTCCTACTTGTAAACGCATTACTTATAACTTTTGCGAGTCTTTCTTTCAATTTAGAATGTGGAATTGTAGTGTAAAGTGTCGAAAAATCAAAGGCTTTGATCGAATGGACTCTCCTAAAATGAGTGGATTTCAGATGTTCTAAAAGTTCCTTCGAATTCTTTAAAATCCACATCTGGTTGATACCACTGCGAGAATATAATGTCGAACAATATTTTTGTAGCCCAGATTTGATTTCAAATAAAACTTTGGTGAGTAAGATCGATACAGATTTGGTAGAACATTTTGAGGAACCAGCGATGAAACGTTGTTTGTACAGATTCTTATGCATTTTAGGTATGCAGTATAAGTATGGTAAATCTAAATCTAAATTGGTAGTGTCGAAGCCAAAGGAAGCAAGAGCTGATTTGTGGTTATCTATTATTTCAGAGGCAGAAAGGTTTGTTGGGGTGTAAGTGGGATTTCCAGGTGTCGAATTTAAACCCAACTCTTTAACTAGACTGTCGAAATAGTACTTTTTGCAAGTAAATGTGTAATTATTTGAGGCTTTATCCGCTGGTGTGATGACATAATGTTCTTGGAGGTAGGTAAGTTCTGTGATAACATCAGGGTCTTTAAATATAGACACGAATCTGGTGTTCACAGTTGATTTTAATCGCTTAATTCTAGATAAAAGTAACCCTGATTGATTTTATCCATTCGGAAAGGGTGTCGAGCTGTACATCCTCTTTCTTTGCCCATCGTCTTGCATATTATCTTTCACCAAATCTATCTAAATAAAATGCCTTCTAAGAATCTTCTAATACTTTATATTTTAATCCCGACTACTTTTTACCTGAAATAGAAGAACAGCGCACGAGAAATAATCGAGTGATTTCAGGGCTAAATCAAGCCCTTATCTTAACAGCTCCTTCTAATTATTTTGCCTTACCTTCTCGACTTTGAGACTCAGTAACTGATGGGTACTTCTTCGATGTTCATTTCAAAATATATTGTGATCATCTGTAGTCCTTATACAGCCTCGTGTATCAATATCATTTCTTGAAATGCACATATGGTGCTCTAAATGTCTATTAAGATTAGGATTGCGACTTTTAATAAACTAAAACGAACTCCCATATCGGGAGTTCGCTTCTTTTCATATAGTGGAGGTTTTTGTTTGTTTGTCCTGTTTTATCCTGAGTTTTTATGTCTTCGGTTTCTGATTTTCGTAATTATCGATTTTGTGCTGTATACAGGGATATGGTCATTATCCATATTTGTCATAGATGAAAGATGGATATGTCCACATGTAGAGGAACATCACCTCTAACAATTCAGACCAAACAATCAAACTTTGCCCGTCTCGTTTTTTTTTTTTTTTTTTCTTTTTCTTTTTCGCTAGAAACATCCTTTGTTGGCCTATTTCAACATTTTCGTCTATTTTGAGAATTCCACATGATAAATTTACGTACCCCTGAAATGCTTGGAATTTCAAGAATTCATATACATCCGTATTTTGGGGGGTTTTTATACCTTATGTATAAATCAAAGGCTTATTCGAGAAATTCTGAAAAATAAACAGTTATAAGGCCAGTATTTTCTTATTATAGGATTTTGCTGGTTGTTATGGCTACAACTTGAAATTTTTAATAATACCTAGAAGGTCTACACTTGCATAATTTTTTTTCTACATATACAGCTATGGTATTGCTTTATCCTAAAACAGTCAAACCAATATGTAACCGATTTAGTTTTTAAGCAAAATGACTGTTTTTATGAATAGCACAATAATTTATGTAAAAAATCAAGGGTTTTGACCCCAAAACATACAATTTGACTCGAAGTTTGAATTTTGAATTATCTCTTATTTGTAAGCTACTTGTTCAGGGTTATATCACACAGCGGCTGAAATCATCATTGCGGAAGTTTTTCCGTCGCTACGGGGATTATTATAAAAGCATATCAGATCCCCCTTTCCAGAATGATCAGTGACAATTTACATTGTGATTGAATGGCTGTCGTCATCACCAAACAAGATATACTTACCTGATCTGTACATCAAAATGTACATCGAGACAATCAACGAATTTGACAGGTTTCCATGGAGCTGTTGCGGCGGGTGTTGCATGCAATCAGGAGACGCTGACTCTCCTCGGGCACCTGGTCTCACTTCGGAATGTTGTTCATTCCGGGGTTCGCAACCGTTTCGATAGGAATTCTTACGAAATTGCCTTGCCTTCTCGACTTTGAGACTGAATAACTGTTAGGTGCTTCATTGATGTTTATTGAAGAGTATAATAAATAGAATGCATTCTGCTGTTTGAATCTTTGATAGCAGAACTCATACAAAAATGACAATTTTCCCCCTATTTTCTGCGATTGTCATAAATAAAAACCATGCATTTTCCCCCACAATACCCATTGCGCAATGAAACAAATCAAGGAGAATTTAATTCATTTTTTTCTACACATATGTAAAAAGCTGAGGTAATGTCATTTGTCGTTTATATTGGTATCAAATGTACATAATATGAAAATGGAGTTATCTCCCTGTAGTCGCAACCCTAACCATAACCTTAAAAACCATGCATAGATATAATTCGTATGGTATTTATGGTCCTTCATTTAGTCTTTTATTGTAAAGTTATGATGTGATTCGAAAATTTCTGTTATCAAAAATTTTGAAATATTCTTAAAAACGTGGGTCATGTAGCATTATATCATACCCATCCTGCTAAGTCTTTCGGTACATTTTTTACATCAAAACTTTCACACTCTTTGGCAATATTACATTGTTCAGATTGGAGATCACTAACGAGAGTTAAGTACCCGAAACGTGCATGTCGTGTCCATGCTGCAAATTTATCTGTTCTTATATGATGCTTTTGGATTTGCACACGTTTATCATTTGCACCACTTTGAAGACGCTTAACATGCAATATACTAGTCTAGTAAATGTCGAGATGACTCTTTCAAAACGGTATATGGATAACAAACAAATCTATCTCAATCGATAATTATTAATTTCACTGCTGACGAGGGTTAAGTACCCGAAACGTGCATATATGGTCCATGCTGCAAATTCATCTGCTCTTAAAGGCCCCTTCACATATAGACGAATCCATAGAACGAAGCCTTGCGAATGAGTAAAATTTGTCAAACTTGACGAATTTTGAACGAAAACGGTGTTGAAACATATGATCATAACGAAATGCAAACGCATTGGAACTGCTTATTGCGAATAAGAAACGAAACACTGCGAATTGTTACGACTTCGCGCTATGATACGTTAGAATGAGCATTGTGTGTTTGTTTTTTCACTTGCGATTAGGAGCGTAAATATGCGAAAGTTTACGCAGCGTTGCGCATTGATACGAACGCTTCCGAAGCTAGCCGCACCTGCGTTTAACAGACATGACATTTTCTGTAGACTAACAGACGTTAGTACAATTATGCCAAGAGGAGAGGGGAAAGGTACGTGTAGAGGATCGGGAAGGAAGCAGCCAGAAAATCGGCCTAGTAGTCCTAATCCAAAAGAACTATGTGGCTGTTTTTATAATATGCACTAAACGTGGAAATAAATTTCATGAACTATTTGTTCAAAGCAAATTATTGATGTTTTGATGATCACCGATAAAAGCTGGTCTTTGAGTCCATCATTTAGTCCACCTCTCTATCTGTCCGTCTGAGCTCATACATGTACATCCTTATATAATCAGGGGGTTTAATCAGTACGCATTTTCATGTACGCTGGAAAAAATATGAAGTAAACTTCCGCTTCATGTAAGGTTGTTCGATTGAATTTTGCATTTTATGATATATTCAAGATAAAGAGAAAGATAATCATGTAATCATTCGGTAGCGATATATTTCACCTAATGATCTATTCTGTCATGGTCCTTCCAAGGTGCCTAATTTTGTCAGGAAGCCTGCAGAACCAAAAGATGACTTGTTTACTTTTTGAAGGCAACTTTCTTAAAACTCATTATACGCCATAATTCGTTTATCCTGATTTGTGTATATACATATTTACTTACCTTACCATTAAAGGAAGCTAAAGTTTTATCTTCTGCCTTTCTAAAACCAGATTTTCACAGAAAAAATTGAGAACAAGCCAGTTTTTGTACGCATTGCAACGGAATAAGACCCTTTTTGTACAATCGCACTTAAAATACAAACATAATGTTCAATGCATTTGGGAAAGAGAAAGATTGAAACAGATCTACAAAATGTTATAACGAAACAAGTTGACATATCTGATATGCATATAACGGTCAGAGACTCAGAATAAACTTCAAGAGTAGGACTTTAGTTGCTCATTACTTATTTCACGATGAATGATTAAAAATAGTTTGCCGGATTGCAACGCAGTTCCGCTCTATAGATTGTCGCTGTCTATCTGTCTGTTCGTCTGTCTGTCTTCCTTCAACACTTTGGTTAAAGATTATGGTTGGAGCAAAATGTAAGGAACTATATGCAGTAGAAAGACGATATTTACAAATGGGTTGCCCCTGTGAACACCTTTTACACGTAATTATTTCCTCGCAACATACAGCCCCGACCAGTCGAAAGTTAAACGCCGAGATGACGAAATTTTGAAAGCTAAATGCGAAAGCTTTGTTAACTATTCGTCAGCTTTTTTGAAAGCTGAGATGACGAAATTTTGAAAGCTACCAATAAGCTTTCGAAAAGTAGATGACGAAAATTTCGTTAACTAATCTTTGTTAATGAAATTTTCGTCAGCGATAGCTTTCAAATCTTCGTCATCTCGGAGCGTTCAAAATATTTGAAAGAAATCAATGACGAAAATTTTGAAAGATATATCGCTGACGAAAATATTGAAAGCTTTTGAACGAGGAGTTATGCTTCGGACAAGGTGTGATGGACAGACAGAGGGACAGACAGGGTGATTCCTATATACCCCCCCCCCCCCCCAAAAAAAATAAACCAAAAACAAATTTTGTTTGCGGAGAGTATAAATATAGAAAGTTGGAAAAGGAAATTAAAGTTGTTGAAAATGATTATTGCAATACAGACGAAGATCCTAACACGGATTGGTACGAAGATACCACATCACTGTTATCATCGTTATTGATTGAAATAACGTCCAAATATTGATATTTCGACGTCTTTTCTTGCGAACGGCGCGTAATGTAACATGTCATAAACAAAATATGAAATGGCGTACGAAGAAGTAAAAAGAATATAGAAGGTATAATGTGAAAAAAATCTTGAATAAAAATCGGCATCAGTATGGATTTATTAAGGACCGGTAGTTCTTTCTAGCAAGAAAGATGGATTGTTCCTATATCATGTATATATTGATAACTATTCTTGAAGTAGAATTTTGGAGATTCTGTCATATGGCCTATTTGCTGCCATACTTGTTTGAGGACTGTTTTCATTGCTAATCTCTTACAATGTCGTTATATGATGTCATGTTGCCTTGAGAATGTCAGTAAATCCCCATTAAGTATCCTCTGTAATCGTTCATTTACTAGTGTTATACAACGTACGATTTATTCATATTCCTGTATACAGCGTACATTTCTGAACTTGTTCTTCACTTTCTGTATCATTTTATACATAATATAATGTATGTTTATTTATTATACATCATATTTAAATTTTTGTTACATCCAAGCTTTAGGAAATAGAAGATATTATATAAATTATGAAAAAAATTGAATTTACCTAGTCAATGTTCATTCAAATGCGCTGTAGAGAGTTAGTTATGCAGCTTTCACGCTCGAATGGAAACACGGGTGAACAAAATTAATTGAGAAATCATAGGTTTATTCATCAAAGGGTCGAATATACGACGAGGGAGTCCCGTCATATTTCAATTATCGAAGAAAAATGGGAAAAATATGGATATGTGAGTGTGTTTTGTACGCAAAAAGGAGTATTTTTTCTACATACGTACACGAAGTACCGTACTGATTAAACCCCCTGATAATATGTATATACATCATAATTTGATTTTTTTTTTAGAAGTTTAGGTCACTTTATAGCTAAATTATAGCATTTACTTCATAAAATATTTCAAACATTCATTAAAATGTATTTCTTGCCCAAATATTATAAAAGAATATATATACAATGTTAGAAAAATACATCCATGTGTTCAATAATTATATAAGAGTTATAATTATATCAAGGGGGATTACACTCAACTTCTTATGTATAGGCTGTTTATATTAACATCATACATCGACAAATTGTTTTTGATCGTGAGCTTTATGACATGTCACTAAAATGGGGAATTTCTTAAAGATCAAGGTCATTTGTTAACCAATGATAATATAGGATATGAAAATACTAATTCAGCAGACTTCACAAAATGTTTTGCATGATCTGAGCTTTCCCTCAAATGTATTCAAGGAAATTTTAGGATTAAAGGTCAAGGTTATAGATATGAACTTGTCGTTTCGAGTTATTGATTTGAAAAAGAAATTATTACAAACATGTGAAATTCTTATTAAACTTTTAAAGGTCAATGCCACTCAGAAAACAGAAGTTCATTAAGATTGAATTGTTTGGGGTATAGTTTTCTTTATCAATTCTTCTCTTTTTTTTTGGTTCAGAAGCAGTGATAAAAAAGCCAAAAAGTCCAAATTCTTGAAGGTTCTAGGAGTTTCTCTCCTGAGCTCAACCATGAGTTGATCATTAATTCCAAATTGGCGCCACATCCCGTAATGCAGCCATGGTCTTGTCAAGATACGACCTGCTCTGGCTTCTCTTCTCCATCCGATACGGCATCTGATATACTGATAGATGTCGAGTTGATGCCGTAGCACTTCCTAATAGGCTATTGCAGTCGTACACTGAAGAACCAGACGTTGTGTATCTTCCAATTGAAGAAGCAATTTCCAGAATAATTCCCTTTTCACAATTAATTTAAATAAATTTGTACGATGTTTCGAAAAGCTTTCGTTGCTATTCGTTTGAAGTGGTAACCCTTAGTAATGATTATTACTAAAACGTTTTCTGTTCGTTTCGTATCGTCAACCTATCGCAATAATTCGTTTTTATTCGCCGATTGAATTATTAACGCATCGTTGCTATTCGTTACAGGTCGCACCAATAAGTAAAATATCGCAAGGGTGTGCTTTCAGTCGCCTGGAATGCAAATACGTTGTGTAATATGCAAAACAGTAGGTCACATTCTAATCCCTTGCGAACATCGACGAACAAATAACGAATGCATACCGAATGATTAACGCATTATAACGCATTATAACGAATACTTCCGAATGATGGACGAAAATTTTATTCGCTGAGAAATTTTAAACATGTTCAAAATTTAACGACGAACAGAAATAACCGGAACGAATCAAGACGCATACAAACGAATCCGCGCGAAGTCGACAACGAAGTATAACGTTGATATGCAAACGGAAACGAATTTTGCAAAAACTTTATTCGCCAGTTTGCGCAAGTTAATGTCGGAGGGCTTTCGTCCATATGTGAAGGGGCCTTAAATGATTGGATTTTAAGATTTTTAACATTTGTACCACTTGGTGAGTGTCACTGCTGGTAGACCAGGAGTCCCCGAGAGCACATGTAGCCAACTTCGATCAACTTCGAACGGTTGATCATTTCTTCAACGCATTCGAACATTTCTGAATTTTCTTGAAATTCGAAAAACAACGTGGGTCCTGTGGCATCATATCCCACCCATTCTTCTACGTCTTTTGGTACATTTTTGACATAACTTTCACACTCTTTGGCCATATTACAATGTTTAGATTGAGGATCACTGACGAGGGTTGAGTGCCCGAAACGTGCATGTCTGGTCCATGCTGCAGATGTATCTGTTCTTAAATGATGTTATTGAATTTGAAGACGTTTAACATCTTATCTTTTTTTTATCATCTTATATACTCTTTTAAATTTCCGTAGTATTGGCGCATACTTTATACATGTAAGTAAGTAAGTTAGTATGTGAAATAGATTGCTTAAGAAGAAAAACGAGAGATGTTGAAGATCACTGTCCGCCCAGCTAATTTTGGAAATCGAAAAATTGAAAATCTACCTTAGATTGTCGGCAAATGTTTCCTTTCAAAATTCATATCGGAGGATGATCTCGAACTCTCGTAACTAATGGTGTTAGTTATATATGTTTGTTAATCCAATACTACGCTCATCTGCTCACAGTGACAGAAAATAAATTTAAGGTAGAGCATCCCTCATGTCTCAGATGCTCATATTTTCTAAATAACAACTTTAAAATTATTTTTTCCATATGTTCAAAGCTTATGTCAAACCTGATGTACAAACAAAATATAATTCATGGTTTCATGATTATACCGTAACTTAGCCGTTTGAACTTTAACATAGCACCCTATGAGAAAAGTAAGAAAAGTCCCTTTTTAGAAGTGATAAAATGTAACTATAAAAGATTCTTTTCCCAAATCCATATTATTTTGATAATCTGAACAATATTCTGAAGAGAAAAAATAGGGTATCCAGGCAAAAAATTACCAGCAATTCTGACCTGAGGAATACTCTACCTTAACGATTTCTGTGCCGCGGGGCCGATTTTGGGCCGATGCAAATTTGGTGGGAAAATTTGAGTGAGAGTATGCTTAACGATAGAAAATGTTATTGTAAGGACATTCCAAACTCAATAATATGTAAAACTGACTTTGGTTTTCTGTAGATTTTGGGCAAATGTAAGTCTAGATGGTGTAGATCAAGTATCATTCCATTTTCAGACTTGATTTTATTAAAAAAGCTAAAATAGAGCAAACCGAGACTTTCACTGAGAATTGGTGGTTCAAATTTACGACATGTCTACTTACTATGTTATAATAAATACTTTTATAGATCAATGATGTATTATGTTTATGCTTCCTTGCATTATAAAGGTACATTTTACACTACATGTCTCTCAGTGCTCACCAAACCGATCTTGACGTTACGTCATTTTTGTCGGACAGAATGACGTCACAGTTGTTTGATGTCAGCGATTTACAAAGAAAAAGTTTTGGCGCGTAATAAGTACACGGAATTTTTTTCTTGTCAAAAGGAAAGGATACACACAGAAACGTTCTCGATTGAAAGACATTGTAAAGCTTCTTGAGTCTTTGAGAAATGTTTCCTAGATGCGAACTTATAATACATGGATTATTTCAATTTTGTAGATTATCCCTGCGGGGGTAAGGTTGGACGTTGAAAGATAAAGAATATGTAGGCTTTTTTTGGACTCTTTAGCACTCGATGGACTTTCAAAGCTTTGCTCATTTGTCATTACTTATGAACACAGTTTCGACTCCTCAACCACTGCACGCAGAATAAGCGATATGTGAACCTCTTATATGTATCGTTTTTCTTTTTTCTTTGGGGGAGGGGGAGGGGGGCGTCAATGTTATTTTTTTTCTGCTAGAGTTGTATATGTTTACCCAAGGTTAATGTTCAGTTTCTGTCAGACAATTACTAATGAGGCACTGTACAAAGATACACTGAGGAAAAAAACCAAAATGCTCATTTATCTAAGACACGGGGCACAAAATCACAGGAGCTCGATGCCAACAACCTTCAATGACACCCGCTCCTTCACATCTTTCTGTAGTCAAAGTATATATAAGGAAATTAGAGGCAGATAAACTTGTGGATCGTTGGCATCGAGCTCCTGTGCATAGAATAATTAGATGCATAAACAGGAGACACGGATAGATCTAGATGTTATAGTATTTCTGTACAAATGAATAGGTTTTTTTTCTTGTTTCAAGTGAATTATCCGACTTGCGCTGATTATATAGTCGGAAGATTTGATTTTTTTTTGAAATGGAGGTGATTTATTTCTCTCTCCCTCTCTTTCTCTCTCATTACATTTTCTAGTCGAGTCATACAACGTGATATATCTTACAAGTTAAGCAAACCCAATGAATAGGTTTTTTTTTCAAGTGAAATATCCGACTTGCGCCGATTATTTATGATCGGAAGATTTGAATTTTTTTCTCCCTCTCTTAATCAACTTGTGCAAACATATATTTTCATGAAATGTGCCCATCATGAAGAGTAAAGCATTCATGTTTTGTAGAGACTAAAGTCCGTCCATGTATTTCGATGAATTTCAAGTCACACTCGAACTTGCTGAGCATTTCAACTTGTAGCGTAAACGCAGCTTTTAGTAGCCTGTAGACAGGCATACACTTGGTACGCACTATGTGGAGTTTGCCGACGCTGTACAGGTAGTTTTTTTTTTCTTGTTTCAAGTGAATTATCCGACTTGCGCTGATTATATAATCGGAGGATTTGATTTTTTTTTTAAATGGAGGTAATTTATTTCTCTCTCCCTCTCTTTCTCTCTCATTACATTTTCTAGTCGAGGCATACAAGGTGAAATATCTTACAACCTAAGCAAACCGAATGAATAGGGTTTTTTTTATTTTTTTGGTACCTGTAAAGTGCGAAACGAAACAAAAACGAAACGAAACGAAACGAAACAAATCGAAACGAAACGAAACAAATCGAAACGAAACGAAACAGATCGAAACGAAACGAAACGACACGAAACGAAACAGATCGAAACGAAACGAAACAGATCGAAACGAAACGAAACAAAACATAAAACTTAAAGAAAATGAGAAAAAGAGGAAAAATCGCCGAGAACGAATATTTCAAGACAAGATCTTATTGAAGGGTCAGGGGGTACCACTCTCCTCCTGCCGCCCCTCCCCGTGGGGGAGGGGGTCTTGGGCGGTCAAGACAAATGTATAAACTTTAAAGTGTAAATTGGTGCAATAGTGAAGTTATTTGGGTTATTTCCTATTATAAACCTTGAAAAAGGAAATAGACCTGTATAGATGAAAAAGTAAGGTGAGCGAAGCGAGCGTGAAGTATTTGAAAAATGAATTGAAAATTGCGGCGAGCGAAGCGATCGGGAAAAATAATTTTAAGGTATATATAGATGAATTTCATGGTAATTTTTAAAATTGAGATTATGTACACGAACGCATAAGAGCAAGATTATTTATATTAAAAGGAATCTCCTATTTTTTTTTTGGGGGGGGGGTTACTGTTACCCTCCCAATCATCTGTCCTTCCTCTCGCCCCCTTCTTCCCTCCTCCCGCCCCCTTTCTCTCCCCTCCCTTTTTCCCTATCCACCCCCTCATTATTGCCTTCAACCGTTAGTTCTTGTGGCTGGAGGGTTTTTTTTAAAGAATCAAAGTTGACGATTAAAACATAATATATACGGTATATGCACAATTGCATTTTAAAGGAGAGTGAATGGAATGAATAACCTCGTCATAGACGGAAAAATATTATTTAGCAGGGAGGAGTCTAGCCCAGAGGAAACGGAACCGTTCCGTTATGTGTATTTGAAAATTTTATCTGAAAAATGAGAACAATTAAAAACTTGGGGGCACATTTCGTTTGAAAAAGAATAAGATTTTTTCCCTGAAATGTGCCCCCACCCCGTTTTATGATCTCATTACGGTGTCATAGCGTGATTTTCTATCCCCTCCCTTTTCTTCCTCTTAAATACATGAATGGCATTTGACATTTACTTTGACTCTTTCAAGAGACCCTCTCGGCACTAGTTACAAATGTAGAACTCTTGGATTAAGGCAATATTACATGCTGACCTTGTCTTGAAATATACGTTCTCGGCGATTTTTCCTCCTTTTCTCATTTTCTTTAAGTTTTATGTTTTGTTTCGTTTCGTTTCGATCTGTTTCGTTTCGTTTTGTTTCGTTTCGTTTCGATCTGTTTCGTTTCGTTTCGATTTGTTTCGTTTCGTTTCGATTTGTTTCGTTTCGTTTTTGTTTCGTTTCGCACTTTACAGGGACCCTTTTTTTTCAAGTGAAATATCCGACTTGCGCCGATTATATATGATCCGAAGATTTGAATTTTTTCTCCCTCTCTCATTCCAATTTCTAGTCGAGCCATAAAACGTGAAATATTTTACAACATAAGCAAACCCCCTTCCCCTCTGACACACACTTCCACTGAGGAGTTGCTGGGGCTGACAAAGCGAGAAAGATGTAATATACGGTATGTTTCATCTTTCTCAAATAATTTTTTTTTCATCATGAATACGTGAACGCCACACATGCTTCATACGGTCAGGGTAAGAGCTGATTCCCTCAACTTGTGCAAACATATATTTTCATGAAATGTGCCCATCATGAAGAGTAAAGCATTCATGTTTTGTAGAGACTAAAGTCCGTCCATGTATTTCGATGAATTTCAAGTCACACTCGAACTTGCTGAGCATTTCAACTTGTAGGGTAAACGCAGCTTTTAGTAGCCTGTAGACAGGCATACACTTGGTACGCACTATGTGGAGTTTGCCGACGCTGTACAGGTAGTTTTTTTTTCTTGTTTCAAGTGAATTATCCGACTTGCGCTGATTATATAATCGGAGGATTTGATTTTTTTTTGAAATGGAGGTAATTTATTTCTCTCTCCCTCTCTTTCTCTCTCATTACATTTTCTAGTCGAGGCATACAACGTGAAATATCTTACAACCTAAGCAAACCGAATGAAAATGAATAGGGTTTTTTTTTTTGGTACCTGTAAAGTGCGAAACGAAACAAAAACGAAACGAAACGAAACAAATCGAAACGAAACGAAACAAATCGAAACGAAACGAAACAGATCGAAACGAAACGAAACGACACGAAACGAAACAGATCGAAACGAAACGAAACAGATCGAAACGAAACGAAACAAAACATAAAACTTAAAGAAAATGGGAAAAAGAGGAAAAATCGCCGAGAACGAATATTTCAAGACAAGATCTTATTGAAGGGTCAGGGGGTACCACTCTCCTCCTGCCGCCCCTCCCCGTGGGGGGAGGGGGTCTTGGGCGGTCAAGACAAATGTATAAACTTTAAAGTGTAAATTGGTGCAATAGTGAAGTTATTTGGGTTATTTCCTATTATAAACCTTGAAAAAGGAAATAGACCTGTATAGATTAAAAAGTAAGGTGAGCGAAGCGAGCGTGAAGTATTTGAAAAATGAATTGAAAATTGCGGCGAGCGAAGCGATCGGGAAAAATAATTTTAAGGTATATATAGATGAATTTCGTGGTAATTTTTAAAATTGAGATTATGTACACGAACGCATAAGAGCAAGATTATTTATATTAAAAGGAATCTCCTATTTTTTTTGGGGGGGGGTTACTGTTACCCTCCCAATCATCTGTCCTTCCTCTCGCCCCCTTCTTCCCTCCTCCCGCCCCCTTTCTCTCCCCTCCCTTTTTCCCTATCCACCCCCTCATTATTGCCTTCAACCGTTAGTTCTTGTGGCTGGAGGGTTTTATTTAAAGAATCAAAGTTGACGATTAAAACATAATATATACGGTATATGCACAATTGCATTTTAAAGGAGAGTGAATGGAATGAATAACCTCGTCATAGACGGAAAAATATTATTTAGCAGGGAGGAGTCTAGCCCAGAGGAAACGGAACCGTTCCGTTATGTGTATTTGAAAATTTTATCTGAAAAATGAGAACAATTAAAAACTGGGGGGCACATTTCGTTTGAAAAAGAATAAGATTTTTTCCCTGAAATGTGCCCCCACCCCGTTTTATGATCTCATTACGGTGTCATAGCGTGATTTTCTATCCCCTCCCTTTTCTTCCTCTTAAATACATGAATGGCATTTGACATTTACTTTGACTCTTTCAAGAGACCCTCTCGGCACTAGTTACAAATGTAGAACTCTTGGATTAAGGCAATATTACATGCTGACCTTGTCTTGAAATATACGTTCTCGGCGATTTTTCCTCCTTTTCTCATTTTCTTTAAGTTTTATGTTTTGTTTCGTTTCGTTTCGATCTGTTTCGTTTCGTTTCGTTTCGATCTGTTTCGTTTCGTTTCGATTTGTTTCGTTTCGATTTGTTTCGTTTCGTTTCGTTTTTGTTTCGTTTCGCACTTTACAGGGACCCTTTTTTTCAAGTGAAATATCCGACTTGCGCCGATTATATATGATCCGAAGATTTGAATTTTTTCTCCCTCTCTCATTCCAATTTCTAGTCGAGTCATAAAACGTGAAATATTTTACAACATAAGCAAACCCCCTTCCCCTCTGACACACACTTCCACTGAGGAGTTGCTGGGGCTGACAAAGCGAGAAAGATGTAATATACGGTATGTTTCATCTTTCTCAAATAATTTTTTTTTTCATCATGAATACGTGAACGCCACACATGCTTCATACGATCAGGGTAAGAGCTGATTCCCTCAACTTGTGCAAACATATATTTTCATGAAATGTGCCCATCATGAAGAGTAAAGCATTCATGTTTTGTAGAGACTAAAGTCCGTCCATGTATTTCGATGAATTTCAAGTCACACTCGAACTTGCTGAGCATTTCAACTTGTAGCGTAAACGCAGCTTTTAGTAGCCTGTAGACAGGCATACACTTGGTACGCACTATGTGGAGTTTGCCGACGCTGTACAGGTAGTGACTGTCGTAATTGTGACGTCACTCCCATTGTGACGTCAAGTCAAACACGTTGATTTGAGTATAGAGTATCAGCGTACCTATTTCGTCATTCAATTAAGAAATGAATCTTATATTTTTTCTGTTGATGCAGGTATCACCCGAAAAATTGGACAGAAAACTGCATCAATGCGCGTAGCGCGTTGATGCAAAAGTTTTCTGTCCAATTTTTCGGGTGATACCTTCATCAACAGAAAAAATATAAGATTCATTTCTTATCATTTAATTATGGAAAACAGACTGTTTTCTTTTATCTAAAAACAATCAATCACCGCACTATATTTCGTAAGTCGGAAGTTTCGTAGTGATACCTCTGCCAAAATAAGTTATGGCAGCCGCCATGATTCAAACAGCGAACGATCGTCCCTCTATATCTTTGGAATAAGGACCAGTTTGAGCAAATTCTACATGCACTGTTAATATTTGAGTAAGTAGAAAAGAAATGGTTCCCTTGAAATGATATGCAAACAGCAACAAATTGTATTTTCAGCAACGAGTTCATTCGTGTTTGAGGGAACCCCCAGTTCTAAAAATAGTGCTATAAATAGACTTCCGTGAAAAATTTTGTTGATCGATGTATCAACAAAATTTCTCAGCCAATCAGATTCTTCGTTTCTTGAAAATGACAATGGAAATTAAATGATATTAAAATCAACCACAATGTCAAATAATTTAACTATTCCCGTAATGTCTGTATAACGCCTATACAAACGTACGGCGCGAAATTTTATCTATAGCTGTATAGACAATGTCACCTATTATGACGTCACTAACAGCGAGCGCCGCTACGTTAGGCCTGTTCAAATATCACGTCGCCAGTTTTGAACTTGAAAATCAACCACGCTAAAATGACTTCAATTGCGAAATAAACTAGATGATTAAATAGTGATTTAATTAAATTATAAGAAATGACTGTAATAATTTTTCTGTCTATCGATGTATAGACAAAAACCGATGCACAAACAAAATATAATCCGCTTCGCGGATTATATAGTTTGTGCATCGGTTTTTGTCTATACATCGATAGACAGAAAAATTATTACAGTCATTTCTTAAATGTTATGCTTAGAATGTAGCCATATAAATTTGTGATGTGAATTTAAAACGTGTCTACAAAGTATTCTTATCCATGTTCAAAATGTTTTGACAAACTGGCTATTGTTATAATGTTCTTAAAACATTTTGAAAACATTGATGTGATTTTGAAACGCGTCTGCAAAACCTTTCTTGAACGTATTCAAAATGTTTTTGAAATGTTTTACTAATTGGTTATTGTTATAATGTTGAACACATTTGTGCTGTTTCGTTGCATAAATGTATTCTTATTACATTTTATACAGATGTTTCAACCAAGTTATTGTAACATTTAAGAAATGACTGTAATAATTTTTCTGTCTATCGATGTATAGACAAAAACCGATGCACAAATTATATAATCCGCGAAGCGGATTATATTTTGTTTGTGCATCGGTTTTTGTCTATACATCGATAGACAGAAAAATTATTACAGTCATTTCTTATAATTTAATTAAATCACTATTTAATCATCTAGTTTATTTTGCAATTGAAGTCATTTTAGCGTGGTTGATTTTCAAGTTCAAAACTGGCGACGTGATATTTGAACAGGCCTAACGTAGCGGCACTCGCTGTTAGTGACGTCATAATAGGTGACATTGTCTATACAGCTATAGATAAAATTTCGCGCCGTGCGTTTGTATAGGCGTTATACAGACATTACGGGAATAGTTCAATTATTTCGAAATAATCCAAAAATAGCTTATTTCATCCAAAACTCTTAAATGTCGATTAAGCGTTTTAAAAACATTTTCCTACTACTGCAAAATCTTTTTAAAATGTTCTTGAAACATTTGACCAAAATGTTTCAGCAGAACTTATTTGAAACCCTTTGAAAATGTTTGTGCTACTTGGTCTCGCCGATGTTTAACATTGAGTCTATGGAGAACGTCAACGATTTTACGCTAAAGTGAACATAGAGAATTCCCCCATCTAAATATATTTCTGTCATTGTGAGCGTAATATTGGTCGTACGGGCATATACGAGACTTGCATTGTTAGTTTTGAGAGTTCAAGATATGTTCCGAACGTGAATTTTATATCAGAAAATATTGACAATTGATACAAAGCTTCAATTTTCTGATTTCTGAAGTGAGCTGCGTGGAAAGTAATTATGATTCATATTTACTGGAAACATCTTCATATTTTAAGGACATATCTCTGAAAAGAAAAACGCTTTTAGTTGATCTACTAGTACTATTTTCAGTAGTTATGTTATGTAATAAATAAAGGTGTTAGATATATATAGGATCTCAAATGAATTTTCATTTCATACGATGTATTATGAAACGAGTTGTGTGTTTTATATCCCCGAGCCTTGGCGAGGGGATATAAAACGCACAACGAGTTTCATAATACATCGTATGAAATGAAAATCATTTGAGATTCTTTTTATCACATGACATGATATTGCATAAAAATGTGTTTTTCTAAAGTGAAATCAACGTTTCCGAGAACTGTAGAGGCGAATCACGCCGTGTTCTAGAAGTCGTCTGCTACGCCATGAGAAGTAGTGTCCCCATCGTATAGATATTCTGTGCGTAAGAGAAAAGTATTTCAATTTTGAATAGTATTTTAATGCAAGAATTAATTCAACAACAACAATTTTAATCATTGATATTGACTCCGGGTCTGAATTTAACAGTTGACCGATATTTGAAAGGTCACATTTGTCAAGGTTTATGTGATTAGGTTCCAAACTTGACCAATCGCATTCAAGCAGAGCGATATGTAACGTGCTATCATATCATATATTTATGAAATGGCTTTATGAAACTGCATAACGGGTGTATCATGTGATAAAAATGCTTACTAATATTTGAATACATAGATTATATCTGTCATCTACAATTCAAACGAAACGTATTTATCTAATCTTCATTTCTGTCCAACTCATTTTATCTGTATACATGTACATACTATTGAGTAAGAAGATAAGTATGGATTGTTTTATGATGGGTGTTCATTTTGTATTTACATTTATCTATTTCAAACCAACTGACAACTAGAATTTCAAATACTTTCCTTTAAAATTAACATTGACAAAGAATGATTTTAAAAATCTGTATATTTGACAAGCATTTTCACATCATCTTCTCGAGACAAGTGTACGCAATACCTTACCCCCCACCCCCCGCAGTTTTGTCTTGACATCCGACAAGGGGGAGCTAGGTATTTCGTATACTTGTCTCGAGAAGATGTCACATCTTCTAAATATTATTCTCCTGAAGCAAAGGCATGTGATTTTTTTTTCAAAAGAGTTAGCTCAACAACCACTTGAACCAGGTTGTTTTGTTGACCTCAGCAAACAGAAAGGAGGGGATCTCACGTAAGACTCTGTTACAGCACTCGCTGCAAAGCATCAAACACCTTATGCGAAAACACAGAATAGACAGGCACAGCAAGAGACGTAAAAGAGACGTAGGAAGATTAAACACAAAAGACTTCTCATAAACCAACGAGACTAATGGACAATAGGTGCCGACTTAGGACGGCCATCTGCCACGCCAGTAGCAAATGGTGTAGTTATCTGGATTGCGTGCGCTAAACTCTCCCATCCAAATGTCTTGACGAACGTGCACATGTGGTGTAAAACTAGAACTGCCCTAAAGTGGACGAATTATACCCCACAGGACGTTTTTGTTTATGACGCAACGTTCAATTTTTCAAATTGAAACTCTCTTTCAGGATTAAATGCTTTGGTATAAAAAGTTAGTACTTGGTATGCTGCTTTCAGAACTCCATAACCAAAATACAATTATTCTGGTTATGAAGTTCTCCTTACATAGGTCCAGAGTTAAGGTCAATGTCACAAGGTCAAAAGTCATGATGCAAAAATGTAGTGCTCTTTATTGCTAATGTGTGCATGAAATATGAAAGGCCTACTGTTGATCGTACATGTATGAAATAATGTTAAACGTCTTCAAATTCATTAACATCATTTTATTATAAGAACAGATAAATTTGCAATGTAAGCCCAAAGTCAAGGTCTGAAGTCAAAATTCATGATACTAACATGACCAAACTGAAGTACTCTTCGTAGTGAATGTTTGCATGGTATGAAATATGAAAAGCCTACCATTATTGCCTGACCTCGTGAGGTCAGGCTCACCTAGATTTGAAATGCATGAAACAAAACAAGACGTCAATGCGGCTTTTGCATGTAATAATGATGAAAGCTCCGTTTACAAACATTCACAAGATCAGAAAAAACAGCATTCTCTTTGAAAGAGTCATCGCTCCTTTAACATGTACGCTTATAGAAATACGCGAAGATTTTTCTTCATGAAGTAATATATCTAGGTGGTTGAGTGGTCAAGGAGTTCATCTCTCACGCAGACTGCCGGGGTTCGAGTCCTGGTGCGGGATTCCTGTAATTTTTTATTTTGTTCATATTACACGCGGTCACTAATTCATTTTAATTTTCAGCTCGAAAACGTGGGAGTACATGTACAAAATCGTGGCAAGTTGCAAACATGAGAAAGTATTGTGTCTGATGGTCGATGTAGTACATATTTATTGCACACGATAGCGTACCACTTGACAAATCAGAAGCCCTCATTTTGTTTACATCAGATACACGTGTTTTTGTTTTTTATTGGTGGGTGGGGGGACTTCTATACATTACTACGGAGTTATCAGGAATGTATACTGAACTGAATTATAGTTCATTTCAATGTGTTCCTGTTTGTTTTATTTTCCCAAGGGCCCATTGATCAAGTCAAAACTACGGGGTGAGGAGGGTCGCTGTTATTTTGTTAAGGTCAGGCAAGCTTTTTTGAAAAGCTAATACTTGTAGTATGCAAGAAATCTACTTTCAAATATTCTTAAACTAAATTGCAACATAAGCCCGAAGTCAAGGTCAGAAGTCATGAAACCAAACTGTAGTACTATTTGTGGTGAATGAAATATGAAAGGCCTACCGGTACCATTTATAGTGTAAAAAAAGATCTTTCAAAACTTTCAAAACTTCTTTGCCTAAAATGTTGTATAGGGTGAAGGTCAAGTCACCGGGTAGGAGATGCTTACTCTCCTATAGTACCTGAATTTGCTCTTCTGAGGATTGCTTTCATTATGTGTCTAACTCTACCTGGTTGCTTTTACGTATGATATGGTAATTTTATATTTCTGATGAGGGTTTCATCCAGCTTACTCATTTTGGTTGGTATTTTAATGCAAATACAAGGTCAACTTGTACAGGCTTTCTACTCTACTTTGATGAAAAAGTAGGAAAAAAGTAGGGGTAGTCAATGAAAAAAAGTAGGAGAAAAATAGGAAAAAGTAGGAATTAATAGGGGAAAAGTAGGAAATTTTCCATCACTTTTAGCGCCAATTTTCAGTAAGTACGACACAAAAATCACAGTAAGCAATGGTTGTAGACTGGTAATGTTCATCTTTGAGGAGATCACAGAGAGAAATAAGGACAGATTGATTTTTCATGGAAAATATACAGAATGGGCGAGCGAAGCGAGCCCGAAATTTTTTAATAACTTTGAATCAGATGTTGATGACAAGTGAAGCAAGTAATTTTCTACTTTTGAGATGAAAAAGTAGGAATAGTAGGAGGTTTTGACGAAAAAGTAGGAAAAAATAGGATCAAAATAAAAAAGTAGGAAAAGTAGGAAATAGTAGGAAAAAGTAGGAACAGTAGAAAGCCTGCTTGTATTTTTAAATTTGCTAACATACAACATAATCATGAAGACGCGCAAATTATTTATGTCACCATCTCATGTTGACGTTCATACGTTGCATGTTGACATACATCTGTCGCATGTTGACATTATTAAAAATATAATCATTTAAATTCCATTGTTATTCATAAGAAACGAAGATTCTGATTGGCCGAGAATATTGCGTTTATACTTGCATCAACCGAAACCGGAAGTACACGCTTAGCAATGTCATAAGCAACATCGTTGGCAACACAATTCAAATGCTGCAAATAAACGTTGAAAAGCGACGAAATGAAATTATAAAGAATCGTTGTAATATTTTTTTGGTTGACCGAGGCATCAACACCAAAAATTGAGGGAAAACTGCATCGTGTGCGTAGCCAAAAATATTGCAATGATTCCTTAATTACATGTAAGAGGCAGGGTTTGGTGATTTCTTCAGATATATATTGTCTCATTCTTTCAATTTTTTTGTAAAATATTTGCATTTTTTGCTTATCATAATCGACTCCAAATATGTTTTCATCTTATCGCAAAAACCTCCAAAGTTATGTATCATTCTTAATGAATCAGTATTAGAATATCAATTATCTCACATTGTAGATGGAATCGACAATCAAGTACGTCATCGCCATAGACATAGGAACATCGTATTCTGGATACGCATTCAATGACAATGTGGAGAACCAGAGGGATCCTTTGAGTATAACGCTGAAAAGTTGGCAAGGAGGATCAAACTTGTCTATGAAGGCACCTACAGTGATACTATTTGATAAAGAGAGAAATTTTCATTCATTTGGCAATGTCGCAGCAAAAGCATATGCAACAGCTTTGCAGAAAGGCGAACAAAGTCGTTATATATGTGTGAAGGGATTCAAAATGAATTTGTACCACGAAAAGGTAGAAAATAACCCCTTTGTTTACTACACTCCCTTCTCATTATTACAGTTTATGAATAAATTGGCTATAAAAGAAATAAGGGGATATCTGACATGACTAAGGTGAAGCACCAACATCAAATCATAAAACACACTATTCGAAATCACAGAGCAAGAAAGCAAAGCAAGAGACGCGAACGGGACAAAGAACACAAAACATGACATAGAAACATTAAACACAAAAGACTACACATAAGCCAACGAGCCGAATGGGCCGACTTAGGACGGCCATCGGTCACACCTGTAGCAAATAGTATGGTTATCCGGATTATGTGCGCACAAACCTCCCACTTTTCCAGTTACCCAGAGATCTAGGAGAACGCATAAGTTCCATTAAAAAGTAGGAATAAAGGAGTGTCGACAGCTAATGATGACAAAAATAAAAGTACCCGATATAATACCCTATTAATTTGACTACAGATGATATTCCATACATATTACAGGATTCTGATAACCATATTATACATTTTGTACATGTGACACTTCTACTTTTTGAATGAAGTCAAATGCGTTAAAATTATGTGATTTTTCGAGTTTATGAAGCATGACAGATTAAGTTCCCGGGATATTGTTTCACTAGGTTCCCTGTGTTTCGGCACTTGACATGAAATATAAGTAAAATTAATTCTCCGTCACAAAATGTAATTTAAAAAAAATCTAAAACAACTCCTTCATGGCATTTGTCCAACATTTTAGGTCAAGTTTAGAATTTTGATCTTCATAATTTTTTCATAATTAATTGGATTTTCCACGTTTTGACTTTGAGCATCAATAATGATGCATAACTTATTGAAATGAGCATATGGTGCACTGAAAATTTAAAAAAGAACATATGTTTCAATACTGACAATCGTGCATTTTATGCCTGTAATTTGCTTTTATATATAATTATTAAGAAAAAAGGGAATAAGGAAAAGAAGTCTAACAAGATCACGTGTAAATGACTAAAGCGAAAGAAACACAAAAAAGACAACGAACATATGCAAACTAACCACTACCAAAAACGCCAGAGATGATCACACAATTTAAACGAGATCATCCACACAGAGTGGAACAAAAACAAACGAAAGACACCATAGACATACGGATACCGGCACATTTAAACAATGTGCACAAGAAGACAATTTCGGGCGAAGAACTGTGGTATAGTATTCGTTTCAAGTAATGTCTTTATCCGGATAACATTAGCACAACCCTGACACTCTATAAACATGCAGGCACTATATGAAAATGTGTTCTATGAATAATTACAACTTACTGTCAGAACAACTGAGTCAACAAAGTCAAAAAATTTTCAAACACATTGCACATCTCATTTTCAAAATAGATAAAGTTTTAATACTTAATCCTTTTGTTCATTTAAGATTTTTACCCTACAATGTTTACTATTTTGATTTCCTCCTTTTTATTGCGTCATGCCTCACTGATGTGGTATTATTTGTAGAAATAAGCAAATTGTACATAACATATGAACAAAGGTCAAATTAAAAAAAAAACAAGTTTCATGATTTTCTTGTCTTGTCAAAAATGCCAAAAAGTACTTGGTTTACTTGGTATATTGCTTATACTGTATATCAATAGTTTTTTATAAGTTTGGGGTATTGGGGAGAAAGATTTTTTTAAAAGACAGTTAATTTATCTAAACTTTTTAGAAAGTTTCTGAAGACCTTCTCCTTGAAGATACAGAAGGACACACGGTAGATGCAATGATGGTATTTACA
Organism: Pinctada imbricata; assembly: GCA_033119305.1. Taxonomy (NCBI): domain Eukaryota; kingdom Metazoa; phylum Mollusca; class Bivalvia; order Pterioida; family Pteriidae; genus Pinctada; species Pinctada imbricata. Next base: position 40,541,802 of record VSWD01000007.1, on the reverse strand, counting down.
GAATCGATCAAGAGTTTGAAAAACGACGCGCTCGCAGACATAAGGAAAAGACTGAGTGAAATAGACGAAGACCAGGTCACTTATGTTCTGACTGTTCCTGCAATATGGAGAGAACCTGCTAAACAATTCATGAGGTTGGCCGCAGAAAAGGTAGTGATCAGTTAAACCAATTTTACTAATTAATTAGGAGGATATCTACAAAGGGACGCCTTTGTAATACTCCTAGTAAACACCGGATTATCCGTATGCAAAAAATCAGTAGACAATCAGTTGAACAAGACACACAAAAGGGACAAGGAAAACGAAACACAAAGGATCACATCAGAACACTAAACTCAAAAGACTACATATAAGCCTACAAGACTTATTGAGTCTTTGAGATATGCAGAGTTTTTTCCCCTTACAGACGGTATCTGACGTAAAACCATTGTGACGTAATGAAAATGGTATGGTAACGTCGATTTAATATTGTCATTTCCCATACTTTTAGGACTGTTTCCATAGAATTTGATGACGTCATAATCAGTCTACGTCAGATACCGTCTCAAATGGGAAGGAACTCTGGTTTTCGAAAAAAAGCGAATAGGCAATCGGTGCAGACTAAGGACGGCCATCTATCACATTAGTAGAAAATTTTGTAGTTATTCGGATAACGTGCGCACAACCCTCATACTTGTACTTGTTCTGTTAAGCGCGCAGTGGTCTACAGAAACGCACAATTGACGTGTATCATTGCCGATACAAACAAGAGAACATAATGCATGACATTGTGTCCAAGTTTAAACGTGGCAGATCGAAGTCCTTAATCGGGTGATTCAAAATATTCATCAGCAAGAAAAAGGACAAGATGCTCTAACCACTCATATCGGCCCTATAATTTCGACGAAAAATGCATTAAATAGGTGAACTATTAATTATCACTTTTTGCTATGTTTATTGTTTGAAAAAATACGGCGTCATAATTTTGAGCCCTCATAACGTCACGCGCAGGATATATGACGTCATGTTCTGACGTCATTTGCCCTGAATGACGCGAAACAAGGGAATATCATCGTAATTTACACACAAATCTTCAAAATTCATCTACGATCCAGGCCTCGCCTACGAATTTTTTTATGCAAATTAAAAGGTCGATCAGAAATCCATCGATTAATACAAAATTCATCATGGGCAAGGCCTGGATACATACTTGAATCTATAAATTTGCATCGAAATTTCGCTCATTTGTTGATATTTCCAATGATTTCAACGTTTCTAGACGTTTTGAGCAACGTATTATCCTGTATAGGACTGTGAGATCAAAACAGGCTTTCCTGATTTGGATTCACCATACATTATGGATATATGATCAACTTTGAAAAAAGGGCCGATATGGCAGTTTACCGCACCTACTCCTTTTATGATCTGGAATTCTTAAATGAGGATATGGGTGATGCTCTGACCATTGGTTTTATTTTTGACAAATGTGAGGATGAAATTTATACGCAGACTTTACAACGAACAAAACAAATGCTACAAATTGAAATCATAAACGGAATAATTCATACCATATGACAAAAGAGATGATTTTTTATTCAAAATATGAAAATTTCCTAGACTTGGCGGTGATATTCTTTCTGTCCTGTTCACTAAATCCTGAGCACCCTGTTTTCTCTAAAATATGCTATTGTCATCTTCCAAAAACTGTTCACTATTGTTGATACGGAGAACAAAATAGAGGCGGCTTGAATTTCATGTAGATATGACAAATATGGATAATGACGATATCCCTGTATACAGCACAAAATCGATAATTCAGAAAATCAGAAACATTTCATTTTTCAAATTGCGGTTTCAAGACAGCAGATAGGGCAAGTTGAAGCTAATCTCCAGAACTTTACGAATAAAGGAGGTCAATTCTCTGAAACAATAATCAATTGGAAAATTCCTCAGACGACAGAATAAATCGTCAGAACAGGTGCTCTGGATTTAGTGAACAGGACAGTAGACTACCTTCATATGGCATTTACATGGAGATATAAAAAAATACTCGAATCCAGCACCAACAGCGAAATCATCGAAACACCCAAAGTAAAAACACAGATCTCTAGTAGACATACACAGTAAGGAAAGGAGGGGATCTCCAACAAGACCCTGTTTTAGCACCGACAGAAAAACACGAAAACACTCGCGAAAGCACTGAAGACGAGCATACAAAGAGACGGAAAAGAGACTCAAGACATATAAACATGAAACACAAGACACTACACATAAACCATCGAAATCAATGGGTAACCGGTGCCGACTTTGGACGGCCATTTGCCACGCAAGTAGCAAATGGTGTGTGCAAGAGACGCAAAAGAGAGCAAGTGACACAAAAGGGACATGAAACACAAATACGACATGAAAATACCAAACACAGAAGACTACACGTGAACCAAAGTGACCATTGGGCAATTGGTGTCGACTTAGGACGATCATCTGCCACGTTAGTAGATAATGGTGTGATTATTCGAATTATGTACGCATGACCCTACCTCTTTTCTTATCTAAGCCAAGGAGGGGATCTTCAACAACACCAGGTTGCAGCACCCACAGCAAAACCCCGAAACACCCCATGCAAAAACACAGAGCAGACAAGCACAGAAAGAGACGCAAAAGGGACAAGGAACGTCAAAGCACAACACAGAAACATCAAACACAAAGGACTACACATAAACCAACGAGACCAATGGGTAACCGGTGCCGACTTAGGACGGCAATCTGCCACGGAAATAGCAGAAGGTGTGGTTTTATCCTGGATTACGTGCGCACAACCCCCCCCCCCCCCCCCCCCCCCACTTTTTCGATTACCCAGGTGTCTCGAAGAACGTACAATTGTGGTGTAAAACAACTTCATCGTTGTCAGATGACCACACACAAACAAGACCGCGAAACACAGGGGCCCAAGCTACACAGATGAATATGTAAATGGATATAAAAAGAGGGCGAACGTAATACAATCCGTGCTCTGCCACAGCGAGCTCATGTATGTTATCACCCGAGGAGTCCACCTGACATTCAGAGAGGACAGGTGGTCGGGGTCCTGTCTTCTCTAAAGAGGTATGGACAGGGCCCGTCATGGAGTTCCGTCGTCACAGTCAGTCAGAGTGCAAGTTTTAAGAAAGCGCTGGTACAAGACTGTAGATTGGTCAAGTACCAAGCCTAGTGTCCGTCTAGTGACATTAGGATCATATCCACGGAATAAAAGGCGTTTGATGATTCTGACGAATTTTCGACAGTTATGTTGTCTATCTTTAATCCTTCTTATCTTGTTAATTATGTCACCATAAAATGCAGGTCGTGAAATACCTAAAGTAATATACTCTGTTGCCTGTATTGGTCCAAAAGAAGTTGACAATATTTTTTGTAGAATTTCCAGAAAGTCTTTACTAGTTTGTGAACCTTGTCCTAAAAGTTTCTTGGTAATTTGTAAATTTCTACTATGAAAATCCAAAACATCAGTACATGCTCTAGCAAACCGAATGGGCTGTGAAATGTAGATACCATAGGACGTTAATCTATGAAGTACCAATACAAGTACCAATGAAACATTACACATCATCGTTATTTTCTTTGCTTTTGAAGATTTTGAATAAATTCCTTTTCATACGTGTATAAAAATAAATCTGCAACAAGAGGCGCACAATTAGTACCCATAGGAATCCCTACAACCTGCTTGTTTCTCACCAAATCTTACATAAATGTTGTCCAAAATGAAGTACAAGGCAATAAACAGGTCACCACATGTCCATGATGTGTATGTTTTGTAATTTGTGGCGGAAAAGAAACCCATCGATTCAGATGTACAAAACACAATTTATGAGTTTGGACAGTCAATCATTTCTTTTGTCGTGAGGAAGCGTGTTGTAGAAAACGCAGGGGCCCAAGCGACATCAAGTTTAATATGTAAATGGATATACAAGAAACAAAGGGCATATGAAAAATAGTCCGTGCTCTACTGGCTGTAGCGAGTTCATGCATGTTATCACCTGAGGAGTCCTACCAACCTTCAGAGAGGACGCATTTGTCTAAAACTCTTTAGGGAAGACATGACCCTTCACGGAGTCCCGCCGTAACAGTCATTCAGAGTGCAATTCTTGATGTATCAACATCCCAAGTATAATAAAACGGTGCAATATTCATGGTATTCTATCTCTGTCAAAATCAAAACGGATCTATATACTAATAACCATAATTTAGTTCCTTCAATCATAATTTCTATCCTTTATTAGATTTACTGGAAAAGATCGATGCAGCATGTTAGTTTAACATTTAGCTTGTTGCCTTTTTCAGGGTGGAATAAAGTCTGAAAGTTTGACGATTGCCCTGGAATCAGAGGTAGCAGCGCTTTATTGTAGGCACTTGGAATTGGGCACTGTTTTCGGAAGTGGCGACAAAGCTATTAAACGTTGTTTTCAGCCTGGTGGAAAGTATATCATAATGGATCTTGGAGGTGAGTGTACATGTAGTCTAGATTATAACCCTAGCTCCCTTTATCATTTAAACGCTAATTTGTTTTCTTAATATTCCCTTTGAAATGTGTCTTATTAACATTGGGCATACCGAAAATAGTTTGTTCGCTTTTGTTTAAAGCAATCTCATGATTATTCACTAGAGAAGAATCATTGATATTCACAAGAGTAAGACTCAATATTCTCCCATATTCTTAGAGTAATCCTCATGACAAAGTGCAAAATTACAAATCAATCATCCACAGGGGGAGGGATGATAACCTACATGTGCGACGTTGACTATGACGTCATAAAAGACTGAAGCGCTGCGTCACTTCAGTCTTGATCAAAAGATGACAGAAAAGTATAGAAAAATCATCATTTTTGCATTTTTCAGTCATAGGGAGAAAATTAATCAATTGCCGGGTAAGATCATGGACAAGGAAATACTCGGCAAGCCTCGTCATGGTGCAAGAAAGCACTCGTGTTGGATTTCCTTGTCAAAGCTCATACCCGGTGATAGATTCTATTAATTATGATAATATTCGTTTCTTACCATTTCATAATACCGACATATTAAATGTCAGGAAGTTTTAAGGGGCATAAACAAAAACCTATATTCAAACTTAAATTTCTCCCACTGTGAACTGGGATATCCATCAAAACGCTGGGGGAAAGATATCCTTTTTTCCCATATCTACAGAGTTATTCTCATAAAAAGTCAAAAAATGACAAATCGATCATCCACAGGAGGGTGAATGATGAGCTACGCGCGCGACATTGGCTAATGGCATGATATAAGACTGTCGCATTAGTGTTGATCAACAGATGGCAGAAAAGTGTAGGAAAATTATTGTTTTTGACGTTTTTCAGACGTCCGTGATTTGTTTTTGTCCTCGTCATGGTACAAGCAAATCCCGGACACTCGGGTTTGATTTCCTTGTCAATGTTCACACTCGGCGATAGATTCTATTAGTCGTACCCCTATGGGGTAAGGTAACCATTATAGGTTCCTTTTATCTGTGATAACGTCAATTGTGACGTTATATATGATTGCTGCGTTAGCCGATGAAAATATGAAAAAGAACATTTCAAATCTTATTTCTTATCACTTGTAGACAGTGGGAGAAAAATAATCAATAACCAGATAACCAGATTTCCTTTTGTCCTCGACCCGGTAAGCCTCGTCGCTGTACAAGCTAATCCCGGACACTCGGTTTGGAATTCCTTGTCCCTGATCACATCTGGTGATAGATTTTATTTTTCTTGGTATAAAAACTTTATACCCAAAAAATGAATAGATTCTCTGTCTCTGTACGTTTTGTATTTGGGGTGGGTTTTTTTTTTCTTGAATGGGAGTAAGTGTCTGCATGTGGCTTTTCGGAAAAGATTGCGATCATTTGAATTTTAAAATAATGTTCCAGTTAATACTAGATACCTTAACATTATTGAAAACTAGGGGCTTAAGGGAACCGCATCGCTCACCTGTGTTGCAGACAAAAGAATGATAATGACCAATATGGTGGAATCCCTTGAGCATTTTCTGCCTGTAAGGTTTTGTGAAATTCTGTGCATCAGTATCAGAGATGTCGAAAATGTCTCAGCCAATCAGAGCCCTTGGAGGCAATATTTATTGACCGATCGGCACGAAAAACATAAACTTGAGAGAGCGCCTTGCTTCCTGTAACATTTTGCGAAGCTCTGTGCAAGGTAGCAGAGGAGAAGTAAAAAAAAAAAGATGTGTCAACCAATCAGAGCAATCGAGAGCAAACTTGTTGACTGATGGTATAAAACAAAGGAGGGGATCTCCAACAACACCAGATCTCCTACAAAAATACACAAACGTGTTTGAGGTCCCTGAGCACATCCTTCCCGTAAAATTTCATGAAACTCTGTACAGCGGTTGCAGAGGAGAAGACGAAAAATACATCAGCCAATCAGAACCCTCGGCGGGCGTACTTTTTGACCGATGTGTACAAAAAGCACAAACTAGGTAGAGGATAATCAGTACTTGCTTCCAGTAAGGCGTCGTGAAATTCTATCCAGTGGTTACAGAGGAGAAGTCTGAAATATGTCAGCCAATCAGAACCCTCAGCAACCATATTCGTTGACCGATTGACATGAAAAACACATACTATATAGAGGACATTGAGTTCGTGCTTTTGATAATGTTTTGTGAAATTTTGTGCAGTGGTTGTAGAGGAGAAGTCGAAAATGTATCAGTCAATGAGAACCTGCTACGGAAATATTTGTTGACCGATCAGCACGAAAATCACAAACTTTGCAGAGGACCTAGAGTAATTGCTTCCTGTAAGGTTTCCAGACATCCTGTCAAGCGATTGCAGAGTAGAATATGTGTCAGCCAATAAGAGCCCTTGTCGTTCATATTTTTTTTACCGATCGACTGGCATGAAAAACACAAACTTGGTAGTGGAGCTTGAGCAATTGCTTCCTGTAAGGTTTCGTGAAATTCTGCGCAGCGGTTGCACAGGATAATTCAAACATTTGTTAGCCAATCCGAATCCTCGGTGGCCATATTAGTTCACCGATCTGCACAAAAAAACAAACTGGGGAGAGGACCTTGAATATTTGCTTCTTGTAAGGTTTCGTGAAGTTCTGTGCGGTTGCATAAAAGGAGTCGAAAATGCGTCAGCCAATCAGACCCAGAGTGAGCTATATTTGTTGAACGATCGGTACGAAAAACACATTATTGGTAGAGGAACCTTAAGTACATTCTCAACTTGCTTCCTGGCATGGTTTCGTGAAATTTTGTGCGGCATCTGCAGAAGAGATTTCGAAAATGTGTTGCATGTTGTCAACAGAAACATCCGCAGCAATATATCTTGACCGATCGGCACGAAAAACACAAACTTGGTAGAGCACCTTGCTTCATTTTGTGAAGCTCTGTGCAATGATTGCAGAGGAGAAGTAGAAAAAATGTGTCAGCCAATCAGAGCCCTAGGCAGCCATATTTGTTGCCTTATCAGTACAAGAAAACACAAACGTAATAGAGGTCACTGAGACTTCCTTGTAACTTTTCAAGAAAATATGTGCAACGGCTGAAAAGGAGAGGACGAAAAATACATCAGCCAATCAGAGCCCTCGAGGCCGTACTTGTTGACCGATTTGCACAATAAATCAAACTTTGTAGCGGTTGCAGGTGAGAAGTCCAAAATATGTCAGCCAGTCAGAACCCTCAGCAGCCATATTCGTTTACCGACTGGCATGAAAAACGCAAACTGGGTAGAGTACCTTTCGTTCTTGCTTCCTGTAAGGTTTCGTGAAATTCTCTAGAGCGGTTGTAGACGTGAAGTCGAAAATGCATCAGCTAATCAGAGCCCTCGGTTTAAATATTTGTTGACCGATTGGCACGAAACACACAAACTTGGTAGAGGACCATGATTACTTGCTCCCTGTAATGTTTCGTGAAATTCTGTTCAGTGGTCACAGAGGAGCTGGCGAGAAAGTGTCAACCAAAAAGTGCCAAAACTTCGAACCGATTGGCAGGAAAAACACAAACTGTGTAGAGGACCTAAAGGACTTGCTTCTCGTAAGGTCTCGTGAAATTCTGTTCAGCGGTTGCAGAGTAGAATTCGAAAATATGTCAGCCAATCAGAGCCCTTGGTGGCCATATTTGTTGACCGATTGGCACGAAAAACAAAAACGAAGTAGAAGACCTTGATAACCTTTTTTCCTTTTCCGTTTCGTGAAATTCTGTGCAGCGGTTGCAGAGGGGAAGTCAAAAATGTGTTAGCCAATCAGAGCCGTGGATTCTGCCACCGAGTGTTGCTTGAGATCTCCTCATTTCTTTTATGTGCATTCTCTACTTGCTTCCTGACACGGTTTTGTGAAATTCTGTGCAGCGGTTGTACAATGTATTAGAGGTATCGAAAATGGGTTAGCCAATCAGAATCCTCGGCGGCCATATTTCGTAACCGACCGCCGCTTCAATTCGGTAGAAATGTCACATCCGGTTACTTCCATTTCGGAAGACATAGAGTACAATCTTTGGTTGGATGGTGTGCTGCATCTAAAAATTATAATTCATGGGGCGAAAAGAAGGTTATGCCGTTTTCTAAAAGTCCACCCCCACCCCCACACACCCTCGCTCACACACAAACACACACTTTGCTTTGCAGATAATTTAATATGGTGTCATTTTTCTATTGGAGTCATTTTTCGATAGACCCCCGGGTAAAAACTATACGATATGGACGCATTTTTCTACGGCTAAGGGACATTATTCTACAATGAACAATGATCCCGTGGTCATTATTCCAGGTCATTATTCGTCTTTACACCGGACGACGGACGCCGTATTGCGTGTTATTATAAAAATAGCAATCCAAGGAATGCTTGTGTCGCCTGCGAAGCGGTTTGATTATTATTCTAGAAAGTGGATCAAAATTATTGGTGTCAGTAGAAAAGTCTTTTCAAATGAAATTCATTGGAAATATCAGACCACTTAATTACAAATTAAAGATGTGGTGATTCTCAAATTTTCAGAAAAGAGTGTCAATCATCTAGGTCAAGGTCAATACGTAAAAATTGGTAACAAAAAGGTCTCATCATAAGAAATAAGACCTATCACCTACCAATAAAAAGATATATACAACCTTAGAAAAGTAGGTCAAATATCTAGGAAAAGGTAAAAAATTATGGTATGTGTAGAATGGCATTGTTAAAAGGAGAATACATGTGAAATATCACCTACCAATCAAAAGATATAGCTTATATTACTTTTCTTGAAAAGTAGATCAAATATCTAAGTCAAGTTCAAAAGGTCAAATATTATGGTCTATGTAGAAAGGTCTTGTCACAAGGAATACTCATGTGAAATACCAAAGCCCTATCACTTACCAATCAAAAGATATATCCATTCTTAATTTTTTTTTTGAAAAGTAGGTCAAATATGTAGGTCAAGGTCACAAGGTCAAAAATTATGGTATGTGTAGAAAGGTCTTGCCACAAGGATTGCACATGTGAAATATCAAAGTCCTAACACTCACCAATCAAAAGATATATCCATTCTTAATTTTTTTGAAAAGTAGGTCAAATTTCTAGGTCAAGGTCACTAGGTCAAAAATTATGGTATGTGCAAGAAGGTCTTGTCACAAGGAATACACATGTGAAATACCAAAGCCCTATCACTTACCAATCATAAGATATATCCATTCTTAATTTTTTTTAAAAGTAGGTCAAATATGTAGGTCAAGGTCAATAGGTCAAAAACCGTGGTATGTGTAGGAAGGTCTTGTCACAAGGAATACACATGTGAAATATCAAAGCCCTATCACTTACCAATCAAAAGATATAGCGAATCTTATCTTTTTTTCAAAAGTAGGTCAAATATCTAGGTCAAGGTCACAAGGTCAAAAATTATGGTATGTGTAGAAAGGTCTTGCCACAACGATTGCACATGTGAAATATCAAAGTCCTAACACTTACCAATCAAAAGATATATCCATTCTTAATTTTTTTGAAAAGTAGGTCAAATTTCTAGGTCAAGGTCACTAGGTCAAAAATTATGGTATGTGTAAGAAGGTCTTGTCATAAGGAATACACATGTGAAATATCAAAGCCCTATCACTTACCAATCAAAAGTTATGGGCTGTGACACCCAAAGTGTGACAGACAGACAGACGGACAGACGGACGGACGGACAGACGGACAGACGGACAACGGACAAAGTGATCCCTAAGTGTCGCTATGCTTCGCAGGCGACACAAAAATAGCTAACTTGAGCTTGTTAAGGTGAGCTGAAAAACATAATTATGTCAATCTTCGTATAAAATCATACCTTTTGAACTTTGGTTCTTTCTTCAGGTGGTACAGTCGATACCGTTGTTCATACCATAGACGGAAAGGGAGATATGATTGAATTATTCAAATCATCAGGTGGACCCTGGGGAGGAGAATATGTAAATGCCAATTTCAGAAAGTTCATAGAGGCCACTTTTGGGAAGGAAGCTGCAATAAAGTTCAAGGAGACTCGTCCTGTAGACAACTTTGATCTTGAGCAAGAATTTGAACGCAAAAAGAGGGATCTCAATACAGAAAATGATTCTGTTGTTCGATTAAAAGTCCCAAACCGTTTAAAGATATTTGCCAACAAACAAATAGAGAAAAATACCGTTGATAATCTGTATATCGAATATGAGCAGTTCACATCGTTTTTCGATCCCTTGATAGACAAAATGATACAACATTTCAAATCAATCTCTGAAGAAGTAGGACAAATTCCTCTACTCATCCTGGTCGGTGGGTTTTCCGAATCAGTCTATGTACAAGAAAGAGTGATGCAGGGACTTCAAAACGTGAAAGTTTTGGTACCACGAGAATCAGGGTTGGCTGTTTTGAAGGGAGCAGTTCTCTTTGGTTTCAATCCTGGGGCTGTCAAAATGCGAAGATGCCGATTCACCTACGGCATTGGAGTTCGTGATCCCTTTGACGAAAGTATCCATCCGGAGGAAAAATTAATTATCGTAGAAAATGAAAAACGCTGCAAAGATGTATTTAAGATTTTGGTGCACGAGGGCGAAAACGTCGAATTTGACCAAGTTACAGAATCGTATTTACACAGTCCACATGCTTCAAAAGAGCGAAAAAATATACAAGTTACATTTCCAATTTACTCATCATCAAGAAGAAATCCTTCCTTTGTTACTGACCAAGGCTGCTCGAAACTCGGAGAAATAATTTTGAAACCACCAGAAAATGGTTGGCCAGCGTTAAACAAGTACACGGTGAAGTGTAAATTTGGTAGAACGGAAATATTCGTGAATGTTCATGACACCACAAATGATAGAAAGTATGATTCAACTTTTGATATGCTTGGTTAGGTATATATAACCTTAAAGTGTTGCTAACCGCGGGAATTTCGAAGTACCATTTCTGTCTTTATCTGTCTTGAATTCTTGAAAGTTACAAATTATTTCATCAAGAGGGATTTTCTATGAGGCATTGTCATGATATGAATTTTTCATCATATTCATATCTAATTCATTTCTTAATTACGTCAAAGTTTTCAAAGCAAAATACTAAGTTATTTATATATTCAGAAAAGGGATTTTTATTGTAACTTCAAACACATTTATGAGTTCGTGGCATTGGAAAGATTAAAGGTGAAAAGAAATCAATACTAAGAGGTGTTGAAGAGATCTCCAGCAAGGCTACCCTGCACTGACCACAGTAGAACACACCCAGATGATACAACCGAGATCAAATGAAGCGAATACAACAAACAACAGGGAACAAAATCACCCACACAGAACGGTAAAAAAACAATCAAAGAAGACGCTCCAAACACAAAATAAGAATGACGATACATAATACATATAATCATATATTCAAAATTGAGGAAGACCAGTGTGCATCCGGCGCCGACTTTGGACGGTTATCCGCTATATCATATACCCACCAAAAAAAATACGAAAGAAGCGCAACACCTATTCTTTTTGCTATCAAATATATTGGAATTAATGATATGTATTCTATTTCTTTCCAGCATTCCACGTGCACGAATAACTTATTCTGCCAAACAATTAACGAATCCGACAGCACTATGATAAAACACTAGGTTCAAAATGTAATATTTACATTACTAGAAGATTCCCCATGTTGAACGCCCTTTAGGCAACTAGAATTATATTCCAATAACTTTGGTTGCTACTGTGACGTCACATTCAAGTTTAACATGTAGGGAGAATTTACCAAAGTTAAGATACATTCGACGCTGTTACAGGCAAAATGTGCGATGTTCATTCAAATAAAGATGACCGATAATTAGAATAAATGTAAATATAAGTAATGACTGTCTTACTTTTGGTGTTCATGGGTGTATAATTCTGGTTGGACACCTGCAAATTTTCGGTGAAGCGTTTTAGTGTGCCTCCTGTTGTTGTGTTGTAAGAAGGTTTCGCGACAAAAGGTAAATCGAACTGCCGAGGGAACGGAAGCATGATGACGTATTAAAGTCAAAAAGTCACTGTAAACTGGTCTTCAACGAGGTATTTTGTACGAAATGTCATTTTAAAAGCATGAAGTAAATTTCATTTAAGGTGGGTCCCTACTCGTGAATTTAACAGATGAATTTTGTATTTTAAGGTTATTTACTATACATAATAGTCAAAATGACAGAATGAACACAGATATAGATAGGTAATTTTGTTTTCATTAAAGATACAGTACATTAAAGAAAGGTACCCTAACACTTAAAAATTGAGAAATATCAAATATCCATCATATGCTTTTGAACCCTCCAAATTCAGTGATGATACGGATATGTTTATTTGTTTTGTTTTATTTTATGATAACAAGTCATATAGAAGAAATACAACACATAAAATGATATTGTAACATAAATCTAAGTATGATATATCTCCAAACATTAGGGTACCCCCATATAATTTCATAACATTTTTGACCAAGAATATGTACTAAATCCAACTTTTTGCATAAAAAACAGTTGAATTTTTTTCATTTTGTAATATTTCATAAAATTATGTGTGTAGATGAAGAAAAAATCACATACAGGTACACAATTTTTGAAATGATCAAGGTTTGGCTCCAAACATAGGGGTACCCCCTTACAATGTTATCATATTTTCGACAAATAATATATAGTATATCACATTTTTGTGCAAAAAACAACAGACGGAATTTCTTCGAATTGGATCTTTTTATACGATAATATGTATAGATGGTGAAAAAATCGCATACAGGTATAGAATTTTATAAATGATCAAGATATGGCTACAAACATAAGGGTACCCGCTTATAATTTCATAACATTTTCAACTAAGATATACTATATGATTGGTGTGGACAATGATAGATTGCACCATCTTTTGCTTCTTTTGGCATTTAAGATCTTCTGTCTGTGTTTTTCAATGCGCTGGCTCGTCCCTCACCAGCCATTGTAAAACGTTATACGCAGACTGATGCATATAAGGAAAACCTATAACGGTTCGAGTAGGGAGCCACCTTAAGTCAAGAAAGAAAATTTGATACAATTTGTCTCATGTCAACTTCAAAATAAGTCGTTGTCTTAAAAGTCGCTATGACATGAACATCTAGATATATCTACATCATTTAAGTTGATTTGTTGGAATAACCGTAGGTCCATCGAGATGATTATATCAAATTAGTACTGAAAAACCAACAAGTCGAATTTTCTAAAGTCAAATTTATTTTATGCTATTCTCTTTTGTCAATTTCAGTCAGATATCAAGTTATCAAACTCGCATTAATACCAAAATCTCGAAATGCCAATTTTGCAGAAGGCAATATGATGCGACGAAGTAGCACTTATTGGTATCTTTTTGTACGACTTGTCATGCTTGAAAGCAAACTCGCGAGTTTCAAAAGATGCAGTAATATAAATTGGAATTATCCTTGTCAAGGTTCATATAACATGAGGACCAAGTGGAACTATATTGCTCATACATGACCTTTCTGCATTTTCATTTCCATTAGCAAAGTGGTTTTAAATAACTCTTTTGGGAGACAAGGAATAAATTGTACTTCTAGTATTACTTCGGAATACTTAAGTCATTTCAGATTACTAAATTATGATCTCAGAAATCCAAATTGATATGTTTTATATTTCTTAACTAAGATGACAAAAATGGATAATGACCATATCCCAGATTACATAGAATGAGGACTTGGATTACTGCAGTGAAAATTCAGATAACTTAACTGTGATATTTCCGATTACTTAAATGATATTTTCGATTACTTAATTGAAGCTCTCATAACTGAGATCTCCCATCACTAAAGTGAAGATTACTTAATTGGGGTCTCAGATTACTAAACTGCGATCTCAGTTAACTAAACTGTGCTCTCGGATTAAATAGTGAGGGATCTACAAGTACATGTACTAAACTGAGATGTCAGATGAAAGAACCCATCCTGACTCTTCCCTAACCTGGGTGCGGCTCATCAGATACATACTCCAATTATCAACTCACTCTAGGTTCATCCTATCCTGAATCAAACCGACCTATTATCCACCCTTCCTGGATCAACCTAATCATAGATCAACACCATCGTAGATCAACTTAATCTGGGATCCAGCCAATCTAGAAACCATCCAAATTCGGGTCTATCTATTAACCTGGATTCACACTCGCTGGAAAAAGAATCTCGTTTAGGACGCAGATCCGAAGCTCAGAAATATAGTTAGTTAGGAATTGTTGGATTAATTCCAATGTGATGTGGATAAATAATGGATTTGGATCAATGTTTGGATCCTGGTTAGCATTCTAAGGAGGGATTTTCCATTATTTTCCAGACGAATGAAAACAGAGTGGGTAAGTTGCAGTATTCAATGTTATCAAGGACAGACCAGATTCTGGGTTTGTTCGATCCAAGGTTATTGGATATGAATTAGGTGAACATAGACTCCTACATATGATACATCCTGGGTAGGTAGATCTAGGGTAGGTTTGATCAAAGTGAGTAGATTCCTAATGGAATTGATACTCGACAGTTAGAATCCAAGATGTTATGGATCCGTAAAAGGTATTATCCTATAAGGGGATAAAAGAGATAAAGGTTGGATTATGGAGGAGGTTGATAACGATTGGATGGATATGAGGTGGAATGGACTATAGGTGGAATCAAATCACCCTCGATCCACCAACCACCGATAACCCCACCACTGAACACAAAATCTACATGTAGGTACTTAACGTAGTCATATTCCTATTTTTCCAAGCAAGGGTTGCTCAACGAAGGTCCACGGTGTATGTCAAGAATCAGGTTGGTCCGTGTAGGAATGGAACCTAGATTGGCTTGATCCCATGTTGAAATGATCAAGTATAAGGTGGATTTTAAAAGAGCAGACAATCACAGAAAGAGACTTAAAGGTACTAGAAAACCAACTCACACCATAGAAACATGAAACACAAAAGACCACACATAAACGAGACCAATGGGCAACCGGTGCCGACTTAGGACGGCCATCTGCCTGTGTAGTTATCCGAATCACGTGCGCAGAAACCTCTCTCTTTTCCGATTACCCAGAGATCTCGAAGAACGCACAATTGTAGTGTAATATAACTCCTCATTGTACCATGGAGGTTATTTTACACCTAAATTGTGCGTTCTTCCAGACCTCTCGGAAAAGTGGGAGGGTTGTGCGCACGTGACCATACAAACAGACAGCATGGCGCAGAGGCCCAAGAAACACAAAGATGGATATATGTAGAGAAAAGGGAATGATCTCCAGCATGACCACCCTGCATCCAACCAGCAAAATAAACCCACAAGAAAGTGACACACAAATGACCTCATACAAACTCCAAATCGCAAAAAGACACAACAATACCCACCAGAACATCACACAAATCAGTCGCAACAGACGCACAGAAGCATTAAACACTGATGACAGCACATAAAAGGAAGGAGACCAATGTGCACCCGGCGCCGACTTTGGACGGTCATCTGCCTTTAGCAAACGGTGTGGTTATCCGGATAACGTGTGCACAACCCTCCCACTTATTCGGATATACAGAGGTCTCCATAGACACACAATTGTTGTATAAACATAAAACTTCTCACTGTAAGGTGACATCACAAACTAGATAGTTAAACGCAGCGGCCTCTTGTAACACAGATTCTATGTCAATGGATCTAAAAACAATCCATTGCATGCGTGTAACAGTATGTGGTCTGCTAGCTGAAGCGAGATCAAGATCAATCACCCGAGAAGTCTGACCAACTTTCGGATGGGACAGAAAATCAAGACCAAGTCTTCTCTGATGAGATTTCAACAAGGCCCATCATGGCTTCCCGCCGTCACGGTTGACCAGTGTGCAACGTTAGAAAAAACATTGGTTCAAAACTGTAGATTGGTCCAGTACAATGCTCAGTGTTATTGTGATGACTTTAGGATCATATCCTCGGTAAAGCAGGCGACCGACTATTTTCTTACATTTTTGGTTGAAGTTTGATCTGCCTTTGATCCTTCTGATTTTGTTTATAAGGTCACCGTAAAATGAAGGCAACGAAATTCCCAATGATACATACTCTGATGCCGGATTCGTCCCAAATTTTGAAAGAAGTTCAGAGTTGTTATTGTAGAATTTCCAAAATGATTTTACAAGTTTATGATATTTTTTTTTGTAATTTGTATATTTTTTTTTGTCATGGAAGTCCGAAACATGGGAGCAAGCTCTAGCGTATCTGATGAGCTGAGAGATGTAAATGCTGTACGATGGGAGTCTTGGGACATCGCCATCAAGCCAAGCAAAATGTACTATGTTGAAGCCAAAGTCTTCTCTTTCGTCGTATATCTTAGTTTGAATTAGAGGTATACAAAATACAGTCCATACTGTATTTGCCGGCTGTAGCGAGCTCATATATGTAATCACCCGAGAAGTTCGACTGAAATTAAGAGAGGGCAGGTGGTCGGGCCCTGTCTTCTCTGAAGAGGATTAGACAGGGCCCGTCATGGAGTCCTGTCGTCACAGTCAGTCAGATTGCAATTCTTAAGAATGTGCTGGTACAAGGCTGTAGATTGGTCCAGTACCAAGCCAATGTCCGTCTGGTGACAGAAGGATAATATCCACGGCATAAAAGGTGTTTGATTATTCTAACACAATTTGATGGTAATTTTGTCTACCTTTGATCCTTTTTATTTTGTTAAGGTGATATCACACGTTTCATGTTATACAACACTTATTTTTAGAAAAAAAGGATAATTCTGATATCCTAATGTAGTTCAGATGTAAGGGACAATATTAGGAGGTCATCATCCAAAATTTTGAGATTTTGAAACTGGTCAGACTTTTTAGCCATCCATTGATTGTAATGGGAATGCTCATTTCTTGGCTATATTTTTTTCAGCCCAAGATTTTCAAATGAAACTTCACATATGATTCCGTCATCATATTGTGCAAATTCTTATAGAAAGAAATCATTCAATGACCACGTCATATGTTGCAAAATCTGACTGAATGTGTAAATTATGATGTAAAAACTTGAAAGTGCAATTCGAGTTATCTTTCTTTACTATGTGACCAAGGACAAAAGCATCCGAATTTATGTAACCAACTTTTTTGAAATATCACAGCAGTGTTCCTCACTCACAAAGATTTCAATGTGTAAATAAATAGAGCCGAATACAGATTTTGTGTGATAACACGACAGTATGTGCACATGTGTAATGATATTACATGTACCATATGGTAACTATATTATAAGTGTCTCCACATTCAAACACTTTACAGACACCTGACTTATTTCTGAATAGATACGACATATGTATGTAGGTAAACAAGTCTTAATAAAATTTTCAAATAAGATCAATTTCAGCAAAAATTTGACTATTGTCGATCACTCTAGGCTTACTAGTTATTACTTTGCAAAGAAAAAAAATTCGTGCGTTCATTCGAATAACAATCTGAAATTTCTACCTCTGAGCTATTGGATCGACTTGCGGAGTGAGCGATTATTACAAAGCCAGAACATCAAGACATTTTAAGTTACGAAAATCGGAAATCTTCAGCGTGGAGATTTCTTAAAAATTCTCGTCTAAGGGAGGCTACTGAAACGTGTGTGATATCCCGTTAATTATGTCACCATAAAATGCAGCTTGTGAAATACCCGAACTAATATACTCTGTTGCTTGAATGGGTCCGAATTTCAATATTCTTTTGTAAAATATCCAGAAAGTCATCACTAGTTTGTGAAAGCGAAAACCTAGACCGAAAAGTTTCTTTGTAACTTGTAAATTTCTGTTTTGAAAATCCAAAACATCAGTACATGCTCTGTCTGAGCTGCAAAATGTAGATACCATATGACGGTAATCTAGGAACATCACCGTCAAGCCAGGGAATATTTACTATGTTGAATCCAAAATCATCTCTTTTGTCATAAACACTTGTATGAATCTCTCCATTAACAATTTTGATATTCAGGTCCAAAAATGGTATTTATGTGTTACATGTAGTAATGTTTACCTTGTTTCGAGTCAATTCTTGTGGATAAATAGCATTTTCATACTTTACAAAACATGATTGTTGATAGTAAGAATATCTCACAGGTACATAGAAGTACCGATTGAAACATTTCAAATCATCATGTTTTCTTTGCTTTTGATGATTTTTGATAAATTATTTTCCATACGTGTATAAAAATAAGTCTACAACAAGAGGCGCAAAATTAGTACCCATAGGGATCCCTACAACTTGCTTGTAGAGATTCTCACCAAATCTTACATAAATGTTGTCCAAGGGAATATACAGATCACTACGTGTCCATGATTTGCTTGTGATTTGTATTCTACAGCAGAAAAGAAACCCTTTGATTCAGATGTACAAATATACAATTTCCCCTCTCGATCAAAACACCATTTTATGAGTTGGGACAATCGATCATCAATTTTGTCGTGAGGAAGGCGTGGCTTGATACTCTCATCTGAGATCTCAGTTTAGTATATTTAATTGTAGATCCCTTACTATTTACGAGGGCTGATTGATATGTTGTGAGCCTCGTATTGATGGATTTGAATTTTATCAGACATTTTGCATTATTTTACCTCATAATCCCCTTCCGTATCTTTACACTTTTGCCACCGGTGTTTATGGGTCTCAATACCACTTTTAAAGAACTCCTTTTCTTGACTGGTCAGAAAGCCATCAACTACAAGTATGACGTCATCATAAGATTGAAAGTGGGTGCCAGAAATAGCTGCTATCAGTTTTTGGACTAGATGAAAGTCTGATAGAGCAAGATCGGGTGAACAAGGCGGATGCTCAATAAAATTAAAGCCACAATCATGAATGGCAGCCATGGCAGTGACAAACTTGTGAACAGGAGCATTGTCCTTATGGAACAACACACCTTTAACTAGTGAGTTTTCCGCGGTGCTTAAGCTAAATATTTTCCCGTAGCTGTACGTGTCAGAATTGAAGCATAGTATGTGCCGTTGATTGTTTGTCCTTTTTTGAGATAATATATCAGCAGAATACCTTCTGCATTCCAGAAAACCGAGGCTCAATACATATAAATCAGCCCTTGTAATCCGAAAACACAGTTTAATAAATCGATATCTCAGTTACTTATCTTTAGATTCATATTCCTTATTCACTTTTATTTAGTTATCTGAGATCACAGTTAAGTAATCTGAGACCCCAGTTAAGTAATCTTCAATTAAGTCACGGGAGATCTCAGTTATGTGAGCTTCAATTTAGTAATCGGAAATATGATTTAAGTGATACTGGATCTTAGTATAGTGATCACAGTTAAGTGTTCATTCATGTAATCTGTGATCTTATTTTAGAAATATATATCATCTGAAATTTAGAACTCTGAGATCATAGTTCACGGGCAGGAACATGTTACGTCGCCTTACAGTACCGTTGTCAGAAATATTTAAAGTTCTGCACTTATAAAACCGTCCGTTGACATTATACCACAGGTGAGGATATGAAGGAAACCATCCGTTGTCGTGACAATGAGCATGTGTGGAAAGTATGATTTTCTAATAAACGTTGAAATTTTAGAAGTAATACACTCGAAAATTCAATGGGGGGTAGTCATAACACTAAGCTATTGGTTTATATGCTTTTCTGGTACTGATATACAGTTTGAAAAGAGGAGATCGAGTTGGCGTCCTTTGATCACCACGTCCTGCACATGTGTTATTCTTCTTTTTTCTTGAAATCTTTGAATATTCAGGTTATCTTATTCCAGATATATACTAATAATGAATATCAAGTCTATATAATGCTCCTCTGGTAGTGTCATGATGACGAATTACATTTTGGACCACTTTTTTGGGACTTTTCTAAAATCAGTCCGTTGTCAATCCATATTGCGAAAGTTCTGTCCGTTGTCAGATGTCCGTTGTCTGCTTTTATATTCTAATGGATGGAATGATACTATGATACCTGTACTAATCATTAACATTCATCAATCAATACGCACAATTTAATTTTCAACCAATTTAGAATAGAGACTGATTTGCCCAGAATTGAATTCGCCGAATTATCCGTTTTGTTAAGATATCCTTAACGTTAAACTTTATTCGTCCCGTCTTAAATTCATCTCTTTGCCCACCAATTGTCTCTTTCACTCTTGAAAAGTTGACTTTATAATTTGTTTTTCATCATCGGTTCTGCAGAAGGAACTCGACATTTTGAAAAGATTACAGACTGGCGGAAGACAGATGGTGTGCTGTAATAAAAAAAATCACAAAACTTCAACAGAGCAGGATATAATTACTCTTCCCGGACACTTGACCCTATTCCTATTTTTTCTTTTGTAAAATATGTAAGAGGTTTCTGGGAGGGGGCGGGGGTTAGACACTCACACATATAATATTATACAGACAAACGCATCCATCAACAGACACACTCATACATAAAGATATGCATAGGCAGACGGATAGACAGGTAGACAGACATACACAGATGTACTCACACACACACACACACCCTCACACACACACACACACACACACACACACACACACACACACACACACACACACACACACACACACACACACACACACACACACACACACACACACACACCCTCACACACACACACACACCCTCACACACACACACACACCCTCACACACCCTCACACACCCTCACACACACACACACACCCTCACACACACACCCTCACCCTCACACACACACACACCCTCACACACACACACACACACAAAAACATGTATTGACTTTGATTTCAGTGAATCTACAGTTTATCACAGCATGCAAGACAGACGAGAAATCATACTAGGCTAATATATCTTTCTTGACAAAAACCTCTCATCAAGTCAAGCAGATAGACACACATATAGTCAAGCACTCCCAGAAAATCAGACACAGGGAGAAACAAAAAGAGATTCACACAGACAGACTCAAAGACAGACACTGATCAAAACACAGACATGAATATCCTGAAAGGAACATCCTAAAAGACATACACAGACATGCGCAAAACGACAGACTAGCTGACAGACACAGGGTATAAACAGACATACGCAAAAACAAACGAACAGACAGACATGTATATAGACAGACACACACAAAAGACACAGACAGATGCACTCACTCACATACGGACACACATGCTAACAAATGCGGACAAAAGAATTCACTCGCAAGCAGACGGAGACAACGATATTGACACTGACATAAACAAAACACACGAACTTACATACAGACACACACAAATGTAAATAACATATCAACTACAATTTTCATCATCACCTGAGATATACATGTAAGGTCTATATCATACCCCCATCGAAGATCTCTATTGAATGCAAAATTATAAATTCAATGTTTCAAAGAGAAAATCCAAACCATTAATGGTAGGCGAGGGAAATCTGCTTTGACTACGTCAAGTTTTCTTTTCGCGAGGGGGGGGGGGTTGTTCTCTAGTAAGTGTATAGCAATTATAGGGAGCTACTATGGGCAAAATTATAATGGCCATTTATTAAATTCAATAATTTTATTACTTTGTACGTTTATATTCATTTTTGTGCATTTGATATCATATTGTCCCTTCGATAAAACGGTGCCTGAGGCACGGTCCATTTGATATTCAGGGGGGGGGGGGGGGCTTGGGGTTTTTTTTTTTTTCGAAAAACAATAATTTTGCTCTGAATTTTGATGAAAAAAATAAATTTGCTTATGGTGTGACAGAAAAAAAATTATCTTGCTCTTACAAGTAATCAGAATTTGAAGAGTAACCATAAAATTCATTTAAAATTCCTGAGCTTCGCTCGCCACAGTTTTCACTTTATATAAATTTTTTTTGGCTCGCTTCGCTCGCCATACTTTTCTTCTTTAACTAAGGGCAAGTTCATATTTAGAAATATCAAAAAGTATACATGTGACTGAAAAAAAAGGTTTCCTTAAATGCTTAAATACATTATCAATATCATTTATCACTATTAATACATATATGTATCACCATAGAGTCTAAAATTTATACACATGCAATCTTGGAAGGAGAATTTAATTAAGTTTTTCACTAGTTTACATTTCTAAATTCAATTTTTTTTTCTCTAAGGAGACCCTCCCCTCAGGCCCTTTTACGTGTTACATGACCTTGTATACATTTTGTTTACTGAAAATTAAATCACATCGTAAAAATCTTTTATCTCTCTCAGTTTGGAAGTGAATACAAGTTTTACATAAGAATTTAGTAATGTTTAGAGCAATTTAAGTAAAAATAAAAAATTTCTGTTGAAAAAACACAAGCATTCCTAATGCCGGGTATACACATCAATTATTGTTAGAAAAAAATTTCCTTGCTCCAACTTTGCGAGAAAAAAATAATTTTGCCCCAGTCCGGGGCGAAAAAAAAAATCTTGCTCCGACAAAAAACCCA
This sequence comes from Pinctada imbricata, assembly GCA_033119305.1. Taxonomy (NCBI): domain Eukaryota; kingdom Metazoa; phylum Mollusca; class Bivalvia; order Pterioida; family Pteriidae; genus Pinctada; species Pinctada imbricata. The sequence continues at coordinate 40,518,961 of VSWD01000007.1, read as the reverse complement.
AGCCCCCCCCCCCCCCCCCCCGAATATCAAATGGACCGTGCCTAATAACCCATCTGTATGTAAGAATCTTAATATTGTTTCTGGAAAAAAAAGCATGCGAAAATTCTAGATCAAAGAGCGATTTCATGTTAGGAACGTTCGGAACAATTACGTGATAAAGGCTGAGGCTATCAAAATGTCTTCAATGACCGATATTTGATGTCTTTGTTTTTAACGCTATATATGACTTCAAAACCCCTTTAACAATTATTGTTTAATTGATCAATGTATAAATTCATGAACTCATCCTACACCTCTTCAAACTCATTAATCAAATTTCCTCCTATACGTTCTATGTTCACGTAACCTGAAAATTATATGGTATCATCCTTTACAACTTTACAAAAAAAAAGGAGAGCTGAATACTTTAAGAATTAACTAAGCTAATTTAATTGCTCAGCCTTAGATTCGAAATAAAGATTCAATTCCCCATTCATGCCCAAATACCGTTAAGAGTCATGACAACGGACCATATTTTCTTGTCTTGGCATAACAACGGACATTCTTTATCAAATAATCAAAGTATACAATAAATATACAATGTAAAAGACGGTCATTCACATATATTGTTTGTATAATGTTATCGATAATCATCTACATAAAATTGGTATATAAAATCAAATAATTAAGAGACAGGATAGTTTTCCTGTTCAAATTTCCGTTTTCGTTGCTGACAGTTGGTCATCGCCAATTAGATCTCCTCATAACATAAAAGAAGTTTTATTCATTTCATGGTAATAATGTATTACTGAAGCGTGTGACTACCCCCCGTTGGCTTTTTAAGAGAAATCACCGGTTACCTAATTACTTATTTATGATTTTACTGAAATTTTGTCGATAATTTTCATGACAACGGATGATTTCCAACATATCCTCACCTGTTGCATAATGTCAACGGACTGTTTTAAGTGCAGAACTTTAAATACTTCTGACAACGGTACTGTCAGGCGACGTAACGTGTTCCTGCCCGTGTAGTTTAGTAATCTGAAATGACTGTTTAAAATTATTCCGAGGTAATAATAGAAGTATATTGAAATGACTGTTTAAAATTATTCCGAGGTAATAATAGAAGTATATTTTATTAGAGTTATTTAAAATCGCTTTGCTAATGGAAATGAAAATGCAGAAAGGTCATGTATAATCTAAGAGAGATGAGCAATATAGTTCCACTTGGGCCTCATGACAAGGATAATTCCAATTTATATTACTGCATCTTTTGAAACTCGCGAAGTTGATTTCAAGAATGACAAGTCGTACAAAAAGATATCAACAAGTGCTTCTTCATCGCATCATGTTGCCTTCTGCAAACTGGCATTTCGAGATTTTGGTAATAATGCAAGTTTAATAACTTGATATGTGACTGAAATTGACAAAAGAGAAATCGCATAAAATTAATTTGACTTTAGAAAATTCGACAAGTTGGTTTTTCAGCATAAATTCGATATAATCATCTCGATGTCGATAGATCTAGATATTCATGCCATAACGAGTTTTAAGACGACGATTTATTTTGAAGTTGACATGAGACAAATTGTATTAAATTTTTTTTGACTTAAGTGAAATAAACTTCATGCTTTCAATATGACATTTCGTCCAAAAGACCTCGTTGAAGCCAAGTTTACATTGACTTTTTGACTTTAATACGTCATCATGCTTCCTTTACTACGGAAGCCCGTAGGTGACAGGTATGAATTATAATTTATCTGGCGGCCGCCACTTATTTATCTGGCGGCCGCCAGATAATTATCTGGCGGCCGCAAGATAATTATCTGGCGGCCGCCAGATTAATTGAGTGGCGGCCGCCAGATAATTATCTGGCGGCCGCCAGATAATTTAAGTGGCAGTCATCACATAATTTACAATAAATCAAAACAAAATCAATGCATAACATGTTCTTTCTGTTCTAGGGTGCTGAATTCATCTTCTCTTTTAATCTATTTGGTATGAAAGATGCAAAATAACCAGATGAAAAGTAACAAAAGATTTATCTGGCGGCCGCCAAATAATTAAGTGGCGGCCGCCAGATACTTAAGTGGCGGCCGCCACATAATTATCTGGCGGCCGCCACATAATTATCTGGCGGCCGCCACTTAACATATCTGGCGGCCGCCACTTAATTTATTTGCCATCCGCCAGTTAATTTATCTGGCGGCCGCCACTTAATTATCTGGCGGCCGCCACTTAATTATATGGCGGCCGCCAGATAATTAAATGGCGGCCGCCAGATAAATTAACTGGCGGCTGGCAAATAAATTAAGTGGCGGCCGCCAGATATATTAAGTGGCGGCCGCCAGATAATTATGTGGCGGCCGCCAGATAAATTATCTGGCGGCCGCCAGATAAATTTTAATTCATGCCTGTCACCTACGGTCTTCCGTACTTTACCTCGGCGCCGGCAATTCAATTTTCATTTTGTCGCGGGACCTACTCACAACACAACAACAGGAGCACTAAAAGTTTAAGATGCTTTGAAAATGACACAATGTCCAAAAGAACTCGTTTAAAGACGAGAGTTTACCGCGACTTTTCGACTTTTGAAATACGTCATCAAGTTTCCTTTATCTCAGTAATGCGATTTTCTGAACTTAAACTCGGTGACCTCCAAATTTTATCTTGGAATTTCCAACTTTAGTCTGAAATGCCCAACTTTATAATCTTTGAATTCCTAACTTTAGTCTTGGAATTTTTAACAGTAAACTAGGTATTTCTGAATCTTACTGGGGAATTTCCGAATTTCCAACTTAAGTCTTGGAATTCCTACATTTTACAAAGGAAATAAATTCGTTTTATGCGTATATGGCGCTTATTTCTTTTAGATCTCGTTGATTTTGTCTACATGACGGATTCATTTACTTGACTGACAACACCAATCAAAAGGGGAATTAATTTACGTGTTAGCGTTGGATGACCAGTATCTCCTTGAATTTTTTTTTTTTTTTTAATTAATGAAACCACATCTTGTTATTTTAATCACACTAAACCTCATCCTCAGTGTGAGAGCCTGAGTTGTATATCCCCCTTTTATGGTTAACCGTAAATGCTTAGTTCTATGGGCTGGACCCACTCTGCCCCCCCCCCCCCCCCCCCCCCCCTTAGAAAATATGGATTCACGTATGTTGTAAGAATATCAAACATACGATGAACCGTCGTTTTCGCCAATAACTGATCCCAGAGCAGTTGGATAGACTCTTTTCCTTATGAGAACCCCACATATATTTCATATTTGCCACAATTTATATTTCTTCGGGGTTTCGAGGACTTAAGTCCAAGGTGGGGGGGGATTTATTAAATAGTATTGGGATAACGTATCCCTCCCCCCCCCGAAAAAATAAAACTTTTAGCGAAAAAAAAATTGGAAAAGCTCTTGATATTTCTCGCACCGGAGTCGCCCTTGTATTGGTTATTGACTTTCCATTGAATAGATACCTGGCGAACAATAGTCCATAGAACCTTGTTTTATCAAACAAAGAAAAAAAAAGACGGAAACTATTATTTTCTTTTTAAATTATGTCCGTCAAAAAACAGGTTCCATAACCCAATTAGTCCTTTTTCATTGGCTAATCGTTTGCCGCTCAGTTTGGAGTAATTTCATTGGCTGATCACGGGCAGTTTTTTTTTTTTTGAACAGTTGATCTCCGGCATAGACAAAGGAATATTTCAAGTGAACGGAAGGAATGTTTGTTGAAGTTCTAGGACACTCCTCGATATCTTAAATGTATATCTTCACCACTTCAAGTAACCGTAAGTGTATCTACAGTACATATACTTAATTCGATTATCATTTGTGAATAATGGCGAACTTTGGAACTTTTGAAGTAAAGAATTTGACTAGATGGAATTTTTGAAAGTTTACATCCTACTGCTCAATGTACACTTAATTCCAGTGTGATCTCGTAAATCAAGTGGTGGCATTTCTCAGTTTCTGGGAAACATCTCCTGGAAAATGTTTATTTTTAAAGCAATAAAAAGATAGAAGAAATGCTGACTGACACCACCCATCCCACCCCGCAACTCCCCAATATACCTATCAATTTAGCCTTTGTTGAATTTGACTGTCAAATAGTTTGAAACGAACTGACCTTTATTACTTTATTTATTCTAAGATTATAAGTATTTGCCTATTTGGACTTTTTTTTTTGCCTCAATTCTAGCGGGAACTGCATGCACATAATCGAACACTTATTTCTTGAGAAACGCTTTTGATGAAAATGAAAGCGAAAGTCGCATGTTACGCTGATGACTCTATCACTTGGGCGACAGCAAGAAATATAAGTCAGATAAGTGAGTAGGTGTATGAAAATGAACTGATGAATTATGAACTGCAGTGGCGGATCCAGCGCCCCCTTTGCCGGGGGGTCAAGGGGCGAATTTTGCCGATTTTTACTGAAAATGGGCGAAAATATACCTGTTTTTGGAAAATTTTGGTTCAGTGCCGGGGGGGCGGACGCCCCCTCCACACCCCCCTGAATCCGCCACTGAACTGAAAATAAGTTAACTACAGTGCTGGTATATTTTAATGTTGACGCGAAAGATAAGCTAGAACCTAATCGTATAGTAGAGGAAATTCGGGAAAAGTAGACTAAATAATCCAGTCTCTACCGCTGCCACCAAAAGAGACTGAACCCTACTATGGTTGTTACAGAACGAAGTCGGACGAAATTGTTGCCCAATGATTTATCCATTTTGAAGGTCTGAAATATCGATTTTCTTGTTGATGGGACTAAAGAAAACATTTATCTAACTATCTCTACCATCCTCACGTTTTTTTCTCGCTTCGTTATTGCATTTTTGCATTTTTCGCCAATTTTTAACTCCCTACCAAACTAATCGGGCAAAGCGAAAGTTCGGAGAATTGACCAATCAGAACGAAGGATCTGATTGGTCGATCCTCAGACTTCGTTCTATAACAAGACATGGTGGGGTTCAGTCAGATTACTGTCTCTTTTAGCGGCAGCGGAACTAAGAGACTGGATTATTTAGTCTATGGGAAAAGCTGACAAGATCGAAACGCTATAATCGGGATTCAAAAGCATACGAAAAAATGTAAAGGACTGACATAAAAAACAGATGGTAAAGATTCATTGTCATCAGCCTAGGTAGCAAATTATATCGATCATGGGCAAATTAAGCTAACCGTACCAAAAAAACTAACATTTTCTCATGAGAATCTCATAAGAAACGACTATAATAAGAAATTGGTTAGATCTGTATGCAAATAGGTGAGGTTTCAAAATCTCACATGTGCAGCAAGTAAGGTCTTGTAAGAATTGTAAAAGCTAACACAATTCCACATGTGATTTTGTTTTCTCGCGCATATTTTTCTTCTCTCATGAGATTTTGATATTTGGATTTACAATTTGCTCCTTCTCACAGGGCCTAGGAAGGACCCGCGCCCTGCGCCATACGCGCATATCCGCGTAAAATGGCGCAACACTTACGGTATACGCTGCGCCCTGTGGCGCAAACGCAAAATCAATAAAATCCAATATGCTCCAACACAAGTAGAGTTTTGAGACGTCCCCCGCATTCCGATTAGCGATTGGAACTCCCCGGAGTTTATCATGACTGTGGTTACGAAAGACACGAGGAATTCCGACTGTTTCTTTCACTTTGTTTGTTATCGATTATCTGATTGGTCAAAAGGTGAACGCATTCAGCGAATCAGACAGATCGTATTAAATCAATTGGGCTGCGGTACACGTGTGTACATACACGACACAACAAACATGCCGCCGGTGAAACCGAAGCGGCTGAAGTTAACGTTGCCACAAGGACAGCGTACTTTGCTGTCCTGTGGTATTAAAGGGTCTAGTGAGGGTCGCAACAAGGTTTGCGAAGCGAATATAGAGGGAGCGACGGCGGCACCAGAAATCGAAATTTCTGATCAAACTAAAACAGGGGGTGTATATGGTATGCATACAGGGTCGTCCAAAACGAGCCAGGCGACCGAGGCCGAGGACCCGGAATCGACATGTAATTCAGCCAGTACCAGTAAACGTAAATTTCATCCAAGGTGGTTGAAAGTATGGGAGTGGTTAAGTTTTGACAATTTGATAGATAATCTATACCTTAGAATGTGAATTAAGTAGCTAAAAAACTGTTGGTATCACTTTGTTTTAGTTTGTGACAAAGGAAGGCAAATATAAGGTTATGGCCCCAACTGAAACCTCGATGGCCCTTCAAATTAAAAAATGGCCCCACATTTTCCTAACTAGTGGGGCCATAGTCCCCACCACTTCCTTCGCCTTCCTAGGCACTGCTTCTCTTAAGCAAAACTGAATTCCTCACATGAGACTCACGTGAGGAATTATATCTTGGATATATTTGTGCACTAACTATACTGTCCAGAGTTTAAGTTTCAAAGTACTGTTTCCTCACCTGAGATCTCATGTGAGAAAAGGAACAATTAACCATGTCACATGACATAAATATCCAATCAAAGACTTGTATATTTTTCAAAGTAAATTGAATTTGGCTCCAACATTTCTAAAAGGCTGAAGAAGTTTGTGAATTAAACCGAGTACATTAAGAAATGTCCTATAGGCACAGCTCACATATTCACTGGTTAGTCTGTTTTTCACATCTTGGATAATTTCAAAACTAATTGCTTTTATTTCAATTTTCTGATCTGAATTACTCTGAATGTCCTCAGAGTGTTGTAACAAATGATTTTAAATGTCGACTTGTCATTAAAATGTAAATTTTAAGTACATTTGAATTCCCTTCTATGCAAATAGCAATGTAAATTTAGTCAAGTGTTTGCATTTTTTCATCTCTAATTTAATTTATTAACATTAAAATGTAAATTCTAAGTACATTTGAATTCCCTTCTATTCAAATAGCAATGTAAATTTAGTCAAGTGTTTGCATTTTTATGCCCCTCTTCGAAGAAGAGGGGACATATAGGTTTGTTGCTGTCGGTCTGTCGGTCGGTCCGCGACATCAGTTTCCGTTCAAATTATCTCTGGAATGGATTCACATATTGAAATGAAATTTTGTATAACAACACATCAAACAAAAATCTAGGTCAAGTTCAAATTTGGGTCCAATCAAAAAAAATTTGACAGAGTTATGCCCCTTGCATTTCGAAAAATACCAAAATTTCAGGGTTTCCGTTCAATATCTCTTGAACGGAGCAGTTACATATTGAAATGAAATTTTGTACATGTATACAGACACATCAAATGAAAATCCAGGTCAAGTTCGTATTAAGGTCCGATCGAAAAAATTTTGACAGAGTTATGCCCCTTGCACTTCGAAAAATACCAAAATTTCAGGGTTTCTGTTCAATATCTCTTGAGTGGAGTTACATATTGAAATGAAATTTTGTATACAGACACATCAAATGAAAATCTAGGTCAAGTGTATATTTGGGTCCGATCAACAAAATTTGGGCAGAGTTATGCCCTTTGCACTTCGGAAAAAAACCAAAATTTCAGGGTTTCTGTTCAATATCTCTTGAGTGGAGTTACATATTGAAATGAAATTTTGTATACGGATACATCAAATGACAATCTAGGTCAAGTTCTTATTTGGGTCCAATCAACAAAATTTTGACAGAGTAATGCCCCTTGCACTTCGAAAAATACCAAAATTTCAGGGTTTCTGTTCAATATCTCTTGAGTGGAGTTACATATTGAAATGAAATTATGTATACAGACACATCAAATGAAAATCTAGGTCAAGTTTATATTTAGGTCCGATCAAAAAAATTTGGACAGAGTTATGCCCCTTGTACTCTGAAAAATACCAAAACTTCAGGGTTTCTGTTCAATATCTCTTGAGTGGAGTTACATATTGAAATGAAACTGTTACTTTATACCCCCATAGGTTGTATCAATGCAAGTATAAATTAAAGTTGTGACGGACTTTAATCACAGAAGGGGTAGGGGGGCATTAATGTTTTACAGATATTAAATTTTGGCATGTACGTACGTTTGTCTGCTTGTTGAAAAACAAGATTCTTTGCCCAACTTTTGATTGAGAAGTGATGGGGCTTTTTTTTTTTTTCTCGTGTGTGCATTCCTTGTGACAAGACCTTAAATTTCCGAAAAATTTTGTACTGATTGTTTAGCCTAGTGACCTTGACCTTGGAGTTTGACCTACTTTTAAAATCTTTTTCCAAGCTTGGCCATTAATTTTGATGTTGGCCTTGTGGACATGATGCAGCCTATAGTCCTAGGAAATACAAATATTTCCATGTAGATAGCCTATAATAATTAAGATGGAGAACCCTATTGATTTTCAAGGTCAGGTGTCAAAGGTCAAGGCCTTTTGGCTAAAAAAAGCTTTAATGAAAAAAATGTTTTTAGAATTAAAAAAAGTACTTATTATGTGATTGCTTTGAAAATAGAATATATCTCACAGCTTTGAGCTATTTTAATTTGCATTACTTTTTTGACAATGAAAAAAATCCTGATAGGCGTATTTTGCAGCGTTAGAGTTGCTATTTTAAAAGATCCGATTATGAAATGGCGATGCCAGTCCGTCCATCTGCGTCAATAATTTGGTTTAGCTGTTGTGTTTATGGCAGTTGTGAAAGAACTATAAGGGGTACAATCTTCAAATGTTGTACAAAGAATAAGCATGGTGAGAAGATCTGAACGTAGCTATTGATTTTGCCCTTGACTTTGAGCCTTGACCTTGAAAAGTGTAATTTTGCATTTAGGTTAGTTCTGAAAGAACTGTAATTTGTACAATCTTCAAACTTAGTAAAGAGATGAAGCATGGTGAGAGGATCTAAACACAAGCTTGTTCTTGACCTTGAGCTTTGACCTTGAAAAATGTAATTTTACGTTTAGGTTAGTTGTGAAAGAACTGTAAGGGGTACAATCTTCAAACTTGGTACAAAGATTAAGCATGAAGAGGAGATCTGAATGCAAGTATTGTCTTTTGCCTTGACCTTGAAAAATGTAATTTTATGTTTAGGTTTTAGTTGTGAAAGAACTATAAGGGGTACAATCTTCAAACTTGGTACAAAGATAAAGCATGCAGTTAAAGGATCTGACCGCAGGTATTGTTTGACCTTGATCTTGAGGTTTGACCTTGATCTTGAGGTTTGACCTTGATCTTGAGGTTTGACCTTGACCTTGAAAAATGAAATTTAGAGTTAATCTCTATTGTACAAATACTTCATAGAATTTTACATTTAAACTTTGCTTAGAAATAGGAAATAATGAGTTGACTTTATTTTAGGTAATGTCATTGACCTTGCCATTTGACCTTGACCTTGAAAATACAGTTTTGAATTTTACGTTACCATAGTAAAGCAGGGGCTGACAAATAGATTAATTGTCCGACATTGATTTCAGCTTGTCCATAATGAAGTTATGCACAAGAAAACCACTAGCCCAACCAAGAGAAGCACTTGCCCCGGGCGTCGGGCAATGGGATTTGTCAGCCCCTGAGTAAAGTACCAATAATATATCACAGTTAAACTTTGCATGGAGGTTGATCTAAGCAAGTGGACCTGATTTCAGGTATTGAACTTGACCTTGAGATTTGACCTTGAAAATAAGATTTTGAATTGGACTATGTTGTACCAATATTACATGTATATGCACTATATCAGAAAGCACATTAAAATTTTACATGGAGGTAGAACATTATAACTGGACATCGCTATTACTCTGTGAAATATTAATTTAAAACTTGTCACAGAGGTAGAACATGGTTAGTGGAACTGATTTCTGGTACTGAAGTTATATAAGCCTTTAGGATTGACTCTGACCTTGAAGAAGACTAAAGGGTGTCAAAACTATATGGAATCTCACATTGAAACTTTGAATGCAGACATCAATATTGCTTTCTAAAATTTAAACTTTATCTATTTTACAACATTTAACAAACAAGTTACACAACTTATTAATGTCTCTCATGGGCTCAGATGTTGGCATGAGGGGGTCCAAGGAGCAGGAGGAAACTGGAATACCCAGAGAAAAACCCCCTGCAGAGGCTTTGGTGGGGGACCACCTACCCTCCCACATAAGACCCTTTGCCAAATCTGGCTTTCTAATGCTGGACATACATGTAGTATTTCAAAAACAATCTGCTGCCAGCAATTCGGCCATTATTTAAATACCATCTTCAGCGGTGTCTTGTTTTACCTTGTGACATTACAATATTGAATTTTGACTTGTTTTTAAATGACTTTAGCCATGGCCATAACATCTGAATGTTAATACAGAGGACTCCATTTAATCTGATACCTGATAATCTGATACTCCTCTTAATGATATGATTTCAAAACACAAAACCATCTCTTATAATATCAATGTAAATTTACTCCTCTTAATCTGATAGAAATTATCAAAAATTTTAAGAACTCCTCTTTATCTGATAGGATTTTCCGTCAACTATGATATTTTTCCTATGATATTGACATCATTTTCAAAGGATTATCATATCAAAATCCTTAAATTGGTATTTTACACTTTAAAACTATTCAAAATGGCCTGAAAGTATTTATATCATTAAATTAATGCATATGATAAAGTCTGAGATATATTCTAGTACAATTAAGAGGACTATTTTATTGTATTTCCATGGAATTTCAAACTCCTGATAATCTGATACTCCTGTTAATCTGATAATGATCTTCTGACAAAATGACTATCAGATTAACAGGAGTCCTCTGTAGATAGAACTTTCACATCTTACATGTGCATTCCTTGTGACATGACCTTTCCATGGGTACCAATTTTGGAATGGATTGCAATTTAATCAGTCAGTCAATCTGTCTTTCTGCGTCAACGTTTTGGTGTGGCTGTTGCATTTAAGTTTGTTGGCAGAAAACTGTTTGGGGTATTTACTTATAATGTACTTTACATTGTAATGCTTATTGATGATGGTGAGATAAAACAATTTGACCTGACCTTTCAACTTGAGGTATTAAATACACAATTTGTGTTTAAGCCTTTAGGGAGAAAACTTCAAGGAACATTGACAAGTAACTTAACCATTACTTTACCTGTAGATGGATTATGATGAATTGAAACCAATGATTACTAGTATTTGCCATGACCTTTGAACTGGTTACCTTGAAGTTTGACCTACTTTTTAAAAATGAACCTTTGGTAAATCCCTTGAACAATAAGAGGCAGGGCTTTATATTTCATACTGAATTCATTGTGACAAGACCTTTCATGGGAGACCTAACATATACTTTTAAAACTTAAATTCTAATAAACAATTTTAATTTGACTTAAAATATTGTTATACCAATTACTATTGTAATTATAAATATCACATTAAAACACAGCATGAATATTATATGCAAGTGGACCTTATTGGTTCAGGTGTTAACCACGGATTTGAAGTTTGACCTTAAAGATATGACTTTGTACCAGTCATCATGTCTACTCCCAGGGTAGATTGTACTTCACATAACCCAATTGGACAGAAGAAAAGAAAACCTTCGGAACTAATCAAAATTATTCATGAAGTTCGCCACGCCCCTTTGTTCAATGAAATAATGATGACACAATCAGCAGGCCTTTAAAATGCAGACAAAGTAAAGTAAAAATTATAAATCTTTATTTCTACCATTTGATATCAAACATGACTACAATATACTTAAGTTTAAAGCTAAGAAATTGTCAGCGTCCGTCCATAGTTCAGTCTGTCACACTTGGGGTGTCTCAGCCCGTAATTTTTGATTGGCAAGTGATAGGGCTTTGATATTTGTACCCCGCTTTTGCGAAAGCGCGGGGACATTAAAACCGTCTCATATGTCTGTCTATCTGTCCGTCTGTCTGTCTTCAGAAAAACTTTAACCTTGTCTATAACTTTTGAAATTCCTTGTGACAAGACCTTTCCAGGGATACCAAAATTTTTGACCTTCTGACCTTGACCTTGAAATTTGACCTACTTTTAAGAAACTTTAACCTTGAGCATAACTTTTGAATAGAAAGTGATAGGGCTTTCATATTTCACATGTGTGTTCATTGTGACAAGACTTTTCCATGGATACCAAAAATTAAGACCTTGTCACCTTGACCTTTGAGTTTGACCCACTTTTCAAAAACTTGAACCATGACGATAACTTTTGAATGGTTAGTGATTAGGCTTTCATATTTCGCACATGTATTCCTTGTGACAAGACCTTTCAGGAACAACATTCTGACCTCTTGACCTCGTCCTTGGAGATTGACCCACATTTAAAAACTTAAACATCGACCATAACTTTTGCATGGTAAATGGTAGGACTATCATATTTCATATGTGCATTCCTTTCACAAGACCTTTACCTTGGTTGCAAAGTTTGGACATTTTGACCTTTTCTTGGAGTTTAAGCATTTCTTTAAAGACAAACACCCAAAAGCAGGGGACCCCAATTCATTGAATTAATTTGATTTTTCACATATTTATTCCTTGTGACTAGACCTTTTTACACATACCATAATGTTTGACCTCGTGACCTTGACCTAGATTTTAAAATTGAATTTAGATTAGCTACATGTATATCTCTTGATTGGTAAGTGACAGGGCTTTGATATTTCACTTGTATATTCATTGTAACAAACTGTTTCCTAACATACCATAATTTTTTACTTTATGACCTTGACCTAGATATTTGACCTACTTTTTCAAGAAATTAAGATTGCATCGATATACCTTTTGATTGGTAAGTGATAGGGCTTTGATATTTCACTCAAGTATTCCTTGTACCTTATTCATTGTGACTAGACCTTTCTAAACATACCATAATTTTTTACCTTGTGACCTTGACCTAGATATTTGTCCTTTCCAAAAAAGTTAGAATTGGCTATATCTTTTGATTGGTAAGTGGTAGGGCTTTGAAATTTCACTCAAGTATTCCTTGTACTAAGACTTAACATAATTTTTGACCTCGTGACCTTGACCTAGAAATTTAACCTTTCCAAAACAAGTTAAGATTGGCTATATCTTTTGATTGGTAAGTGATAGGGCTTTGAAATTTCACTCAAGTATTCCTTGTACCAAGACCTTGCTTAACATACCATAATGTTTAGCTCACCTCGACAAAGTTCTTTTGATTGGTAAGTGGTAGGGCTTTGAAATTTCACTCAAGTATTCCTTGTACTAAGACTTAACATAATTTTTGACCTCTTGACCTAGAAATTCAACCTTTCCAAAACAAGTTAAGATTGGCTATATCTTTTATTGGTTAGTGATAGGGCTTTGAAATTTCACTCAAGTATTCCTTGTACCAAGACCTTGCTTAACATACCATAATTTTTAGCTCACCTCGACAAAGTTCTTTTGATTGGTAAGTGGTAGGGCTTTGAAATTTCACTCAAGTATTCCTTGTACTAAGACTTAACATAATTTTTGACCTCGTGACCTTGACCTAGAAATTTAACCTTTCCAAAACAAGTTAAGATTGGCTATATCTTTTGATTGGTAAGTGATAGGGCTTTGAAATTTCACTCAAGTATTCCTTGTACCAAGACCTTGCTTAACATACCATAATGTTTAGCTCACCTTGACAAAGTTCAGTGAGCTTATGCTATACCCCCCCGCGTCCGCGTCCAGTTAAGAAGTTTGCGGAAGCTCAGTATTTGGCAAAGTACTGATGCTACAGTAACCAAAGTTGCACAAGTGATTCATATTTGGATGCCGAGGTGAACCCATGCATCGGCTGCTGCATCTGACCTACATTTTCTGCTTGATTGACTTGGTTAAGAAGTTTGGGGTAGCTCAGAGTGCCTTGGTTAAGAAGTTTGGGGTAGCTCAGAGTGCCTTGGTTAAGAAGTTTGGGGTAGCTCAGTACCTGACAAAGTACTGATGCTACAGTAATCAAACTTGCACAAGTGATTCATCATGGGATGCCTAGATGGACCCATGCATCAGATGCAGCATCTGACCTACTTTTTCCGCTTGAGTGATTTTGCCTTTAAAAGCCAATATTGAGCAAAGTATAAGTGCTACATGTACCACAGGCCGTAAAAGCGCCTGGTATGTGCGCGAGCGTATGTGTCCTGTGTGTTGTGTTACAGGACACATACGCTCGCGCACATACCAGGCGCTTTTACGGCCTGTGACATGTACCAAACTTGTTTATTGGATGTATCTTTGATCAAACTTTCAAAAAATTACCTTGACCTACTTTCTCTGCTTGAGTGATTTTGCATTGAGCAAAGTTTAAGTGCTACATGTACCAAACTTGTTTATTGGATGTATCTGATCCAACTTTCAAAAAATGACCTTGACCTACTTTTTCCGCTTGAGTGATTTTGCCTTTAAAAGCCAATATTGAGCAAAGTATAAGTGCTACATGAACCAAACTTGCATATTGGATGTATCTTTGATCAAAACTTTCATAAAATGACCTTGACCTACTTTTTCCGCTTGAGTGATTTTGCCTTTAAAAGCCAATATTGAGCAAAGTATAAGTGCTACATGTACCACAGGCCGTAAAAGCGCCTGGTATGTGCGCGAGCGTATGTGTCCTGTGTGTTGTGTTACAGGACACATACGCTCACGCACATACCAGGCGCTTTTACCGTCTGTGACATGTACCAAACTTGTTTATTGGATGTATCTTTGATCAAACTTTCAAAAAATGACCTTGACCTACTTTTTCTGCTTGAGTGATTTTGCATTGAGCAAAGTTTAAGTGCTACATGTACCAAACTTGTTTATTGGATGTATCTGATCCAACTTTCAAAAAATGACCTTGACCTACTTTTTCCGCTTGAGTGATTTTGCCTTTAAAAGCCAATATTGAGCAAAGTATAAGTGCTACATGTACCAAACTTGCATATTGGATGTATCTTTGATCAAAACTTTCATAAAATGACCTTGACCTACTTTTTCCGCTTGAGAGATTTTGCCTTTAAAAGCCAATATTGAGCATAAATATTATAAGTGCTTCATGTACCAAACTTGCATATTGGATGTATCATTGATTAAACTTTCATAAAATGACCTTGACCTGCATTTTGACTATGGGACAGAACATGATGACTTGATTTCAGTAACTGACCTTGACCTTGAAAATGTAATTTTGAGTAAGCTTTATTGTTGACTGGATTTGATTTCAGGCATTGTCCTTGCCCTTGACAGTATAATTATGAACTGGACATACACCAATGCTCTATACTAGTATTTCACTTTAAAACTAAATGGCATGGAGGTATAGAACATGGTTGATGGAACTGATAATGGTACTACAGTTATAGCTGTCAGGTTGACCTTGACCTTGAAGACATGATTTTGAATTACTGAACTGTATTGTGCCAAATTGATAGTGTAATAAAATATCACATTGAAACTAAATTGAATTGGGATAGATTTTGATTTATATGAAATTAATATTGCACGCCATGAACGAAGCATATTTGGAACTTCTAGTTGAATTATTCAGAATTCATATGATAACTGCACAGGAGTATGAATTACATATATATTTTATAATTCTTTTCAGGTTGTGAAGAATATTGTTTGTGAAGAATACACAAAGAAGAAGAAGAACATTTTCAAAAACTTCCAAGATGTATCTTTAAACAGCAGAAATTCATTAGAACATTAGAAGTCGAGAATAAGCAGGTATTGAACACTTGGAGCACCAATTTAAGTTCATTCATTTTCTCAAATTTCCTGAAATTACTAATGTTGTTAAATATCTTTGATTCTACAAAGTCATATAAAGATATACTGACAACATTAATATGGAAAAAGTTTATATAGTAAATAACAAGAAGCACTCATTACATATTATATTGATTCTACAAATTTTCAACCTCTTAGGTTTTATTAAGTGGAGGTAAAGATTAGAATCGAAATTCTCTATATTACATCGGATTCCATGCCTGCAGGCAAACAAAGCCTAGCTTATATTATCACTAGGCTTTTTTTACCAACAGGAAAGATCATGTAACTAAATTTTTTTTTATCTGGCCCTTTTCTTTTGATAAAGCATACCTGTCAACTCTCCCTCTTTTAGAGTTTTGACCACATCTCCCTCCTTGGCATTTTTCCCTCAAGGGAGACCAAAATCTCCCTCATTTATTTTCGCCCTCTTTCTCCTTCTTTGGCATATTTACCAAAGAAAAATAACTCTAGATAGTGAGTGACAGAGTCTACAATTTCAGAGCATTTCATGAGAAATTGCAATATGACAAAATGAAAGCAAAGAGTATAGAATGCAGTTACTGTAAATTATTGATACATGTTTCATTGTTTATAAAATGTTTTTGCGTTGAAATGTCAGCACAATGAAATTATTTAGAAATTGCTTATGTGCAAAATGTCATGTTTCAGTAAAAGTGTAGAAAAATGGGTTCACTCGCAATCTCTCTATTTTACAAATCCCAAGGACTGGGATTCAGATCTCCCTCTTTTTAAGTATTCAAAGTTGACAGGTATATGATATTAAAGGCCAATGAAGAGGTAAAAAATTTAGTATTTCTTGTTACTCATTATGAACAGGAAAAAATTATAAATAAGACTTCTAAATATGCATTATTCAAGATTACTTTGTACTTCTTGATGATTTGCTGCTGAAATTTATAATTGTAACAGTTCTGGTTCTGATTCAGACATTACTCCTTTAAAACTCCCCAATCCTTCATATATGCATGAAATATATTACAGTTACCCATAAAGTTGTGAAAGAAATGAAATCAAGTTTTGCTTGCAATCTTTTTTTTTTTTTTTTTTTTTTTGAGACAAATCAATGCATCGTTTAATTTGATGAACAAGGTATTCTCATGGGAAATTGAATCAATGTAATAATTGCATTATAGGCATGTACATATATACATATTTTGATATTCATTGTAGGTTGTGAAGATTGATCGATGAACAAGTATTATTAGAAAGAGACATTTTCAACAAGGTCAAGGTGCAACTGATGTCAGAAGTCGGGAATTAGCAGGTATTTAACATAATAAATTGGTACACCACTTATTTAATGCCCCTGGTTTTTTACCAAGGGGCATATTAGAGTGTTTTTGTCTCCATATGTCAGTCTGTCAGTCCATCATTCTGTCCCCATTTCAATAAAAGGGTATGAAGATTTAAGTACAGATGATAGGGCTTTCATATTTTGCATGTACATGTATCTTGAGAAGACATGCATATTTTGGTACAAATGTTTCTTTTTTTATTTACCTTTTGACCTTTGACCTACTTTTTCATGTTTTAGGGAAAATACTAAATAAAAGTTCATATAAAATTTATTTCTCTCTGAAATGTTGTATAGATCAAGTGATTCATATGAAATGTTATAACAGGTTTTTATGAATTTCCTTTTTTTTTAGTCCCCTACCGGCAACGCCGAAGGGGACTCTTAGTTTCCTCACGGTCTGTCTGTCCCTCTGTCTGTCCGTCTGTCCTAATATCAGTTTTCCGGACTTTTTTCTGCAACGGATGGAGATATTGAGATGAAATTTGATACACAGCTTGGTCTTGGATAGTTACAGAGCAAGTTTGACTTTCGTCACGCTTAACCTATTTTTTGTGGAGTTATGCCCCTTGATGTCTTTGAAAATTCAGTTTTTTTTTCAGTTTTCCGGACTTTTTTCTGCAACGGATGGAGATATTCAGATGAAATTTGATGCACAGATTGGTCTTGGATAGTTACAGAGCAAGTTTGACTTTCGTCACGCTTGACCTATTTTTGGAGGAGTTATGCCCCTTGATGACTTGGAAAATTCTGTTTTGGTCAGTTTTCCGGACTTTTTTCTGCAACAGATGGAGATATTCAGATGAAATTTGATACACAGCTTGGTCTTGGATAGTTACAGAGCAAGTTTGACTTTCGTCACGCTTAACCTATTTTTTGAGTAGTTATGCCCCTTGAAGACTTTGAAAATTCAGTTTTTGTCAGTTTTCCGGACTTTTTTCTGCAACGGATGGAGATATTCAGATGAAATTTCATACATAGCTTGGTCTTGGATAGTTACAGAGCAAGTTTGACTTTCATCACGCTTGACCTATTTTTGGAGGAGTTATGCCCCTTGATGACTTGGAAAATTCTGTTTTGGTCAGTTTTCCGGACTTTTCTCTGCAACAGATGGAGATATTCAGATGAAATTTAATACATAGCTTGGTCTTGGATAGTTACAGAGCAAGTTTGACAGTCGTCACCCTTAACCTTTTTTCGAGGAGTTATGTCCCATGATGACTTGGAAAATTCAGTTTTTGTCAGTTTTCCGGACTTTTGTCTGCGACATATAGAAATATTCAGGTGAAAATTTGATACATAGCTTGGTCTTGGATTAGTTACAGAGCAAGTTTAACTTTCATCACGCTTGACCTATTTTTCGAGGAGTAATGTCCCTTGATGACTTGGAAAATTCAATTTTTGTCAGTTTTTCGGACTTTTACCTGCAACAAAGAGAGATATTCAGGTGAAATTTGATACTCAGCTTAGTCTTGGATAGTTACAGGGCAAGTTCGACTTTTGTCACGCTTGACCTCTTTTTCGAATCGATAAAGCAGATAAAACCTCAGAACTGAGCTGCACAGACAGTAAGTTTAATTAAAACTCATGTTTAATTGAAGAGTAATTCATAGGCAGAGTTGCAGGACATAAATATATGCCGCCGGTAGGGGACTTATATCGCTCAGCGATCATAACATTTTTATTAAATATCAAAAGGAAAGGGAGTACTAGGTGTTTAAGACTAATAAGTTGAAAACTTGGCTATATCTCTTGAATCATAGGCAGTAGGGCTTTTTAAAAATATTTCACATGTAGATTACTTATGACAAGACCATTAATCTCAGACCATGACCTTTGACAATGTGACCTTGACCTTTATTTAACCTACTTTTCTCAAACTTTAATTTTGTTCATACCTTTTGAATGGTACAAGTGATATGGCTTTAATATTTGGTATTATGCATTTTGGAATAGCCACTATAAGAATCAAAAGTTGACCTTGTGACCTTGACTAACTGTTTCTATTATATACATGTATAAGCTGCCAGCTGGGGGTTTGATGTTTCACAAATATAGGGCTTGAACTTTTCAAACTTTTTCAGTGGAAAGTGTTTCATATAACAATCAGTTTAGGTAATTTTAATCTTTTCAGGTGCAAGAGAAATAATATTGCTGCCACTGAGATGAAATTTTAAGCTTGTCAGGGATGAGCTCAGCAAGTGTTAAGCTGTACAATTTTGATGGATCTAAAGATATGCACTGATAAAATGGAGCTATCTTGCAACAATGCAAGAACTGGTCAATACCTGCAGAACTCTTTGTTATACAAGATGATATACTGACTATACGCTGTATTTGAGAATGCCTGTCATAAGCTGCCAAGTCGTTTTGATTAGTACCCGACTTCCTTGTACCTTTGTTTTCTTGTGGAATTTTGGCGTTTTAGGA
This sequence comes from Pinctada imbricata, assembly GCA_033119305.1. Classification (NCBI taxonomy): domain Eukaryota; kingdom Metazoa; phylum Mollusca; class Bivalvia; order Pterioida; family Pteriidae; genus Pinctada; species Pinctada imbricata. The sequence continues at coordinate 40,499,601 of VSWD01000007.1, read as the reverse complement.
TCAGGGAATGGTTAATGGTGGGGGTCGGAATGACTTTTACATTTGACCTTGATGATCAAGAAACCTCTGACCTTGATGTTAAGAAACATCTTTTCTCACCATAGGAAGGTTCCTAGCAGGGGATGAGGGTGGTCAAGGTCGGTTATATCAGAGGCTGCAGTTCAAATTGTATCCTGTAAGGAATATCTTCCCTCAGAGTGACCCTTTGACCTTGACATTGATGAATCTGTGGTGGAAGGGTGGGATGGGAAAGGGATGCAAACGTTACAACCACTTGACAATAGAACTTGGAACAAGGAATCTATAGGTAGGATGGACTGTGGAACGACATGGACAAGAAGTATCTACAATCTTGATTCATATGACTTCAATGCCTGTTCTTAGCTACATCAGCTTTTTTGTTTTTATTTGTTTATTTATTTATTTATTTTTTTTTGGTGAGTCATTTTGGAGTTTAGGATTTTGTGGTTTTGGTGCAGGTGTAGACTGATGTAGATGTGAAGATGAGGCAATGAAGTCGAATCAAGCGTGTAGATTCATCCTGTCTGTGTTGTTCCACAATCCATCTTACTTAAAAGATTCCTTGGGCCAAGTTCTGTCAAGTGGTTATAACATTTGTGGACCTCTCTCATCCCACTATACCCATCACAGATTTATTTAATGTCAAGGTCAAAGGGTCACTCTGCGGGAAGATGCTCCCTGCAAAATGCAACTTGAACTGCAACCTCTGAGATACCTGACCATGACACTTGAATGCTCATCTCGGTGAGAAGAGGTCATGTTTCTTGATCACCAAGGTCAAATGTGAAGGTCATTCTGATTCCTATCGTCCATTGTCTGGTCCGTTTTGCTTTACCGCAAGATTATGAAGGTATGGGGGTGAAATGCTCAAAAGTTGAAAATATGAATGCTGTGCTGTGCTGTACTAAAAGTGAGTGATCTCAACTTTTAAGACAAATGAGTATTTTATCTGCAGTCTGCTTAAGTTCTTAAAAATGTCCATTATGATTGAAATAGAAACCCAGTTAATTTACTTTCTGAATTCTTATAGACCTTTTCCTACTCGTGAGCTGAGGGAGAAAGGATGAAAAAAACCTGATACTGATATATTTGCTTCCAAAAAAATAAGGTCAATTTTAGGTACCTGATGGCCCTATTCCTTTGAGTTTAAGTTCTGAAGGTTAAACGAATTGTGTTGGTGACTTCATTTGATTGATATAAAATGTTTTTCATTGTCCACTTATGAATATATCAAAATGTCCATGATGAAAGCATTCTAGAACCATAAAATGATGACAGTAACTTACCCTACGCCAAATATTTCCCTTGTATTTTCTTTTCAATATCAAAATTAACTAACAATGAGAGTAATTTTGTATCTTTTGTCAAAGTTTGAAAGTAATGGAACCTATCTTTTTGTGTGGGTCACAGTTCAAAATTTTTATTTTCATAATACAATGTATGACTTAAACTTAAAATTCTGAATGATTACATTTATTAGCAGATCAAACATCTATGAAGATGAAGCAAAGCCACATTCGTAAAGAAATGAGAGCACAGATTGAGCACAAATGTAGAAGCCTTTGAAGAACAGCACATTGAGAGCACACAAGTCTACTAGAATCGAAAACTCTACACACTTGATACAGCAAGGTATAGATATAAAATTTATTTTCTTTTTCAGCATTTTTAAAAATGCTAATGGTAAATCCATTCATTCAATTCATTTATGCATTACATGTAAATGACATGATGTACTTATATATCATTCACACACATATAGAGTTAAGGGGGTTTGAGTATCGTTATTTTGACACTGTTTGGATGGTCAAACTTAGTTTATTTTTTCTCTAAATTAAACATCTATCTTCAGATATTCTAAATTGTATAAAATATATGCATCGTGCAGGGCCTCTTTAGGGTCTAATACTTGAACAAAGTCGGGCACTCTAAGTGGAAAATCATATTTTGCCCAAATTTTGAGTATATCCAAGGAAAACTGAATAAAAATGAATATAAGGTATCTAAAGTCAAATTTTCTAATGGAAAAGACTTGTTTAAGAACTGCAGGTACTTATTATTAGCAGTAGAAGACAAGACAATTGTAATATTTTCAGAAATAGCAATGAAATGGTAAAAAAGTCACAATTTGCGGGCTAATATTTGATGTCAAAATATGCCAGAGACTATATTCATATGCCCTTTAATTAAAGAAAACCCCCTGCAAGGTACCTTTTTCGTCATTTACATGTTTTAAGGGTGAATCAATTTATAAGTATACCGAATTCTTAGGAGTTTCGACCATAACTTTTAAAGATATTGTAAATTTAAATACAGAAATGCTATATTTTAAGCAAAAAATGCGTTAAAAAACCTGTATGACAAACAAAAAAGTTCTAAAAATTGAAGGATTTATTATTCAAACATGATTAAATATTTGTTAAACTATTTTAAACATCTGCAATTAATTAAGGCAATACAACGTTATTATACAAATATGGACTTGGTCGAGGTCATTATGTCATTATAATGACCCGATGATATTTGTAATATTGACCGAGGCCGAAGGCCGAGGTCGATATTACAAATATCATCGGGTCATTATAATGGCATAATGACCGAGGCAAAGTCCTTATTTGTTATATTATATAAGTAATAGTTAGACTATATATGATTAAAATAATTATTCAAAACATACACATGTATACACATAATCTTTCATCAAGAATTCAACAATTAATTGCACTTTTTTGTGAAAAATACATCTTAACTTTTAATATTTAACAAAATAACTAAAAAAAAATTTTTTCGAAAATACTGAAATCAGGACAAATACCACACCGAGTCATTATCTTCCGTCAGCGGTCATTATCGGAAAATAATGACTCGCGCGTCAGCCAATCAGAATCGACGTTACATCCTTGTTAAATAATATTCTTATATATTTTTAGCTCGCCGGGACGGATGTCCGGAGAGCTATTGTCATACCCCCGGTGTCGGCGTGCGCGTGCACAAAAACTTTAACCTTGCTTATAACTTTTAAACCAATACAGATTGGGCTTTCATATTTCACATGTGCATTCCTTGTGACAAGACCTTTCCATGGATACCAAAATTTTTGACCTTGTGACCTTGACCTTGGAGATTGACCTACTTTTGAAAAACTTTAACCTTGGCCATATTTTTTGAATGGTAAGTGATAGGGCATTGATATTTCACATGTGTATTCCTTGTGACAAGACGTTTCCATGGATACCAAAATTTTTGACCTTGTGACCTTGACCTTGGAGATTGACCTACTTTTGAAAAACTTTAACCTTGGCCATATTATTTGAATGGTAAGTGATAGGGCTTTGATATTTCACATGTGTATTCCTTGTGACAAGTCCTTTCCATGGATACCAAAATTTTTGACCTTGTGACCTTGACCTTGGAGATGATTGACCTACTTTTGAAAAACTTTAACCTTGGCCATATTTTTTGATTGGTAAGTGATAGGGCTTTGATATTTCACATGTGCATTCCTTGTGATAAGACCTTTCATGCCGTACCATAAATTTTGACCTAGTGACCTTGACCTTGAAATTTTACCTACTTTTCAAAAACTTTAACTTGGGCCATATTTTTTGAATGGTAAGTGATAGGGCTTTGATATTTCACATGTGCATTCCTTGTGATAAGACCTTTCATGCCGTACCATAAATTTTGACCTAGTGACCTTGACCTTGAAATTTTACCTACTTTTTGTTGTTGTTGCAATTTACATATGGTTGCCACCGGCGAGCTATGTTGTCATTCTGACAAGTCTGGTGAAAATTAGTGATGACGTCACGCGATACCCGAACCACCTTAAAGATTGCCTAATAAATACAAAATTGTGTTGAGCAATAGATTTGCCGTGAGTTAACACAACAATATTTGGTGCACAATAATTTTTTGCCGCATTGCGAAGCAAAATCTGATCTTTGAAATGGCAAAGTCTGTCTGTCCATCAGTCCTTCTGACAGTGCCTCAATATTTTGGTTAAGGTGTTGCGTTAAAGTCCATTGAGAGAGAATTGCTTGGCATGGTGATAGACCATGATGAGACAAATCAAACTAAGCATCAAAATTTGACCTTGAGACCTTGACCTTGGAGACCTACTTTTGAAAAACTTAAACATTGGTCATAACTTGTGAATGGTAAGTGATAGGGCTTTCATATTTCACATATGTATTCCTTGTGACAAGACCTTTCCATAGATACCAAAATTTTTTACCTTGTGATCTCGACCTTGGAGTTTGACCTACTTTAAAAAAAAATGAAACCTGGGTTATATCTCATGAACTATAGAGGATATGGCTCTGATATTTCACATCCAGAATCCTCATGACCAGACCGTTCATTTGATATCTTGACTTTTGACCTACTTTTTAAAAAACTTTAACTTGGGCTATATCTCATGTACTTTAAGGGGTAGTGCTTTGATATTTCACATGTAGATTCCTCATGAACAGATCTTTCATTGATATCAAGGCTTTTGACTAAGTGACAATTTGTCCTTTGACACACTTTAACACTGTAAGAGGTAGGGTTTTGATATTTGACATATAGATTCCTAATTACCAGATCTTTCATTTGATATTATGACTTTTGACCAAGTGACCTTGACATTGACCTTTGACCTACCTTTAAATTGTGGGAGGAAGGGCTTTGATATTTCACATATAGATTCCTAATGACCAGAACTTTCATTTGATATCATTACTTTTGACCAAGTGACCTTAACCTTTGACCTTCTTACTATAAAGTGCAGGGCTTTGATATTTCACATATAGACTTCTCATGGTCCAGATCTTTCATTTTGCAATAGTATTAATGATCTTTGACCTTTCTGTCTGCCCAAAAAAGTATGTGTCATCTAATACAATTATTTCGCAATCCGGCCTTACTGCCGGTTTATTTTTCCTTGCTTTCACAAAAGGATCTGTACATTATAACCGTTTGTCTGTCAGCCACAAAAACTTTAACCTCGGGCACAACTTTTCAAGGGTTAGTGAAAGGGCTTTCATATTGCACATGTGCATTCTTTGTGACAAGACCTATCCACTGGTATGAAAAGTTCTTGACCCTGGAGTTTGACGTACTGTAAACAAACTTTAACCTTGACAAAACTTCTGAATGGTAAGTGATAGAACTTTCATATTTCACATGTATGATCTCACCCTTGGTACCAAAAGTATTGACCTTGACTTTGGAATTTAAGCTATTTATTGAATACATTAACCTTGAGTATATCTCTTCAATGGAAAGTGATCGGGCTTTCATATTTCAATTGACTTTGTATTAAATATGACAAGACATTTCCATATGTACCAAACTTTTTTCCCTTTTGGCCTTTACCTAATTTGTCAGATTTAGCTAGAACTAGGATTATACATGAGATATATTATAAAACCTTAGGATGGGGAGGAGGAACGTTAGCATTTTTCAAAGACGAACTCCCAGAAGCGGGTGGAGGACCACAATTCCTTGAATTTGATTTTCAATTTTGTTTCACAATGACTTGCATGTAACAGTACAACAAATTTTGTTGTGTGAACATGAAGCGAAACTAAGGTGCACAATGAATCTTATGCATGTTTATATTCATGGTAAAAGACAGATATTCAGGCATACTAATCAGTATAGTAACTCGATTTATTCGTTTCTGAGATCTGGATCTGTTATGCAATATGGTTGCTTTTCTAGTTGTACTGCTTTGTAGAGGATGACATAACTTTTTATGCCCCCGGAATCAAAGATTCGGGGGCATATAGTTTTTGGCCTGTCCGTCTGTTTGTCTGTTTATCTGTTTGTCTGTTTGTTTGTCCGAAAAACTTTAACATTGGACATAACTTTTGAATGGGAAGTGATAGGGCTTTCATATTTCACATGTGTATTCCTTGTGACAAGACCTTTCCATTGATACCAAAATTTTTGACCTTGTGACCTTGACCTTGACCTTTGACCTACTTTTCAAAAACTTTAACATTGGGCATAACTTTTGGATGGGAAGTGATAGGGCTTTCATATTTCACATGTGTATTCCTTGTGACAAGACCTTTCCATTGATACCAAAATTTTTGACCTCGTGACCTTGACCTTGACCTTTGACCTACTTTTCAAAAACTTTAACATTAGGCATAACTTTTGAATGGGAAGTGATAGGGCTTTCATATTTCACATGTGTATTCCTTGTGACAAGACCTTTCCATTGATACCAAAATTTTTGACCTCGTGACCTTGACCTTGACCTTTGACCTACTTTTCAAAAACTTTAACATTGGACATAACTTTTGAATGGGAAGTGATAGGGCTTTCATATTTCACATGTGTATTCCTTGTGACAAGACCTTTCCATTGATACCAAAATTTTTGACCTCGTGACCTTGACCTTGACCTTTGACCTACTTTTCAAAAACTTTAACATTGGGCATAACTTTTGGATGGGAAGTGATAGGGCTTTCATATTTCACATGTGTATTCCTTGTGACAAGACCTTTCCATTGATACCAAAATTTTTGACCTCGTGACCTTGACCTTGACCTTTGACCTACTTTTCAAAAACTTTAACATTGGGCATAACTTTTGGATGGGAAGTGATAGGGCTTTCATATTTCACATGTGTATTCCTTGTGACAAGACCTTTCCATTGATACCAAAATTTTTGACCTCGTGACCTTGACCTTTACCTTTGACCTACTTTTCAAAAACTTTAACATTGGGCATAACTTTTGAATGGGAAGTGATAGGGCTTTCATATTTCACATGTGTATTCCTTGTGACAAGACCTTTCCATTGCTACCAAAATTTTTGACCTCGTGACCTTGACCTTGACCTTTGACCTACTTTTCAAAAACTTTAACATTGGGCATAACTTTTGGATGGGAAGTGATAGGGCTTTCATATTTCACATGTGTATTCCTTGTGACAAGACCTTTCCATTGATACCAAAATTTTTGACCTCGTGACCTTGACCTTTGACCTACTTTTCAAAAACTTTAACATATGGCATAACTTTTGAATGGTAAGTGATAGGGCTTTCATATTTCATATGTGTATTCCTTGTGACAAGACCTTTCCATTGATACCAAAATTTTTGACCTCGTGACCTTCACCTTTGACCTTTTAACCCAGTGACCTCACATACATGTACTTAACAGAAATTAGTGTTCATACTAACAAAGATGCCACCGGGGGCATTCGTGTTTCACAAACACAGGCTTTATTATAGATGTGATTAAGATATTGAATATTGTTTTCTTATACTTTTAACAGTTATTATTGTTTTCATTTACAGAACAGATTTTAGACATTGATCACACTGTGGGAAAAGAAGATAGAAAGACAAGTGACCTTGAGGTGAGCCCTAGTGTTTGTTTTTCTTTGATAATTGATTTGGATGTATGCATACACATTAGGAAAAGAAGAAGAGTATTGATTTTGGGGTCAAAGGTCAAGGTTAGGAAAAACACCTTGGAATATTTTTAGGAAAAAAAAAACTTGAAATATATATGTAGTAAATAGGAAAAATACTCAGAGTCTTGACATACAACTTCCAGATGATAAGTAAACAACCCTTTAACCTTTACTGACCAAATTGGATATTTTGTTACTAAGGATGAAGTTTACAAATTTTAGAGTCAATAGGTCAGTGTCGCACTGTTAGGAAAAATAAGATTTCAAATGATAACTCAAAATTCCTGAAATTCACCTATTCAAATAAAAAACGTTTAAAAAGTGACAATACATTTTGAAAGATGTATAAAACATGATAATATTAAGGTGTACTGATCATATGTTATTTATTTTTTGTGTGAAATAGGTAAAGACACAGAGAGTCTAGCTAGAAGTAAAAAACATCAAACTTTGAGCTCCAGGACCATTAATTCAGAATGATTGGAAGTTGATGACCCAAGGAATAAAAAGTCAAATCAACATTGGCTGAAGGTAAGACTGAAGGTTTCTTAATAGGCATATCATAAATCCTTATGATGAGACCGATCTTATGCTACTATCTTATGAGGCTTTAAGCCTCTGTCATGCAATTGGATGTTTTCTTGAAATTTAAGTTCCCTTTATTAGTCCTCTATCAGTGAAACTGGAGGGGACTATAGGTTTCCTTGTCATCTGTCCATCGATTTGTCTGTTTTATAAGCTTGTCTGGGCCATAATTTTTCACTGCCTGTGTGGATCTGAATAATATTTAATTTACAGATTGTTGCCAGGACCTAAGGATGTTTCATGACCTTGATCAAAGGTCATAGGTGTAGGTCTTAGTTCATGTACATGTGGTATGAAAAATCTTGTCTGGAACATAATTTTTCAATACCTGCATTGATCTGAATAATATTTCACAGAATTGTTGTCCAGGACACAAGGATGTGTAATGACCTTAATCCAAGCTCATAGGTCAAATTTCAAGGTCATAGTATATTTAAGTTGATAAAACCTTGTCCAGACCATATTATTATTTTTTTCACTGCCAGCATTGATCAGAATAATAAATATCTCTTAGAATTGTTGTCTGGACCCATGGATGTGTCATGACCTTGATTCAAGGTAACTGAATTAAAGGTCAAGGTCATAGCACGTGTAAGTTGAAAAAATTTGTCATGATTTTTCACTTCCTTCATAGATTTGATAATAATAAATGTCATTGATACCCAGGACCAAAACGTAACTGGCATGTATGACAATTGGTCAAGGTCACAGTATACTTAAATGATAAGATTTGGGGATGTAATACAAATCAGGTTTAAGTTCAGTTTTGTTTGAAGCATTCTAAGTAGAATTGCAGGGTTTAGATTTTTGCCTGTAGTGGACATATATTAATTGTGCTTGTAATTGAAAGCTTAATGTACTGTCTTAAGATTTATTATAATAGGGTGATGAAATAAGATGTAGCTGATATGAGAAATTATCTTTGGTTCAGGTAAAGAAGGCAGCACTAAGCCCAAACCATCATGGAAATTGAAGGCAGCACATGAAATGAAGCACATAAGAGGCAGCACATATTATAAGAACAAAAAAATCCAAGTGCAGGATATGAATAATTTAATCAAAGCACATGGAGCCACCAACAACAGGGCATAAAGAAAACAAAACATGATGCCAAGAATCAAAGGCAGAGAGGAAACAACGCTTGGAGCAAAAAGTCTCAAGGGGCATATTAAGAACAGCACAAGGAGAAAAAAAATTACCAGGGCATGAAGTACAGCACCTGGAGTTAAAAGTTCTAGAGTATGAAAAAACAGCACATGGAGCCAAGAATCATAGGGCAGAGAGAAATGCACATTGAGCAAAAATCAACAGGGCACACAAAGCCAAAAGTCATAGAGCAAGAAGAAATGCACATGAATCAATAAACACATTGAGTCAAAAACTACAAGGCATGAAGAAGTCAAGAACCATAGGGTAGAGAACGCATAGAGAGCTAAACACATGGAGCCAAGAAGAAGAGGACAACAGAAGACAGAGGACAACACAGGGCAACAGAAGATGGAGGACAACACAACAGGACAACAGAAGATGGAGGACAACACAACAGGACAACAGAAGATGGAGGACAACACAAGAGGACAACAGAAGATGCAGGACAACAGAAGATGGAGGACAACACAACAGGACAACAGAAGATGGAGGACAACACAACAGGACAACAGAAGATGGAGAATACCACAAGGCGAAGAGTTCAATACAAAAGGTAATAATCAGACTAGGACAATTTTCCTGTCATTTTCGGTATAAGTTAAATCCTTCTATAATGACACTTTCTTTCCATGTTTTAATAATTAAAAGTACATCCAAAGGTATGAAAAATGGTTGTTGATTTGTTTTTGATATTCAGTGATTAATTTGATTGTCTTTAAATCATGATGAACATGTTTGGTGCTTGCTAAAAATGGTGAAGGTTTTTTTACAAAATACACAATGTGAAGGATTCAACAAATACTGTATATAATTAGTACTTGAAAATTCTTCATTTCTTGAGCCCAGGCAAAATATGTTTTATATTTATTTTCGCCAAATCTTAATCAACAGATGACAACAGAAGTTGGTGGACAACATTAGGAGAAGAGGATCATAGAAGACGGAGGACAAAGGAAGAAGAGGATCAGAGGTGGAGGATCACAGAAGACAGAGGACAACAGAAGAAGAGGATCACAGAAGAAGAGGATCACAGGAGAAGAGGACCACAGAAGAAAAGGACCACAGAAGAAGAGGATCACAGAAGAAGAGGACCACAGAAGAAGAGGACCACAGAAGAAGAGGACCACAGAAGATGGAGGACAACAAAAGGGAGGAGGACAACAGGAAATAAAGATGTACCATATGAATTTAAAAACCAAAGGTAGGTAATAATAAGATTTTCATTCATTTTCTGTTATACATGTATAATTCTTTCTTGCTTTAATTAAGTAAATCCTTTGGTATAGAAGATGGTTTGTGGATCAGCCCTTGATGAAATATTGGTACATGTACTTAAAACCCCTATCACACTTTTACGTATCAGCCCACATATCTACGGCATATCAGGATACGTGGCAGTAAGAAAGGAACGCAGCAGCAATGCAGTAGCAACGCCAGCTTTCGTAGCGAGTACTCTTTGAAACGTAGCATGATCTCTTGATACGAAAGAGTGCCGCGTTTTTTTAAGTTCGCACCTAAAATTACTTAGCACATACGTGGCAGCTTCCAATTACGCCGTGTGTACGTAGCACAAACACAGTGCAAACGAAAGAAGCGCAGTAGCAACGTAGCAGGAACGTCGTTTAAATACTCTTACTACGCAGTACGAACAAATCACAAACGCAAGCGATATCCCTTTGGCGTACGTGCTACGTACAAGGCGTTGCTAATTTGTACCCGCGGTGTTCTTTTCTTATCTACTACGTATGGTACACGTTTCAATTTCTTATTTTTCGTTTCTTCGATATACTCCTGCGTATGCATTGCGTACGAACTGAACTACGTTCTTTTCGTTCCTGCTACGTAAGAGCTACGTTGGTGTTGCGTTGTATGAGTATCTGCTACGTTTAAGGAGTATCGCTCATTCCATCTCGGCGTAAAAGGTGTATTTGCTATGTTTTTATGAGACACATGATAAAAATCTAGAGGGAAAATAAAGTTTTGAACCTATTCAGAATGAATCAAGATTTAGTATACTGTATAATTACAAACTTCCACTAGATCAACCAAGCAGCTTTATTTCATATGGCGAACTGAGTCTAAATAAACATGATAAAGTATGCGCTAATTTCAAAGGGCACTTTGACAGTACCCTTTACCCTTTTAGTGCTCATATTATTTTGAGTGGTTAATCGAGAGAAATAATATTTGGCAACCAAAGAATTTTGTCATTGGAATGTGAACGCCACGGCAACCCAGCAGAAACGTTGCCAATAAGAAGACTACGTAGCACCAACGTCATATTTACGCAGTAGAAACGCGTTGAACGTCACACGTACGTGCCGAACGCCACACGTACGTGATGGTAGGACGCATTGGTACGCTGCTCATACGTGATAGAAATGCCTCTTACGCCGTATAAACGTCACACTTACGCCTTGGACTTCTTAGAAGGACGAAATACGTGGCAGACCTTTTCGTTTCTCTTGCGTAAAGAATTTTGGCAAAAATACTCCTCTTACGTAGCTGATATGAAAAAGTGTGATAGGGGCTTTAACATGATAAACTTTTGTCTAGTTGCTAAAACAGTGAAGGTTTTTTAAAAACAATGCAAATGATTCAACATATACATTATATAGTAAGGACTTTAAATTTTGAATTTCTTGAGCTAATAGAAAAGCTATTTTAATATGGATACAATAATTTATGATATTTAATTTAGCAAGTCTTAATCAACAGTACAACACAAGACCAAAGAAGATGGAGGACTTGCAGATGTCACAATGAGATGACCACAGGCCTTACCAATTTAAAATCCAGGTAATGTCAAATTAGGTTTTCCTTCCTTTTTCAGTATGAACTGAATCATTTGCTTACTTTCCATTTTTTGAAAAAGTAAAATTTTAAGGCATGAAACATGGACTTTGGGTTGGGTCTTGATAATTCAGTTTTGAGTTTGATATTTTAATTCACTATGATAAACTTTTGCAATGCTTGATTTGTTGTTAAAACAGAAGGTTCTAAATACACAGTGAATGATTCTACATAATAATACAGTATATAATTAGAACTTTAAAATTCTAAAATTGTTCAGCCAATTTTCAAGAATTCTCATTCTCAAAAATTGTAAATTTTTTTTAGCAAAGGCAACAATATTTCACAAAGTATATCATTTGATATATTTATATTCAAAAGCCTTTAATCTGCAGGACAACATAAGGAGAAGAGGACCACAATGATGGAGGATGACACAAGAAGAAGATAACTTGCACAGAAGATGGACCAGCAGCAAAGAAGATTTACCTTATGCATTAAAAGGTTCAAAGGTATGGTTACATGTAATGGTCTGATAGAAATGTTAAGTTTGGTTTTGTAAATTTTGAATTTCTCGAGCCAAGGCAAAAAAGCATTAAGAGCAACATATAGGGATAACTTTGTATGGCATCTGTCTGTTACTATTTGGCTATAACTTACTTGATATACATTTGTACATCACAAATCTTGCAGGTATAGTAATGCATGATGAGAATCAACATCCAATCTAGGTCAAGGTCACTATCATGATCAAGGTCAAACATGCAGCAGGTGACACACCTGTTCTTGAACAGTGCTATTTTGAGATTTACTTTACAAAATGCAGAATCTGAATTTTCAGGACAACACAAGGAAAAGAGGACTGTGACAGACACAAGAAGAGGAGAAGGACCAAACAAGAAGAAGAGGACCACAGAAAAGAAGATTAAATACTTTATGAATTGACAAATGAAAAGGTATGAAAAGACAGTGATTCTAATTTACTTGTTACCCCTGTCTACCAACTAAGGGGGCATATAGTGTTGCAAAACTCAGCTCTTAATTTGATGTCAGGTGGGCAGGCGTCAACAATTGCATGGTTTCCGGACTAAAAATCAAGTATGATACATGCTAGTGCAATGAAACTTCATACACATACTCACTATGAGTCAAGGATGACCCCTATTGATTTTGGGGTTCAAAGATCAAGGTCATAGTACTCTGATGTTTGAAAATGGTTTCTGGATGATATAAGAGGGTGTATTGCTCCTATGATCATGAAACTTGCCAGAAATGATTCCCATGAATCAAGGATGACCCCTATTGATTTTAAGGTCAAAGGTCAAGGTCATAGTACTTCGATGTTTGAAAATGGTTTCCGGATGATATAAGAGGGTGTATTGCAGCTATAATCACAAAACTTGCAAGAAATGTTTCCCATGAATCAAGGATGACCCCTATTTATTTTGAGGTTCGAAAGTCAAGGTCATAGGACTCAGATGATTGAAATGGTTTCCGGATCATATTAGAGTCTGTATTGCACCTATGATCATGAAACTTTCCAGAAATATTTCTCATGAATCAAGGATGACCCCTATTGATTTACTGGTCCAAAGGTCAAGGTCACAGAACTCTGATGATTGAAAATGGTTTCTGGACCATATTAGAGCCTGTTTAGGACCTATAATCATGAAACTTGCCAGAAATGCTTTCCATGAATCCAGGATGACCCCTATTGATTTTGAGGTCAAAAGGTCATAGGTGAAGCTCATATCACTAATGATTGAAAATGGTTTCTGGATAATATTTGAGCCTGTATTGCACCTATGATCATGAAATGTTCCAGAAATGTTTCCCATGAATCAAGAATGACCCCAATTGATTTTGGATCAAAAGATCGAAGGTCAAATTCTTAGGACTCGGGTAATTGAAAATGGTTTCTGAATTATATATGAATGTGTATCAACCTGAAACGTACCTGTAAAGTTTCCCATTTGTCGAGACCATTCAAGTTTTGCAACTCAGCACTTTGCATCTTTGATGCATTTTATTTTAAGCTTATCTGTATATTCTTTCAATAACACCTTTGTACGGAAGTGTATTAGTGCCAGATTGATACTCTTTTTGTTATAGAATTATTCTGTTCCACTTTCAATAAAAGGGGTTTAACTTTTTAACTTTTATAGATGATAAGGCTTTTATATTTCTCATGTGTATAATATTTGTGACAAGACCTTTCCATTGATGTAATAGACATCACCAAAATTGAAAAAAATTCACCAGACATTTCATATTCTGTAATGATAATTCGGTAACCTTCGGTTTTTGCTTTATGCTGAATAAAACCCAGTTGTTGGTGTCGGGAATGGGTCCATATAAGAGAGCTAAACCTGCCGGAAAATAAATACTGACAAATTAGTAATGCATCATGATGGTATAGAAATGGAAAACATTTATTATGTCATAATATGTCACTTTCTGCCATTCCACCCACAAAAAAGCCTCATTATTTTATATAATTATAACCCAAAATATCGGACAAATTGTCCTGTACACATAATTTTTTTCATAGATCAGATTTAAATTCAACCACCTTTAGCCGATAGTCCGGTGACATTGGTGATGACTGATATATTTAACAAATTGACCTCCTAATTACCTTTGACTTAACCGGCTTACTACCACTACTAAGGAAAAGATTTGTCCTGGAACATTTTCTGCAATTTATGACAACATTTCAGATTCAAGATTTCAAAATTTACCAATTAAATGAGATAATACTTTTGAAATGTAATTACAGTATTCAATGGGGACATCTGTTACAATAATAATTGACAGTTCTAGATACAGTCTACAGTCTCAATAACTCGAACTTCAAGGGACCATCAGAAATAGTTCGACTTATCAGGAAATTGACTTATTGACCACATGATCAGCAATTGATTTTCCAAAAGAATTATTTTCCTTTCTCTATCACCGTTCACAAACGTTTGTGTTGTCCATTTTTAATGACCAAGCTACCTTTAATGTTTGTATTTAAGACTCCATAGCAAGAAAGTATCAATAATCCGTCCATTGATCTCCTTATAATGAATTGGTTTTGTTTAAGAATTGAAATTAATTTGTGGTTCGACTTGTTGAGGTAAATTTTCAACGTAAAATGACTTAAGGGACCTAAAAATTATTTCGACTTCACGAAAAGTTCAATTAAGTTATCAGAATTTGTCTAATCAGGAGAAGAAATGCACAGAAATCAATGGAAGAGAATCGTGACTTTTAAAAACAGTTCGAGTTTAAGCGGAAATTCCAGTTAATCATGTTTGAGTAAACAAGAGTAAACTGTATATTTACTAACTTTATTCCAAATTACAAGAGCCCTTTAGATAGTATAAAGAACATGGTATTGAACACAAATATACATCAAATTAACACAAACTCATCATTCAGTAGAACACATTATTTCATGGTATATCACATTTCATACATCCTTTTATGTTAATTCAGTTGTTTTCCTTTGGATAAACAAGTAGTGTGCGGACAAAGAAAGATAACTCTTTAAAAAAAAAATATGTCTCTTCCTGAATTAATAATTTGTCAATGAAACAAAAATTTGTAATTATTTTATGCACTTATTGGTTAAAATATTTTACCAGTAGGTGGGCCAAGTGGGCTCTTAATTATACCCCCCCCCCCCCATTGAGGACAAAATGGTTTATAGTTTTATACAAATACATGTATATCTGGATCAGTCCTAAATACCTATTTTTGAACACATTCTGTAAATGTAATGATAAATAAATGGAATTCATGTAAAAAGCTATGTGCCCTTAACAGTGCACTGTCTAAAGGTAAAGAACATCACGAACTTTCATTAGCAAAAGCTATTGACGCAACTTAGAATTACGAAATCCTTCTTCCTAAAGATCTTCACTGTGTGGAATAAATCTTAAGTCACTATGCCGCAAGTACGAATTGTGCATTGATTGTGAAAACTTCAACCAATAAGGATAAAAATAAAGTTATTGAAATAAATTTATTCTATCGATAATTTTATAAATTCATAATTTTGTATTTAGGTATGCCCAGATTTACTTTTGAATTAATGAAATTCTTGGTCTGAGGATAATTGTGTAAATAGCTATAGCAGTGTTGATTGGATTTTAACCAATCTTCATGCACTGATAGCTTATGACAAGAGGAAGAATCCTATTGATTTATTAGGTCATAGGTCGTAAGTTCTATACAAAATTAGCACATTTATACTCAAATATATCTCTATTAGAGTAATTTTATGAAAAATTTTCTCCAGATTTTGAAGGGGTTTTATCTTTTTAAATATTTCACCAACTTCATTAAAGAAATGAAGTACTTCGAAATTTCATTATTTTTTGGCAGATTTTACGCCTTATCATGACAGGTCCTTATTGACTTTTAATCTTTATACTTTTTCAGCAGTGAAGAGCAAAAATCAAAGATAAAAGCCATCCCAGCCCACAGAATAAAGACGTAATCCAGAAATAGATTTCCTTTATGTGATGCTACACTGTCAAATTAAGCCTACAGAAACCACTGTACAGAGATTCAAATTCCTGTCTAATGAGGAATGTAAAAGCTACTCTGAGGTAAGGCTGAAAATTACTAATATGATATTCAGATTCTTGTGAACAGCATAGAAGACAAAGTGATCATCATAGAAACAGCAAACCTTCCGCACATGTTCCCCATTGGGAGAGGATGAACCCTATTGATTCTCAAGGTTACGGGTCAAAGGTCAAGGTCACTGTTGACTTAGGCTAAAAATCCTTGTGAACAGCATAGAAGACAATGCAATCATCATAGAAACATCAGACCTTCCAGAAATATTCCCCATTAGACACTGTTAGAAGAGGATGAACCCTAAGCCACAAGGTTAAGGGTAAAAGGTCAAGGTCAGTTTTGACTTTGGCTTAAATTCCTTGTGAACGGTATAGAAGACAAAGCTATCATCATAGAAACATATGACCTTCCACAAATAATCCCCATTAGTAGATGATGAACCCTTTTTATTCTCAGGGTCAAAGGTCAAGGTCACTGTGGACTTAGGCTGAAAGTCTTTGTGAGCAGAAAAGAAGACAAAGCAATTATCATAGAAATATCAAACCTTCCACATATAATTCCCTTTGGGAGAGGATGAACCCTATTGATTCTCAAGATCAAAGGTCAAAGTCACTGTGGACTTTATTTAAAATCATTTTGCTGATTTTAGTAAGGGGATGCTGCATTTGTGTTGCCTTCATTGACTTGTAATCTGTATACTTTTTCAGCTGTGAAACACAAATGTCAAAGAATGTCAAAGCCAGCCCAACCTACTGAATAAAGATAAAGTCAACTAGAGATAGATTTCCTCATGTGATGAAAGTTACACTGTTGAATTAAGCCTACAGAAACCACCTTACAAAAATTCAGATCCCTGTCTATAAGGACTGTACAAGCTACACAGAGGTAAGGCTGAAAATAACTATAATACTCAGATTTCAGATCATTTTCAGGATTCCTCGTACATTGAACTTAGTCCTGATATTTTTAGCAAGCCATGACAAGAGTGTTGGGAGGTAGTTTCAGTAGCTGTCTGTTGTTTGGACAAAACTCTTGACAATATCTCATGAACTATAATGGGTAGGACTTGACCAGAGCTTTCTTTGGGGACCATGATGTTTGACCCAGTGACTTGACCTTTTAAAACTTTAATCTTGGCCATAATTTATGAGGGATAAAGCTTAGATATTTTACATGTGGGTACCTATATTTACCAGACCTTTCATTTGAGTCCTTGACTTTTGACCTAACAATCTTGATTTGGACTGACTTTTGAAAACTTTAATCATACATGTATCTCACTGTTTTATGTAATTGCTAATTTACTATCAAAGACCTTTACAGCAAGTAATGTTCCCTTCTTTTGATTTATAATTATTATATCTTTAAATGCTGACCTTTAGCCTCTTGCTGCACATTCATGTCCAATAAAACAAAGCCACACATGCATTGTTTATACAGACATGTTTCACAAACTTGCATATTATTAGGACCCTGCATGATAATCCGGGACACCCATAAGAATCATGTATTCTGTCTGTCTAACCAAGGTACTGTACAATTATTATCCCCTCGAAACATAGTTGCAGGGGGATAAGTAACGCCATCGTGAGTGTGTACGTCACATTCTTGTCTACAACCTAAAGGACACAGTTCTGATCAGATCCTGACCATAAACTTCATACATGTATTGCTGATGACAAGAGGAAGAACCCTATTGGTTTTCAAGGTCAAAGGTCAAGGTCACAGACTCTAAATGGCTAAAATCCTTGTATACAGCCTAGAGGACACAGTTTTACTTTTGGCCAGAGGAAAAACCCTTTTGATTTTCAATGTCACAGATTTGAAATGGCTTAAATCCTAGTATACAGCATAGAGGGCACAGTTTTGATTGGATCTTGACCAAACTTCATACACTTATTATATACCCAACAAAAAAAGAAACGCACCACTTAATCTTCATTCTATAAAATGAATTATGTAATTCATAGGTATTCTATTCTTTTCCATCATAAATCGTAGGTATACGAGCGACTTATTCTGTCAAACGCCAAGCAAACCCGTCTTCATGATCACAGACAGCACAATGATAAAGACACTTGGTTCAAAACGCAATGTCACAAAATGGCTTTTAAGAATTCTGTTCATATTCTAGAAATGATTAAAGCTGTTTAACCTATCCAAACTGATATATCAGGCATTGCGATTTGTTTTTAGCTCACCTCGACGAAGTTGAGTGAGCTTATGCTATAACCCCACGCGTCCGCGTCCGGTTAAGAAGTTTGGGGTAGCTCAGTATCTGACAAAGTACTAATGCTACAGTAACCAAACTTGCACAAGTGATTCATCTTTGGATGCTGAGGTGAACCCATGCATCGGATGCAGCATCTGACCTACATTTTCTGCTTGAGTGACTTGGTTAAGAAGTTTGGGGTAGCTCAGTATCTGACAAAGTACTAATGCTACAGTAACCAAACTTGCACAAGTGATTCATCTTTGGATGCTGAGGTGAACCCATGCATTGTATGCAGCATCTGACCTACATTTTCCGCTTGAGTGACTTGGTTAAGAAGTTTGGGGTAGCTCAGTATCTGACAAAGTACTAATGCTACAGTAACCAAACTGGCACAAGTGATTCATCTTTGGATGCTGAGGTGAACCCATGCATTGGATGCAGCATCTGACCTACATTTTCTGCTTGAGTGATTTGGTTAAGAAGTTTGGGGTAGCTCAGTATCTAACAAAGTACTAATGCTACAGTAACCAAACTTGCACAAGTGATTCATCTTTAGATGCCGAGATGGACCCATGCATCGGATGCAGCATCTGACCTACTTTTTCCACTTGAGTGATTTTGCTTTTAAAAGCAAATATTGAGCAAAGTATAAGTGCTACATGTACCAAACTTGCATATTGGATGTATCGTTGATCAAACTTTCATAAAATGACCTCGACCTACTTTTTCCACTTGAGTGATTTTGCCTTTAAAAGCCAATATTGAGCAAAATATAAGTGATACATGTACCAAACTTGCATATTGGATGTATCTTTGATCAAACTTTCATAAAATGACCTTGACCTACTTTTTCTGCTTGAGTGATTTTGCTCTATAAAGCCAATATTGAGCAAAGTATAACTGCTACATGTACCAAACTTGCATATTGGATGTATCTTTGATCAAACTTTCATAAAATGACCTTGACCTACTTTTTCTGCTTGAGTGGTTTTGCCTTTAAAAGCCAATATACATGTACTAAGAAATAAGTTTGAATTGAATTTTGCTGTCAAGAGGTGAGCTTTGTAATCTGTGATTACCTATGTTTAAATGATGATAAACAATTTCCCTTGAATACAAATTAATTTAATTGCTTCAAATGACGTCATCAAAGAGAAAGTCAAACTTTGTGAAAAACATCCCAAACATAAACTCTTTTGAAAATAAAGTTCGTGTTGTGATATTTTTCGCCCTTAAATGTGTCGCAAAGCACAAAATTACCCTACTTCATCTAGAATCTGACCTTTTTTCGCAAGCACAGTTTTCAGAAACAATACCGCGATATTGACAGGTCATTTTTACGTGCATTTTCAATGGTTTTGGACGTTAGTTTTAAGCTTTTCTGCTATTTCATGTGCTTATTTCAATGCGATGTTAAAGATAAATCTGCAACAGATAAATAAGAATGGCTGAAGACAAAATAAGTTTTCATATGGGATCAGAATTGCCAAATTTTGATATCCTTTATTGTAAAACATACCCCAATATACGGATATTTCCACTAAGACATTTAATTTTAAGATTTATTGGCATATTTTAACTACATTTGAATGGAGAAACCAGTATTTATCTATATTTTCACAGAAAATTTGCTGAAAGTGGTCAAACAACAAAATTTTAGAAGGATACCAAACCTGCGGCCATGCAACAGAAGCTAGAAACAACATGCTTTATTCAGCTCTATCATTGTGATATGTTGCGAAAAATGATCGAAACGTGTTTTATCCCCGGTAATTCGAGTGCTGGAAAAAGAAAATTATAATCAAATGCCTAACGAAATTTTTTTGATCAATTGAAAAAAATCACCGCAAACAAAGTTTAGGGGGGTATATAGGAATCACTCTGTCTGTCCGTCCGTGCTGTGAAGAGGTTTTGAAAACAGATTTCTTTTATACTATTAATGGTAGGCATTTCATACACACATTCACCATAAAGAGTACTACATTTTGGTACTATGACTTTTGACTCTGTGATTTTGACCTTCACCCTATACAACATTCTATGTTAATATGTTTTGAAAGCATATTTCTTTTATACTATAAATAAATGGTAGGACTTTCATATTTCATACAAACATTCATCACAAAGAGTGCTACAGTTTGGTATCATGACATTTTGAACTTGTGACCTTGACCTTCACCCTATACAAAAATTTATGTTAAGATGTTTGGAAAGCAGATTTCTTTTATACTATAAATAGTAGGCCTTTCATATTTCATACACACATCCACCACAAAGAGTACTGCAGTTTAAAGTACTAACATCGAGTTCAGAAAACGGAAATTTTTATTTTACATGAAAACGCTTTAAAATTGATACATATGAGAATCGAATGAAATGTTCAACTATTAGAGCACTGTTTGAAAATGAAAATTTTAAAAACTATTATTTTTGCTTTTTTAGCTCACCTGAGCCAACGGCTCAAGTGAGCTATTGTCATAGTGTTGCGTCCGTCGTCGTCGTCGTAAACTTTTCACATTTTAAACTTCTTCTCCAGAATGGCTGAAGGGATTTTGATGAAACTTGGTAGGTATGAAGTACTCATGGTCCCCTACAAGTGTTGTTGTTTTTCGTCCGGATCCGTCAACAGGTGGCGCCACCACAACCAATAGTAGGTCACGGGGGGTACCCTCCTATGACAAACTTCTTCTTCAGAACCGAAGCATGTATCGACAAACCGAAAGCATCAGGATGATCTAGAGAGATGTCTTAAGAAGTGTTGTTATTTTTGGTTCCACTTCGAAGTCAAATTTTTGACGCGTTTTTGACGTCTTTTCGGACTTAGTCAGAAATGCACATTTTTGCACTATTTCTTTAAATAACTCAATAAGTGTATGATTTTACACACTCATTTACTGCATATTTATCATATTTAACTTACTTAATGCTTTGATATGTATTTTAGGCTTAAATTTTATTTTTTTGATTTTTAGCTCACCTGAGCCAAAGGCTCTAGTGAGCTATTGTCATAGCGATCCGTCCGTCGTCCGTCGTCTGTCGTGTGTCGTCTGTCGTCTGTCGTCCGTCGTCTGTCTGTCGTAAACTTTTCACATTTTCAACTTCTTCTCAAGAATGGCTTAAGGGATTTTGATGAAACTTGGTAGGTATAAAGTACTAATGATCCCCTACAAGTGTTGTTGTTTGTCGTCCGGATCCCTCAACAGGTGGCGCCACCACAGGCAAAAGTAGGTCACGGGGGGTACCCTCCCTTGACAAACTTCTTCTTCAGAACGGAAGCACGTATCGACAAACCGAAAGCATCAGGATGATCTACAGAGATGTCTTAAGAAGTGTTGTTATTTTTGGTTCCACTCCGAAGTCAAATTTTTGACGCTTTTTTGACGTCTCTTCGGACTTAGTCAGAAATGCAAATTTTTGCACTATTTCTTTAAATAACTCAATAAGTGTATGATTTTACACACTCATTTACTGCATATTTATCATATATATTTTACTTAATGCTTTGATATGTATTTTATGCTTAAATTTTATTTTTTTAATTTTTTATGATTTTTTTTCTTATGTAAAAAGGAAGGGGGGGGGGTGATTTTCATACATTTTCTGCTTCTTTTCTATAACCACTCTTCAGATTGTCATGACATTTTGTAGGTATGAGGTACTCATGCATGGTACCCTTCAAGTGAAAGAATTTTGTCAAGATATCCACTTTTGGATTTTTAAGGAATATTTTTTAAGATTGTACATAGGTATAATGTATGTTTTCCATGCCCAATGGACCAATGGGAAGTGGCTCCAAACCCCGGCGGGACCCCAACAAATTTTTTTTCCTTATTAGCTCACCTGAGCCAAAGGCTCTAGTGAGCTATTGTCATAGCGATCCGTCCGGCGTCCGTCGTCCGTCGTCTGTCGTGTGTCGTCTGTCGTCTGTCGTCCGTCGTCTGTCTGTCGTAAACTTTTCACATTTTCAACTTCTTCTCAAGAATGGCTTAAGGGATTTTGATGAAACTTGGTAGGTATAAAGTACTAATGATCCCCTACAAGTGTTGTTGTTTGTCGTCCGGATCCCTCAACAGGTGGCGCCACCACAGGCAAAAGTAGGTCACGGGGGGTACCCTCCCTTGACAAACTTCTTCTTCAGAACGGAAGCACGTATCGACAAACCGAAAGCATCAGGATGATCTACAGAGATGTCTTAAGAAGTGTTGTTATTTTTGGTTCCACTCCGAAGTCAAATTTTTGACGCTTTTTTGACGTCTCTTCGGACTTAGTCAGAAATGCAAATTTTTGCACTATTTCTTTAAATAACTCAATAAGTGTATGATTTTACACACTCATTTACGGCATATTTATCATATATATTTTACTTAATGCTTTGATATGTATTTTATGCTTAAATTTTATTTTTTTAATTTTTTATGATTTTTTTTCTTATGTAAAAAGGAAGGGGGGGGGGGGGGTGATTTTCATACATTTTCTGCTTCTTTTCTATAACCACTCTTCAGATTGTCATGACATTTTGTAGGTATGAGGTACTCATGCATGGTACCCTTCAAGTGAAAGAATTTTGTCAAGATATCCACTTTTGGATTTTTAAGGAATATTTTTTAAGATTGTACATAGGTATAATGTACTGTTTTCCTACCAAAAATAGGAGAAAAATTCTCAAATCGCACCGGGTTAAACACATTGATACTACTTTTGAATGAAGAAATTTTATTTGAATCACAAAAAAAAAATGCCGTAAAGATTAAAAGTACACAACTTTTTTAATATTTTTTCAAAGCCATGCACCTGGTTCCGGACCGGAATTATTCGAATTTTATGATCTGAGGACCCATTTTTCACACGTATTCTTCCACACATGTAGATGTCTCACACACTTTAAACTATATTCAAAATTTTATTTCATCTATCTAGTAAACAATCACGGGAAGACAATTCAAGATAAACATTGTGTGTATTTTCCACCAATTGTTGAAAATAATAAGAAAATAATCGGAACTATTTGACAGGACAATGACCTAGATATTTCTTCTTCTTCTTCCTTGGTATCACCCTCCGCTTATCGGAGCACTCCCCAGAGGGGATCACATATTATTAAACTTTGACATTATATATCAAGACAATATTTCAAATTCCTCTCACTACTCCTCAACACTCACAACTCACCACTCGTTCACCATGCTCTATACAAGGTACCTTCCACTATGTATGCAAGTGTATGCGGTGTATTCGGGGAAGGTGTGATTTATGTACTACAGTGGGTGGTCCGTATTTCCAACGGCTTTTAACGTGCCATCACATGAGGCAATTTCCTCAGCCGCAGCTCGAGGGGCCACTCAGACCGTTTTAGTTCCCTCCGAGTCAGAGAACAGGTGGGGGCGAGATGATAAATCACCTCTTAGAAAGTCCGCCCTCAACGGGATTCGAACCTAGGATCTTCAGATTGAAAATCCGGCGCTCAACTGACTGAGCTATGCGCCCCACATTAATTCATCTTCGTCCCCAAGGCGCATCGTATTCCGCTAGGCGCTTCATTGCAATATACAAACCGCAAAGTAGTACTGCGATACATTTCAGGAGATACAGTGCACAAACGGAATAGATTTTTATACTTGGAACACTTTCATAATGGTTATCATTCATGTACTTGGAACACTTGCATATACTTGTTATCATGTATAAAGTTTGCTCGAATTTCCTCTGTCTTAGACTCTCTTAGATGAAGTAATTTATGGACTGATTTCTTGAAAGTTGAAGAAACTTCTAATGAGTAATCTCTTCCTCTGGATTTTGAGAATGCATAGGACATTTAATATCTGAAATTCTTGAAAATAAATAATTCCGTTCAGAGTTCCTGAAATCTTCCAATGAAATGTTGGACCACAGAAGCTGTTGTTTTAATAGAGAAAATAAATTATTATTCACAACCTTAAGCCACTATGTTCGTCATCTTATATGTATAATATTTTTAAGAGGAACACAGAGGCCTGAGGTTGTGAATAATAAAACATTTTCTCTCATAAAACGACAGGATCCTGACACTGTTAAGACATTTGGGAATTTTTATCTGTTCAAATAATAGATACATGATAAGTTTTTATCGGACCAAATAACTTCTTGTCGGCAAATCCAATGCAACCGATACATTTCATGAACTCTCTCCGCTAACAACTTGTCCGTGTAACAGACCTATGATGAGGTAAAACAATTAGTTAACAGTAAATAACGATGTTGTAGGTCTGCTAGTTGGACAAGCTTAACAATTTCATGGGCCTTTTAATTTGTTTCAAACTGCGAAACCTAGAGAAACCACTTGAGGTGTTGAACAGCGTATGCTGAAATGCGACGCACCTTCTCGCCTGTTGAAATATGCATAGGCAAGAAGCGTCGCATTTCAGCATATTTACTGAAAATTATTTGTTCAAGTGGCTTCACTGGGTCATGAGGTTTGATACAACATACACTGCTTTTTATGCCCCCGGAATCAAAGATTCGGGGGCATATAGTTTTTGGCCTGTCCGTCTGTTTGTCTATTTATCTGTTTGTCTGTCTGTTTGTCCGAAAAACTTTAACATTGGACATAACTTTTGAATGGGAAGTGATAGGGCTTTCATATTTCACATGTGTATTCCTTATGACAAGACCTTTCCATTGATACCAAAATTTTTGACCTTTTGACCTTGACCTTGACCTTTGACCAACTTTTCAAAAACTTTAACATTGGGCATATCTTTTGAATGGGGAGTGATAGGGCTTTCATATTTCACATGTGTATTCCTTGTGACAAGACCTTTCCATTGATACCAAAATTTTTGACCTTGTGACCTTGACCTTGACCTTTGACCAACTTTTCAAAAACTTTAACATTGGGCATAACTTTTGAATGGGAAGTGATAGGGCTTTCATATTTCACATGTGTAATCCTTGTGACAAGACCTTTCCATTGATACCAAAATTTTTGACCTTGTGACCTTGACCTTGACCTTTGACCAACTTTTCAAAAACTTTAACATTGGGCATAACTTTTGAATGGGAAGTGATAGGGCTTTCATATTTCACATGTGTAATCCTTGTGACAAGACCTTTCCATTGATACCAAAATTTTTGACCTCGTGACCTTGACCTTTGACCTACTTTTCAAAAACTTTAACATTGGGCATAACTTTTGAATGGGAAGAGATAGGGCTTTCATATTTCACATGTGTATTCCTTCCCGTACGAAATATCTGGCAGGATTCCTGTCAGAATGTAGTAGGAATCCGTCTGGAATTATGTAGGAATTTTATTTTCCAGCAGGAACGTAGGAGGACATGGAATTTTGACAAAATTCCCACTAGAAATATTTTATTCCTACCAGGAATAATTTTCGTTTTTCCTGCTAGAGACAGGAATCTGAAACTTTAACAAAACTCACTGTAGGAATATTTGACTTAGAAAATATCTGTGGCAGGATTATACTTAGAAGATTTCTGTGGCAGGAATTCAAAACTTAGAATGAATTTCACATTATAATTATGTTGGTGTTAAAATTGTCACATTTATAAATGACAAGTACATGTACGTATTGCAGAGGCCAGGTGCATATATATGCATCCCTAAGAAAAG
Source organism: Pinctada imbricata (assembly GCA_033119305.1). Taxonomy (NCBI): domain Eukaryota; kingdom Metazoa; phylum Mollusca; class Bivalvia; order Pterioida; family Pteriidae; genus Pinctada; species Pinctada imbricata. Next base: position 40,473,236 of record VSWD01000007.1, on the reverse strand, counting down.
GAAAAGGGAGCTTAAAATTTTCCCCTGTAAATCATAGTCAACAGTTCATTTTCAAATTTTGACGCGCATTTCAAAGACCAGGGAATTAGAAACTGAACCCGAAGTCTTGATTTCCATTTGTTATACTTGGTAATCAGTGATGCATTATAATTTTTGCCAAAAGGAAAATATGTAACTACGAAATAATATATCTCATTGGTGGATCCATTCAGGACCCCCCCCCCCCGGACGTTGCCGAAATCCGAATTTTTTATACCGCTTTCATGTCATGTTTTTCATTTTTTTTTTTTTTGGAATCATAGGCTTGACCCCCTCCCCGTCTTGTCACTAACTGGACCCCAGAAATAATTTGAGATCCGCCCATATTACAGCGGCCGATTCGTTTTTTTCCTGTTGTATAGTTAATGTCTGTCTTAATTGTCCTTACCGGCCGCATAAAATACGTTTTAGAATATTGTCATTTGCTAACTCTTTTCCCTTCGTGACAATATTTTTTTATGTATCACGATGTATTGACCAGCTGATTTTTAATTTGGGGTACACCGTCAGTCTATTGATTTTCATCGCCGCGAAACGTTTGGTATTAAAGTTTGCATAGCATATACAGAGACGACACGCAGAGATAAATAGCGGTAAATGACACAATCTGTACCCCACCCTTTCCGATCAGATAAATATAACTTACAACATGCATGGATACATACGAGCAGCAGAATTGGTACACATACATCTGGTGAGCTCTTTCCATTTTAAAAATCCCGGCTCGCCTAAATCAACGTGGAATTCAAGGCACCCCACGGGGTACTTTTTATTCTATTTATTTATTAATTTATTGTTTACTTATTTTATTTATTGTGAATAATTTCAACATTTAAGTTTGATCTGAATTCTTTCAATTACCCCTTCCGAACGGACCGGGTTTTCTTATAAATTTCGGGAGAAATTTGACAGATTCCTCTTTGTTCCCCATGAGTGTGGTTGATGATAAACAGCTGCGGGCGCGAAGTAGACTGACCCAGATTTTCTCGACAATCAGAGCAGGATGTACACGAAGACACACGCTTATAATACAGTGTAAAATATTTTGTGTCAGCATGGTCAGAGAGAATATATATACTCGAGGATGATTAAAACAATCACAGATAGCTTGATTCGTAAAGTGAAATACAGTACGTATTCGTATGTCAAGGAATTCCAGAAAGATGTCAAAGATGAACAGCTATTTTCAAGTTCTGGGCAGGTAAGAATTTTATCTTGTTACGCCTATCCATGTTTAAAATATTTCCAGAAGTTGTTTGTATCGTTTTATCATGAAGTAAATGTTGACTGATTGAATACTTAAATTAAACTACGAAAGGAAAAATGATTTGAAAATACGCGCAGTAAAATTACGCATGCGCATAACAAAGACAGCTGTAAACTCCCCCCCCCCCCCCCCCCCCCCTGAATTGATCATGACAGCTAAAATAAACATTATAAACTACGACTCTAAAATAGTTTTTCTTTCCTGTGCAGAATAACAGATAAATTAACAATTAACAGATTGATAAGAGTTTTGATTCAGATGAAAATAATTATACTAATGTCAAGGGAATTGGGGAAAAAACTAAAGGCAAGGGGGGGGGGGGGGTCGGAAATATTTATTGATTTAGTAGAGGGTGATTGAATACTGAATAGTATTTTAAAGTATTCAGGGCTCTTGATCGACCTTATTTGGGGCCGATATTCGGCCCCATTCCCAATGCAAAATAGTATCTTTTTTTCCCAATTTGAAACTTCATGGAAATTTCTTTAAAAACGAGTAAAAATGTTAAATTTCAAGCAAAAAAAGCATCCAAATCTATTTATATTTTTCCCAATTTTTGAGAATACGCCGCTATTTTTCCCAATTTCAAAGGCCCCGGGCCCCAGTCCCAAAAATGGGTGTGAGATCCTTGGTTATTCAAAGAAGCATTTTATTATTTCATTTTCATATATGAAGCGCTGTGGCCTGACAGGTGATTCTGATGTGTTTTTATCTGCTTACATAGGAATCCGAGCAGATTGATTCATTTTAAACAAACCAACTTTAGCTGCACTAATTCGTGAGTAACAATACTAAAATGAGCCTTTACTGGGGGTATAATTTTTGTTTTGTATATAATGCAGTTTAAACTTTTATGGATGGCAGGGGGGGGGGGGGGCACTGGACAAAGAGGGAGATGTTGAGGGTGAAAAGGGGGATTAAAGGGTGGGGTGAGTGAGTAACCTGTCTGCAATTACAAGCTTAAGGTCATCTAGAGCAAGTCATCAAAAGGGAGGTATCTCTTTAGAACTATCAAGGGGACTCACAGATTATTTATCATTTTTGATAATAAAAAAGTCAAAGGAAGTAATTTTGGAAATGTTACAATTTCATGAATGTTAGTGGGATCATGAAGCTTCCAGACATTTAACCCCCGCCTTTTTTTTCAGTTGCTTTGATTGACTCATCAAAAAAGAGAACACTATTCAGTGACAGCGAAATTGCAAATGGTAAGTTTTCATTCACATCTCTAATATAATATGAATCATCAATGTCTAGAGTTTACATGTATCATATTTCTGGTGAAGTTCACATGAATTACATTTGGCTAAATGAAAGTCATATCATATATTTAAATCAAAACTGATTGAGTATAAATTGTATAAGTCAATGTTATATGTGCATGTTGTAATTCAATAATGAAGTACATGCATGTACCTTAAGTGCAAAGTTAATTTTTTAAAACCGAATTGATAGACAGACAAAGTTTGTTTCAATTGGACATATAAATGTGTAAACCAAAAACTTTTTTTCAGCTTTTTCGCTCTGCAGTAAGACCATGAAGACCCTGTCATCTTTTAATCTTCATAGGAATGTAGAGACAATTATAACGCCAGTTGGATGATGGACTAAACACCAAAAGGAACTTTGTAACAAACTATTTCAGATTGATGATAAATCTTTGGCATGCAAATATTTCTAATAAATCGTCTGAACAATTTTAGTGATCCATTTCATCATAGGCCTTGCATGCAATATTCAAACATTATTTTGATTAAGCATGATCAAATTAAAAAGTTTACTCTCATGCTGATGGCATTGTTTTCTATTTTTAAATATTCCTACTAGGAATTTATTTTCCAGTAGGAATTTTTCTAGCAGGAATATTTTTCATGCCAGAAATCTTTATTTAAATTCCTGGTAGGAAAACGACATTCCTGCTATATTCCTGCCACAAATTCTAGCTGGATTTTCCCCACAATTCCAGCAGGAATATTTTTCCTGCCAGCCTAATTTAAATAATTCAAGCTTTTTTCCTCCAGGATTTCTTTTTTTCCAACAGGAAAATGTATTGAAAATTGCTACACAGACTTTTAATTCCTGTTAGAAAATAAAGAAATTCCAGGAGGAATTTTCTCATTATTCCTTGTTGGATATTTCGTACGGGTTGTGACAAGACCTTTCCATTGATACCAACATTTTTGACCTCGTGACCTTGACCTTTGACCTTTTATCCCAGTGACCTCACATACATGTACTTAACAGAAAATAGTGTTCATACTAACAAAGATGCCACCGGGGGCATTCGTGTTTCACAAACACAGGCTTTATTTGGAAAACAAACTGGCACAATTTCTGCACAACTCACTTGAATTGATGAATATTGCATCAAAACGATTTTAACTGTATGTTTCATGTATTTGAGATGAAATCAATACTATTCAAAAGCATAATTCATAGATTTCAGTGAATAAAGGCAAAACCGAAAAATCTTTGTTTTTTATGCCCCTGGAATAAAAGATTCGGGAGCATATAGTTTTTGGCCTTTCCGTCTGTCTGTTTGTCTGTCTGTTTTCCGAAAAACTTATATTTCACATGTGTATTTACCAAAATTTTTGACCTCATGACCATAACCTTGACCTTTCACGTACTTCTCAAAAACTTTAACATTGGGCATAACTTTTGAATGGTTAAGTGATAGGGCTTTCATATTGTACATGTGTATTCCTTGTGACAAGATCTTTCCATTGATACCAATATTACGCTGACCCTGACCTCTCTTATACTTAACAGAAAATGGTGTTTATACTAACAAAGATGCCGCCGGGGGCATTCTCGTTTCACAAACACAGGCTTTATAATTTCTGGCATGCTAGCTATCAATAATGAAAGGTTTTGTGTTCAATTTTAAATAAAGTTAATTTGTGAAATCATTTCATTGTTTTATTCTTTTTCTGCTGCACATTAATGTGGAATGTTACAATATGATTTTATTTTTGATGTTGCATAAATGAACTATACTAGCTGGGCATATGACGTTGGACCACTTTATCCGTTTTTTTCAAATCAGTAAAAAAGTTATTGTTTTGAAATGTGACTATTTTTTTCTTTTTTGTACTTTTAAAGGTTGTCTGAAAAAAACACTTCTCTGCATCCGGCAAAAATCTTTTTAGAAAGGTTGTGGGCTAAAATCCTGGTACTGGCACTATCAGTATTCAATGTCAGTATGTCAATTAGAGCGTGCATGGGTATCAGGTGAGCGTTGTGCCCCCTGGGGCTCTTGTTTATGAATTTTTTTCTTATGTAAAAAGGAAGGGGGGGGGGGGGGTGATTTTCATACATTTTCTGCTTCTTTTCTATAACCACTCTTCAGATTGTCATGACATTTTGTAGATATGAGGTACTCATGCATGGTACCCTACAAGTGAAAGAATTTTGTCAAGATATCCACTTTTAGATTTTTAAGGAATATTTTTTAAGATTGTACATAGGTATAATATATGTTTTCCATGCCCAATGGACCCATGGGGATTGGCTTCAAACCCCGACGGGATCCCGACAAAAATTTTTTTCCGTTTTTAGCTCACCTGAGCCAACGGCTCAAGTGAGCTATTGTCATAGTGTTGCGTCCGTCGTCCGTCGTTGTCCGTCGTCGTCGTAAACTTTTCACATTTTAAACTTCTTCTCCAGAATGGCTGAAGGGATTTTGATGAAACTTGGTAGGTATGAAGTACTCATGGTCCCCTACAAGTGTTGTTGTTTTTCGTCCGGATCCGTCAACAGGTGGCGCCACCACAGTCAATAGTAGGTCACGGGGGGTACCCTCCTATGACAAACTTCTTCTTCAGAACCGAAGCATGTATCGACAAACCGAAAGCATCAGGATGATCTAGAGAGATGTCTTAAGAAGTGTTGTTATTTTTGGTTCCACTTCGAAGTCAAATTTTTGACGCGTTTTTGACGTCTTTTCGGACTTAGTCAGAAATGCACATTTTTGCACTATTTCTTTAAATAACTCAATAAGTGTATGATTTTACACACTCATTTACTGCATATTTATCATATTTAACTTACTTAATGCTTTGATATGTATTTTAGGCTTAAATTTTATTTTTTTGATTTTTTATGAATTTTTTTCTTATGTAAAAAGGAAGGGGGGGGGGGTGATTTTCATACATTTTCTGCTTCTTTTCTATAACCACTCTTCAGATTGTCATGACATTTTGTAGATATGAGGTACTCATGCATGGTACCCTACAAGTGAAAGAATTTTGTCAAGATATCCACTTTTAGATTTTTAAGGAATATTTTTGGCCTAGGACATCTTTGGCACGCATAAAAACGAAAGAAAAAAGGGGGTCATGCATACCTTTTCTGCAAAATTCACTTGTTTAATGACCCCTCCTTCCGAATTGAAAATTTGCTAATTTTTATATATTTTCAAATCGATCTATTGATTACATAAAAGGCAAAATCATGTTCAAAACTCAATTTCTACAGACAGCAGGGAATCATACATTGATTTAATGTGCTATTTTTAAATTTTCAATGGTAATATGACCAATGAGGTGACACCTTTTATTCAGCCCGGTTCACCAGTCAAAAGGGAAGGGATTCCCTGCTAAAATGATTAACTGTAGTTACACCTTCTAGGTCAGAGACAACCAAATCATTTTCCATAGGCCGTAATGTTAACAAAATGCCTTATAACGTCTATACTAACATTGCTGGCCATGCATGTTATATACCGATTTGTTCATTGATTCAAGCTTTATACAAAACTAAATTAAAAAATATAGCATGACCTGCTCTTTTTCGCACTATTTGCGTCACAAGGTACCCCGCAGAGAATTTTCAAATTTTCCCGCGCCCGTCCCCTTTAGCGGATCGGGAGCTAGGGCAATATCCGGGTATCGACATTTTAATTGCACTTATTTTTTCCCTATATATATCATATTCAAACAATATACCAAAAGAAAATAGAATTGATAGCCAATCACATCTTCTGTCACATTTAAAATAACAGGCCCCCTCACCCTACAGGTTTTTCTCCAATCAGAGCCGGCCTTTTAGTGGTCTCTGACCTATAACTGTAACTGTAAACAAAGTCGCTGTACTTTAGATTTGATCCGTTTAATTCCTCCACAACCCTCTACTCGTACTGCGATTAATTTCAGGAGATACAGTGCAAACGGAATAGATTTTTATTTAATGTGCATTATACTTGGAACACTTTCATAATGGTTATCATTCATGTACTTGGAACACTTGCATATACTTGTTATCATGTATAAAGTTTGCTCGAATTTCCTCTGTCTTAGACTCTCTTAGATGAAGTAATTTACGGACTGATTTCTTGAAGAAATGTCGAATGAGTAATCTCTTCCTCTGGATCATGAGGTTTGATACACCGTACACTGCTTTTTGGAAAACAAATTGGCCCAATTTCTGCACAATTCACTTGAATTGATAAATATTGGATTAAAACGATTTTAACTGTACGTTTCATGTATTTGAGATGAAATCAATACTATTCAAAAGCATTCTTAGATTTCAGTATACTTTAATAGCGAGCGAAGCTCGCCCTTATGGTAACGCGTATACACATATCTTATTGAGAAAATATGCTGAATCAAAGAATGAGAATGTACTACTATGCTTTCAAAAACTTTCGTCCCCTCGCAGACAGAGTTGCTGCGGAGATGCTGGATATTGCCATTTAAATTTTTTTTCGACTCCAAGTAGACGTATATGTTATACTCAATTTTTGTTTATAAGTTAAATTTATTGAAAATATTTTTCGTAAATCAGGTAACGATAAAGCATCAACAAGGCGGCGTAACCACGGGAATTTCCGGTTTTAAACGAGACGTTTCGTTCTAATTGCTTTTCTCGTCTCGGGTGGTTTCGTACTGTCAGAAGTCGGAATATGTTTGTTTTTTCTTTTGTTCTTAAGTAATTTATTTTCAGCTAGCCTAAACATTATTCTTACAAAATAAAAATGAATTATTATAAAGAACCATATTTTTAAAGAACTATATTTTTAAGCCCCCCCCCCCCCCCCTTAAAATGTTCATCTTCTGGTCTAGATCAAGTTTACAAATGCTTCCGTGTTTCCACTCGCCTTATACTACCTTTTTTGGCAATCATAAATAGAAAGTTTTGTAAGATAAGATAAACCATCATAGTCAAAATAAAAAAGAAAGATTTTTTTTATTTTATATATTATAATCATATCTATTTTCTCTCCACTCGCACAAAAAGGCTTTGCCTTGATTCATATTATGAATAAAGGCAAAACCGAAAAATCTTTGTTTTTTATGCCCCTGGAATAAAAGATTCGGGAGCATATAGTTTTTGGCCTGTCCGTCTGTCTGTTTGTCTGTCTGTTTTCCGAAAAACTTTAACATTGGGCATAACTTTGAATGGAAGCTGGTGATAGTCTTAGAGGTTTCATATTTTACATGTGTATTCCTTGTGACAATACCTTTCCATTGATACCAAAATTTTGACCTCGTGACCATAACCTTGACCTTTGACGTACTTTTCAAAAACTTAAACATTGCGCATAACTTTTGATTGGTTAGTGATAGGGCTTTCATATTTTACATGTGTATTCCTTGTGACAAGATATTTCCATAGATACCAATATTACGCTGACCCTGACCTCTCATATACTTAACAGAAAATGGCGTTTATACTAACAAAGATGCCGCCGGGGGCATTCTCGTTTCACAAACACGGCCTGTCAGGCTTTATAATTTCTGGCATGCTAGCTATCAATAATGAAAGGTATGGTCGTTCAGTTTTAAATAAACTTAATTTATGAAATCATTTCATTGTTTTATTCTTTTTCTGCTGCGCATTAAAGTTAGATTTTACAATATGATTTTATTTTTGATGTTGCATAATTGAACTATACTAGTTGGGCATATGACTTAAAAAAAGTTATTGTTTTGAAATGTGACTATTTTTTTAAAGGTTGTCTGAAAAAAAAAACTTCTCTGCATCCGGCAAAAATCTTTTTAGAAAGGTTGTGGGCTAAAATCCCGGTACTGGCACTTACAGTATTCAATAGCAGTATGTCAATTAGAGCGTGCATGGGTATCAGGTGAGCGTTGTGCCCCCTGGGGCTCTTGTCTTTGTACACATAGGAAATAAAACGTTAAATAATATTTTTCATGCACAAAGTCCATAAAACATACACTGGTCAAGTTTGAATGATACAATAGCCATAATCTAAATGCGACACAGTAGATTTATGCCTCAATGTTCAGTGAAGATCTACCTATATGAATAGGAGTTGCTGTTACTTTCAACATACTCGACCCTTGTTGAGGAAAATGACTTGGTCAATTTGTAAGCGTAAATTATTGCTATTTTCCAATGAGTACACCAAAAATGATGTCTTGTAAGATTTAAAAAGCTAGGTTTTTGAGTAGTGCTTTTCCATCTGTATTACCATTTCAATTTTCCAATGATTCTATTTTACCGTTTGCAAATAGAAGAGAAATTTCCGTTTTCTTAAAAACCTGTTAGTACTTTATTATCATGAATTTTGACCTTGTGATCTTGACTTTGGGCTTATGTTGAAATAAGTACAGGTTAGGAAATTTTAAAAGCAGATTTCTTTCATACTATAAATGGTAAGTCTTTAATATTTCATACAAACATTCACCATAAAGAGTACTACAGTTTGGTATCATGACTTTTGACCTTGTGACCTAGACCTTGACTTTGGGCTTATGTTGCAGTTTAAGTTAAGAAGATTTGAAAGTATATTTGTCGCATGCTATGAATCGTAGGCTTTTTACCTTGCATCATAAATGGTCCCAATTATAAAAACCGTCACGCAGGGGGTATAATTTGTCTACTTAAGGGCAGTTCTAGTTCCTTTTGGCAAGACAAGGAGCCCTATTGATTTTCAAGGTCTAAGGTTAAAATTCAAGGAAATGGCTAAAATCCTTGCCTGGAGGGCACAGTTTTGATAGGATCTTGATCAAACTTCATACACTTATTTCATCTGACAAGAGAAAGAATCCTATTGATTTTCAAGGTCATAGGTCAAATGTTGAGGCCACAGATTGGAAATGATAAAATCCTTGTAAACAGTCTAGAGGCCACAGTTTTGATTGGATCTTGACCAAACTTCAAACACTTATTCCTTTTGGCAAGAGGAAGAACCCTATTGATTTTCAATGTCATAGATCAAAGGTAAAGGTTACAGATTGGAAATAGTTAAAAGCCTTATGGAAATAGTTAAAATTCTTGTATACAGCCTAGATGGTGCAGTTTTGATTGAATCTCTTCCAAACTTGATACACTTTTTACTCAAGACGGGAGGAAGAGCCATATTGATTTTCAAGGTCAAGGTCACGATTGGAAAGAGTAAAAATCCTTGTATACAACCCAGAGGATGCAGTTTTGATTGGATCTTTACAGAACTTCAAACACTTATTATACCCCTGCACTTATTATATCCTCCATCTGTCCATCCGTCTGTAGACGAAAGCTTGTCATTGCAACTCCTCCCAAACCAATCAATGACTTTCAATAAAACTTTACACAATGAAAGATCATGATATGTAGATGTAGGTGAAGAAAGGGATTTCTCATATTATTGTTTTATAGACGTTTTTATTCTCGAGTACACATGATTTCAGTAAACTTCAGAACCCTGAATGATATAACCTTATATTAGAGAATATCCATGTGGAAATTGGAAAATTGAATGTCGGCTCAGAAAGTTGGATCAGCTTAGTAAAATTTATGCGGCGGGGGTCCTTTAGGGCAGTTTTCATTATGAGAGGGGGAAGAGCCCTTTTGATGTTCAAGGTAATAGGTCAAAGGTCAAGGTCTTAGATTGGAATAAAGCCTACGCTCACGCAGCAAGATACGCCCGTTGGGATTTTTTTCACAACACCAAAATATCTAAGTCCCATAACTCCATAAGGACAATTCAGATGAACCTGAAAATTGAAAGGCGGCTTTCTCTTCAAAGTCTGATCAAAATGTACAAATATCATGAATATCTGTTGACGCATATTCAAGTTATTGCGTCCCATGCACCACATATTTTGCCCTAAGCTTAACATGTATGTGCATATAACCCCCCCCCCCCCCCCTATTACACATAATTTGTGGATAATGTGACAAAAAATTTAAGAATCCGTTATATTTGTGAAAGAACATCCTTTCTACTTGAAGTATACAAAATTTCAAAACATTTTGACCAGAAATAGATTTTTAAAGAATTTTTAACTATTTTAGTATATTTTTACATTGTATCTAAAATATCTAAGTCCCTTAACTCCGTAACGACAAATCAGATGAACCTGAAAATCGAAAGGCGGCTTCTTCTTCAAAGTCTGATCACAATGTAGAAATATCATGTAAATCCGCTGACGCATATTCAAGTTATTGCGTTCCATGCGCCTATATTTTGCCCTAAGATTAACATGTTTGTGCATATAACACCCCCCCCCCCCCCCCTCCTATTACAAATATCTCAGTTATGCGACCAAAAAATTAAAAACCCGTTACATATGTCAAAGAGCATCCTTTCTACCTTAAGTATACAAAATTTTAAAACATTTCGATCAAAAATAGATTTTTAAATAATTTTTAACTATAATTTTAGTATATTTTCACTGTATTTTAAAATATCTAAGTCCCATAACTCTGTAACGACAAATCGAATGAACCTGAAAATCGAAAGGCAGCTTCCTCCCCACAATTCAAATATAATGTATGAATATCATGAAAATCTGTCGACGCATATTCAAGTTATTGCGTTCCATGCGCCTATATTTTGCCCTTAGTTTAACATGTATGTTCATATCACCAACCCCCCTTCCCATTACAAATATCTCAGTTTTGCGACCAAAAAATTAAAAACCCGTTACATATGTCAAAGAAATCCTTTCTACTTGAAGTATACAAAATTTCAAAACATTTCGATCAGAAATAGATTTTTAAATAATTTTTAACTATTTTAGTATATTTTCACTGTATTTTAAAATATCTAAGTCCCATAACTCTGTAACGACAAATCAAATGAACCTGAAAATCGAAAGGCGGCTTCCTCTCCTACAGTCCAAACATGATGTATGAATATCATGAAAATCTGTTGACGCATAATCAAGTTATTGCGTTCCATGTGCCTATATTTTGCCCTTAGCTTAACATGTATGTGCATATAACCCACCCCCCCTTCCCATTACACACAATATCTCGATTATGCGACAAAAAAATTAAAAACCTGTTACATATGTCAAAGAACATCCTTTCTACTTGAAGTATACAAAATTTCAAAACATTTCGACCAAAAATAGATTTTTAAATAATTTTTAACTATTTTAGTATATTTTCACTGTATTTTTTAAAATATCTAAGTCCCATAACTCTGTAACAACAAATCGGATGAACCTGAAAAGGCGGCTTCCTCTCCACAGTCCAATCATAATGTATGAATTTCATGAAAATCCATTGACGCATAATCAAGTTATTGCGTTCCATAGGCGGACGGACAGACGGACGGACTTCGCCATACCATAATACGACCCGCCAAATGACGGGCGTATAAAAAGAAAAAAATCCTCGTATTACAGCCTGAGTGAGTACATTGATTTACATGCCATGCGAGGGGATGCTACACTTTGAGTTGCCTAGGTTTCATTGTCCCCCGCTTTCGTGAAAGAACAGGGACATTAAAACCTGTTCATCTGTCTGTCAGTCTGTCTGTCACAAAACTATTAACCTTGGGCATTACTTTGAATCATGTAAGTGATAGGGCTTTCATATTTCACATTTTTATAATTCCTTTTGACAAGACCCTTTTTATGGATACCAAAATTTTCGACCTTGTGACTTTGACCTTGGAGTTTGACCTACTTTTAAAAAACATGAACTATGTTAACCTTATATTTCACATGTGTATTCCTTGTGACAAAACCTTTCTGTTGTTACCAAAATTGTTTACCTTGTGACCTTTTTTTTTGACTTGGTGACCTTGACCTTTGAGTTTGACTTACTTTAAAAAAAAACTTGAACCTTGGGTTTAACTTTTGAATGGTAATTGATAGGGCTTTCACATTTCTTATGTGTATTCCTTGTGACAAGACTTTTCTTTGGATACCAAATTCTTTCTAGAAATTTTGCTTTGTATTTATAAGATCTCAAATGAATTTTCATTTCATACGATGTATTATGAAACTTGTTATGCGTTTTATATCCCCTCGCCAAGGCTATGGGATATAAAATGCAAAACGAGTTTCATAATACATCGTAAGAAATGAAAATTCATTTGAGATTCTTTTTATCACATGATATTGCCTAAATATGTGTATTTCTAACGTGAAATCAACGTTTCTGAGAATTAGAGGCAAACAACGCTGTGACTTACAGGTCGTCTGCTACGCCATAACAAGATATATTCTGTGTGTAAGAGAAAAACGTTTCAAATTTGTTTAGTATTTGATACAATAATTAATTCTACAACAATTTTAATCATTGATATTAAATCCCCATCTGGATTTAACAATTGACAAATATTTGTAAGGTCACACTTAATGTCAAAGTTTATGTGATTAGGTTCCAAACATGACCATTCCCATTCAAGCAGAGCGATATGTAGTGTGTTTTCATATCATATATTTATGAAATGGCTTTATGAAACTGCATAATGGTGTATCATGTGATACATTAGCATATGATTTAGTGAAGTTTTATCATTACTTGTCATATTCTTTTCTGTAAAAACAAGAAAAATCTATTTCTGATTAAATCAAAATCCTCTCCGATTATAAATGGATAAATGATTATGAAATTTTTCCAATTATACAACGCTAGTTACATTTGACCTAGTGACCTTGACCTTGGACCTAGTTTAAAAAAAACTTCTTGGGGGCTATTTTTAGCCGAGTTGCAAAACTCGGCTCTTAATTTGATGTGAGACGGGCGGGCGGGCGGGCGGGCGTCTGGGCGGGCGGTGCGGGCGGGCGGGCGGGATGGCGTCAACAATTGGTTTCCGGACTATAAGTCAACTACGAAAGAGGCTATAACAATGAAACTTCATACACTTACTCACCATTAGTCAAGGATGAGCCCTATTGATTTTGGGGTCAAAAGGTCAAAGGTCAAGGTCACAGGACTCAGATGATTGAAAATGGTTTCCGGACCATATTTCAGCCTGTATTGCACCTATAATCATGAAACTTGCCAGAAATGTTTCCCTTGAATCAAGGATGAGGCCTATTGATTTTGGGGTCAAAAGGTCAAAGGTCAAGGTCACAGGACTAAGATGATTGAAAGTGGTTTCCGGACCATATTTCAGCCTGTATTGCAATTATAATCATGAAGCTTGCCAGAAATGTTTCCCATGGATCAAGGATGACCACTATCAATTTTGGGGTTAAAAGGTCAAAGGTCAAGGTCACAGGACTAAGATGATTAAAAATGGTTTCCCGACTGAATTTGAGCCTGTATTGCACCTATAATCATGTAACTTGCCAGAAATGTTTCCAGTGAATAGAAAATGACCACTTTTGATTTAGGGGTCAAAGGGTCAAAGATCAATTTCACAGGACTTAGGTAATTGAAAATGGTTTCCAGACCATTTTTGAGCCTGTATTGCACCTATAATCATGAAACTTGCCATTAGTTTTTGGGTCAAAAGGTCAAAGATCAAGGTCACAGGACTCAGATGATTGAAAATGTTTTCCCAACCATATTTGAGTCTGTATTGCACCTATAATCATGAAACTTGCCAGAAATGTTTCCCGTGATTTAAGTAGAAATAACTTTTTTGCGCTTTCCCAGATATTTGCGTGTTTTTTGTCATTTTTCTGCCAGTCTATCCTGTTCTCAATGAATATTTAAGATATGAATTGTACCTTATTCTGTATCTTTAGAGTATGCTTTGTTAAATCATATTGTACATACAAATACAGTTCAATATTTAAATCCAATTCTACATAAAAGTTCTTTGTTCTTTGTTTTATAGTAGTTCTCTTTTGCTTAAGGTTCCTGCACCCTAATAGACAACTTTCGGTTAAAATTTTCACAACATTTCGCCATTTCCAACAAGTACCGATGATTTTATCATCGCAAATGTTCGTACATAATAGCATGAGTTTACAAATGGTACCATGTAAACAAGAAAAATTAGGGACATAAAGTATTCTGTATGATGAGATTGAAAATCTGTATCCTTGAAAATATATTACACGCTGATATAGAATAAAGAGAAGACCATTTCTTGATCCAGAAATTTTCATTTAGGACCACAAAATGTTGTTACAAACCATACACATTTCATGTTAGTCTGCTGCGATATTCATACTTACATTCCAGTTTTGCAACTCGGCATTTTGCATCTTCGATGCATTTTGAGCTTATTCATTACTTAAAATGTGAGACTTTGATGTTGTACTTGTAGATTCCTTGAGACACAAGTTTTCATTTGATACCATGACATTTGAACTTGTGACTTTGCCCTTAAAATTGGACCTTTTTAAAGAAATTAACTTGGGTCATATCTCTATATCTATAAATGATGAGGCTTTGATATTTCACATGTAGATTCTTAATACTGTGACCAGGCTGAATTTTGATATGAGTTTTCACTTGATACTATCACCTTTGACATGGTGACCTTGACCTAATGACCTTTGACAATTTATGTTTATTTCCAGTATATACAAGGTGTTTTGTACCTCCGTTATTAATTGGCCGGATTGCAAAGCAATTCCGGCCTATAGATTGACGATGTCCGTCCGTCCGTCTGTCTGCCTGTCCGTCTGTAGTCAACATTTTGGTTAAAGTTTCTGGTTGAGGCAAAATCTAAGGAACTATACACAGTAGAAACTTTATATTACACATGAAGCTTGCCCATGACAAGACCTTTCAATTTATGCCATAACATTTGACCTAGTGACCTTGACCTTGGACTTTGACCTAGTTAAATATTTTGGTTAAAGTTTCTGGTTGAGGCAAAATCTAGGTAACTATATGCAGTAGAAACTTTATATTATACATGAAGCTTGCCCATCACAAGACCTTCAATTTATGCCATAACATTTTACCTAGTGGCCTTGACCTTGGACTTTGACCTAGTTAAAGATTTTGGTTAAAGTTTCTGGTTGAGGCAAAATCTAAGTAACTGTATGCCGTAGAAACTTTATATTATACATGAAGCTTGCCCATCAAAAGACCTTTCAATTTATGCCGTAACATTTGACCTAGTGACCTTGACCTAGGACTTTGACCTAGTTAAGGATTTTGGTTAAAGTTCCTGGTTTAAGCAAAATTTATGGAACTATACCGGTATGCAGTAGAAACTTTATTTTATACATGTAGGTTGCCTCTGACAAAACCTTTCAATTTATGCTGTATTATTCGACCTATTGACCTTGACCCAGTTAGTGACAAAAACTTACTTTGCAATCCGGCCATACCGTCTTTAGCGGTGTTTTTTTTTTTAGCTATATATTTAGG
The DNA here is from genome assembly GCA_033119305.1 of Pinctada imbricata. Classification (NCBI taxonomy): domain Eukaryota; kingdom Metazoa; phylum Mollusca; class Bivalvia; order Pterioida; family Pteriidae; genus Pinctada; species Pinctada imbricata. The sequence goes on along the minus strand of VSWD01000007.1, from coordinate 40,457,455 downwards.
TTCAGATATATCCGGGCAATCATTAACTTTTTACTGACAAAAACTTACTTTGCAATTTGGCAATACCATCTGTAGTGGTGTTTTATTAACCTTCAAGGTCAAACTTTGGCAATTGTCTATGTAGTATCAATACTTTAGTTTTGACACAATAACTGTGCTTTCATTTATCATACATAGATAAAGGATGATCAGAAAAGGAACATGACTATAAATTTGGAACTGTACTAAATCTGTACGAAATATCATTACAAATGTATTTTGGTACGGCACAATAGCTCGAAGTGCTTAAGGTAGAGTTTTGATATTTCAAAAACTTATTAGAGTAACAGAAGAAAGATTTCCATAAATTCTGAACAATCAAGATTGAAGGTCAAGGGTAAACTTAATGAAAATAATAATACACAAATCTTGATAAATATCATTCATACTTTTGCTCCGATATAGTAACTCAAGCTTTCATGGTAGAGCTTTGATATCTCAAGATTGACTTATGATATTCAATATACTGATGAATATTAGTGAGGGGAATATGGTTTTGCATTTTAAAGTTTATATTTAAAGGTCAAAGATGAAGGTCAAATTGTAATCTCTTTTCTTTTCTTTTGTTCTGATGCAACGTTTCAGTGGCTTTCAAGGTAACATTTCCTCATATTTCATATGAAGGTAAAGGATCATAAGTGGAAGATGACTCTTAAACATTAAAGGTCACAGATCAAGGTCAAATTTTATCTTAGTTTTGATGAAGTACCAATACGTTTGATTGAGTACCAATACTTCTGATTGAGTACCATTACTTTTGATTGAGTACCAATAATTTAGGTCTGACTGTATTTATATAACATAATGATCATGCAAACAAGAAATTTCATAAGTGGACGCATACTTTAGAAAAAAAAATCATACAAAAGCATGTAGCAGGGCCCTTCATGACTTTGATTGTATTATTCATGCAACTTATGACTTTGTTCTGAACTTCATTAATTATGAGAATGACAATATTATGTTTGGAAAATTAGTTCAGATACATTTTTGAAAAAGTGTGAGGAGATATATCTTAAAAGTTAATAATCCTCATTTTACCAATCATTAGTACTGATCTTCAACTGGACTCTTCAACAATTGCACAACAGCTCTGTGTGTATAGCAGCATACATATATACATGTAGTTGTAAAATTATTTTTTCCTCCAGTTAAAACATATTTGTTTTACAGGTATAGCTTGTCCATGTGTAGTGAAGATCAAACACAGAAAAGCAGACATGTGTCATGGAGTTTGTCAAGATAGAGGAAAAGTGGACAAAGAGTGAAAAATTTGGAGACTGATGTGTCTAGAATTTGTGACAATTTGACCAACAAAAATCATATGCAGCGTAGAAAGATATAGTGAAACTACTTTTAAAGGACACAAGTTCCCAATGAACATTTTTGGAGCTCATGACATGCTAATGAAGCAACTTGTCAAAGTGCAGCTGACATGTAATGACATTTCTAAAAGATTTCAAGTTAATAGAAGATGATGAATATAAGCAGATTGTCAAAAACTGTTCACAAAGTGAGATGACTGATGCCAAATGAATAGACTGTGGTCACATCAGATTGGTCCTCCCTGCCAGTCTTTTCATACAACTGCAAACACCCAAACATTTAACAGGCGCCATCTTCATTCCAACTCACTCACTTCCCCCTTCCTCCCTTCACCCTGCACAATTCCTCATTCCTTGCATGTCCCAATAACATCTTACTAACGCAGTGTATGTTATAGGCTGAGAGACATGGAAAATGCTGGGCTGGTGTAACTCAAACAACAGCTGTGGTGTGTGATAAACATTAGGTGGAGATGGATGGCTGTAAGGGGTGGTTAGGAGGCCATTTTTTCCACACCAAAAACTATATTTGCTTGAAAAGCAGTGTTGTTTCTCTTAATTTGAAAAGAAAAATCATTCAACCCATGGAACATAATTGTGAAATGACTGAAGGAACTGTATGAAGTAAAAAAAAAAGATTCAGACATGAAGGTGTGGAAAGATATTTGACTCAAAACCAGTGACAAACAGTAGGTGGAGATGGATGGCTGAAGGGGAGGTCAGGAGGCCATTTTTAACATAAGAAAACTTTACACTATGGTTGAGCGTGAAAGAAGTTTATATTTCTCTACATTAAAAAAAAAAATAGATGAATGTCCAAGCAGGACATTCATCCCATATAGATTCAAATTTGAAATGACATGAAGAGGAATCTTCAGAACTATGAAATATAAAGAAGATACTAAGTTATGGAAGATGCGGAGTAATCATGCAGTCACTTGCAGGACCAGTGATAAACATTAGGTGGAGATCAGGATGGCGGAAGAGGAGCCAGGTCTGGCAGCCATTTTCTCACATAAACATTTACTATATTTCCCTGAAAAGCAGTCTGTGATGGTTGATAAAATGTTGAAAAAAAATTATGAAATGACGTAAAGAACTAGCAGGAACTGTCAAGATAAAGGAAGATATAGTTTCATGAAGATGCAGAAAGAAGAATTGCTCTAAAAGTTCATTGTTTAGCTCGGGTATTCTTTTACCTGACATACTTATGAAGTAATCATTCTTAGAAAAACATTGTCAGAGATGCAGAAAAAATCACAAGTCATTGAAGAGTTCAAGGATGAAAAAATGTAGGAACGTACTACATACTTGATATAGTGAGTAATTCAACACAATTAAGATGAACAGCGTACATTCCTGGAGAACAAAAAGATCAAAGAGAACTTGAGATGCAAATTAGCTTACAAAAGGAAACGGGAAGATGAGATGAGATGTAAAGTTAACATGCAGTGCAATATGAAGATGTTGAGGCAAGAATATGAAGATTCAAAATGACTTGGGAGTCTTATTAAACATGTTGAACAATGACTACAGTATACAAAGTACATTGGAATAAGATACTGGAAGCTCATATTAACCATAATTTAATGAAGATGCCAAATGAATAAAGTGAAATGTTGAATATGTTAAAGACACAGTTTAATGATATATATTGTCATTAGTTTGAATTGATTCCAGAACACTAATTATTATCCCCTCGCAACATAGTTGCAGGGGGAAATAAAACACAACCGTTCGTGTGAGTGTGTGCAAGGGTGCGTTAAGTGCCTACAGGGCACAGTTTCGATTGGAGCTATATCAAATGTCATAAACTTACTTGCTTATGACAAGAGGAAGAACCCTAATGATTTTCAAGGTAAAAGATGAAGGTCACAGATTGAGAACGGTTAAAATTCTTGTATACAGCCTAGAAGGCACAGTTTTGCTTGGAGCTTTAATAAATTTGTACACTTATTGCTATGAAAAGAGGAAGAACCCTAATTATTTTCAAGGTCAAAGTCAAGGTCACAGATTGAAAAAGGTTAAAATCTTTGTATATTTAGCCTAGAGGGCACAGTTTTGATCGGAGCTTGACTTTTGATTGGAGCTTAACTGAACTTCAAACACTTATTGCTTATGACAAGAGGCAGAACCCTATTCAAGGTCATAGATCCAAGGTCACAGATAGAAAATGGTTGAAATCCTTGTAATAAGCCTAGAGGGCACAGTTTTGTACTCTTACTGCTTATGACAAGAGAATGAATTTTTACTTCAAAGAAACTGGTATTGGTTGATTAATGCCACTGCCTTTGATGCGAGTACATGTACATTGATTTTGTCCTGCCTTTAAAGGGTATGCTATGCTTTGCGTTGCCTAGGTTTTATCTGAAATGTGCATACCAATTCAGGTTTAATAGACAAATTAGTATGTCCATATTGTATTTCAGTTTAAATGTCATCGAAGCTTAATGCTTTTTTAATCAATTTTTGTATGCAACTTAGCTTTAATTAAATTAAGTAACAATTTTGCATCATGGTTAGGATTATCATATATGTTGATGCTTGACAGCTGATGTTTCTCTCTACACTGCAATCTGTTTTATTAAATCTTTTTGGCAAAATTACTAATTTTGCCATTTCTAAAACTTATTTTGATGCATATCAGTGAGTGCATACGCCGAGCTCTACCCCTGCCTTCCCCTCCCTCCTGCCCCAATTGCTCCCTTGTCCCCTCCCTCTACTGCCCCTTTTTCTGCCCCTTTTTCTGCCCAACCCCTTGCCTCCTCTACCCCTTCCTCCCCCTTCTGTTACCTTCATTCCCCTCCTGCCCCTTCCCCTTTCTCCCCCCCTTGCCCAATTCCCTCCCCTTCCTCCCTTTCTTCCCTTGCCTTCTCCCTCCTGCCCCTTAAAATATGCAGAGTTGGCAAAAAGCCATCTTAATTTGTGAAGTGTGTGTGATAAATAACATTAAAGAAATGAAAAATAGAATAAACGAAATATAGAATAAAATGAAATGAAAAAAATGAAGCATAAAAAATAAAATGAAATGAAAAATAATATAAAATGAAAAAAATAAAATAAAAAATGAATGAAATAAAAATAAAAATTAATGAAATAAAAAAAAAACAAGTTGAAATGAAAAATGAAATAAAATAAAAAATAAAATGAATAAAAAGGTAAAATGAAATTAAAAAAAAATCAACCTCTTTTTAAGAAATGAAATAAAAAATTATATATACATAGTCTTAGGTTTCGATAGCAAAGGTGGATAGGGATGGCTGAAGGGGAGGATTGGAGGCCATCTTTTTTTTCTCTTTTATTTTATAGATATAAGAAATTGTTATGCATAAGATGCAAAAAAAAAAAGAATGAAATGAAGTGACCAGCAAGATGCTAAAACAAAAACTAAAATAATAATCCCATGGTTTCCATTATACCAACTTTGTATTTGTATCTGTTTGCCAACAGGTAACTACTTGCAAATGTATTGTAATTAGATAAGGGTAATTATGCTGATACTTGACAGTTAACGTGTTGATTTGATGCTTTTATTTGTTGACTTGATGCTTTTAATAAAATCATATTCGACAGAATTCTCAAATACCCTTTATTTAAAAAAAATCTTGATGCATTAGGTTACTCTTAAATAAATGGTGGATAGGGATGGCTGAAGGGGAGGATTGGAGGCCATCTTTTTTTTTTTACTGAAATAAAGGTTTCCATACCAACAATGTATATTTAAACATACTTTGTTTGCCAAAAGGTATATTCTTGTACTTGCCAATATTTTTTCGTCAGATTAGCTTTATTTTGCCAACATGTTGACATTGTGATGTTTATAAAATCATTTCTCTGAATTACCCATCTTGAAAAAAAAAAGCTTTATGGATATGATTACTCATAAGGAAATGGTGGATAGAGAAGGCTGAAGAGGAGAAGTGCATCTTTTTTATCTATTTATTTGTTTTCTTCCTAAGTATTGAAATGAAATATTCAGTTCTGAATTTGCAATGTATAAAATGATTTCAATTTTCTTTCATTCATTGGTTTAAATGCTGTTACATGGTTGGAGTATTGTATGTCCTGTATAGTACATGTTATCTATGTTATAAATTGAGTGAATTGTGTCACCTTATGATTCCATTAATATTATCATATTGATTTATGACGAATCATATTTATTGATTTTATCATATAGATGTTTGTTTTGAACAAATAAAGTTGTACATAATTTCAGACCAAGGAAAGATCATAAAGAATCGTCAGCAACGACTCTCGTTTCATTTGACTGTGAAAAAAGGGTTTACTGTGCAAGAGCTTGGTGGCTAGTTTTATTTGCCAAAAAGGTTATTACATCTTCTGAACAATTAAAAAAGCACAATACATTTAAAATATGAAAAAAAGGAAGAAAAATGTATATCCAATTAGGATTCGACCCAGCTTGGTTTATTATGGACTGTCTCAGCGTTACCAACTTTGCTAATGGACAAGAAACTCTGACTCTGAAAACTCACAAAACCCAAAGTTTCCTATCTAGTGGCTCTTAGAGATATTCAGCCACTTTAGCCAACCGGATAAAAAAGGAAGGAATTTGAATTTGATTGATTGGAAAACATCTTTTTTTCTCTTTCTATTTATTGCCCTAGTCAAGGTCCACTTAAGTGGTGCTCTTATGCAGTCGCACTCAACATATGTTGCTTGATTGTTGTTTAGTAGCAGCGTTGGATTAGAAATGTCAAGTCGGTCTTATTTCATTTAAGTGCGATTGAGGCATGAATTTTGCTAAAGAATGGAAGCTGAGAACCCTCGAAGTACATGTAATTATAGAGTTCTTTTTTTTTGCACCACAGGAAGGGACGTCATTTCCCTTAGCACGTAGGGATCGATATAACTTTCAAGGTCACGGTTTGCACTTGTGTATCCAACAGGATATTTACTTTTTCTGTTTACAAAATTTTCTCAAATTTCTGAAATCTGGGCCCTGTAGCATCATATCCCAGCCATCTTGCTACGTCTTTCGGTATATTTAGGACATAATTTTCAGATTTTTGCCATATTTCATTGTTTAGATTGAGGATCACTGACGAGGGTTAAATACCCGAAACGTGCATGTCTGGTTCATGCTGTAAATTTATCTGCTCTAAAATGATGCTAATAAATTTGAAGACGTTAAACTTTAAAGGTCAAGGACAATTCTACAGCCAACAATCAAAATGTCAAGGTAAGTTGTGTGACGTAAAATATATATAAAAATTAGAAATTGGACCAGTGACAGGTCACACCACCTATGACGTCACTGGTCATATAACTGACGTCATCAGCCACGTGGTTGACATGTGACGTCTTCAGTGAAGTGAAATGTGAAGTAATCTGATGTCACTAATGACGTAACTGGTCACATAACTGGTGACGTCATGGGTCGCATGACGAACCACGTGATTAATGACATCACAGGTTAAATGACGTCATAGATAACATAACTCATGACGTCACAGGTCACACTCATGACGTTTGACGCTATCTGGTCATGTGACCTGTGACGTCATCAGTCACGTGGTTGGTCCTGTGACCTATGACGTCATCAGTCACATGGTTTTGTCATGTGACCTGTGACGTCATTAGTCATGTGACCTATGACGTCATCAATCACGTGGTTGGTCATGTGACCTCTGACGTCATCAGTAACTTGGTTGGTCATGTGACCCGTGACGTCATTAGTCATGTGACCAATGACGTAATCGGTCACGTGGTTGGTCATGTGACCTGTGACGTCATCAGTCACGTGGTTGGTCATGTGACCTGTGACGTCATAAGTCATATGACCTATGACGTCATCAGTCACGTGGTTGGTCATGTGACCAGTGACGTCATAAGTCATGTGACCTATGACGTCATCGGTCACGTGATTTGTCATGTGACCTGTGACGTCATTAGTCATGTGACCTATGACGTCATCACATGGTTGGTCATGTGACCCATGACGTCATCAGTCACGTGGTTGGTCATGTGACATGTGACGTCATCAGTCACATGGTTGGTCATGTGACCTATGACGTCATTGGTCACGTGGTTGGTCGTGTGACCTATGACGTCATTAGTCATGTGACCCATGGTCATCAGTCACGTGGTTGGTCATGTGACATGTGACGTCATCAGTCACATGGTTGGTCATGTGACCTGTGACGTCATTAGTCATGTGACCTATGACGTCATTGGTCACGTGGTTGGTCATGTGACCTGTGACGTCATCAGTCACATGGTTGGTCATGTGACCTGTGACGTCATTAGTCATGTGACCTATGACGTCATTGGTCACGTGGTTGGTCATGTGACCTGTGACGTCATCAGTCACGTGGTTGGTCATGTGACCTGTGACGTCATCAGTCACGTGGTTGGTCATGTGACCTGTGACGTCATACGTCATGTGACCTATGACGTCATCGGTCACGTGGTTTGTCATGTGACCTGTGACGTCATAAGTCATGTGACCTATGACGTCATCGGTCACGTGGTTGGTCATGTGACCTGTGACGTCATAAGTCATGTGACCTATGACGTCATCGGTCACGTGGTTTGTCATGTGACCTGTGACGTCATTAGTCATGTGACCAATCACGACATATGACGTCACAGGTCACATGACTAAAGACGTCACAGGTCACATGACCAACCACGTGACTGATGATGTCACAGGTCACATGACCAACCACGTGACTGATGATGTCACAGGTCACATGACCAACCACGTGACTGATGACGTCATGGGTCACATGACCAACCACGTGACGACGTCATAGGTCGCATGACTAATGACGTCACAGATCACATGACCAACCATGTGACTGATGACGTCACATGACCAACCACGTGACTGATGACGTCACAGGTCACATGACCAACCACGTGACGACGTCATAGGTCACTTGACTAATGACGTCACAGTTCACATGACGTCATCATTCATGTTACGTCATCATCAGTGATCTGTTATGTTGTTCGTCATGTGACCTGTGACGTCATTAGTCATATGATTGGCCATTTGATCCGACATCATTCACAGTTTTTTTCATGTAACCACATCAGCCTTGTGGTTAGTCATGTGACCTGACCCGTGACGTCATTCGGTTGGTTAAAAACCATGTTACTGGTGACATCACGTCACCTGATGACGCAAGGTTGATTAACACGTGACTGATGGCATTGTATTTCACATAACCCAGCACGTGTCTGATGGCGTCGCCTCATATTTGATGTTATGTCTTGTGACTAGTCACGTGATGGTACACATCTTAACACCGACTCACCTTGACATTGTTTTTTTTTTATATTGAAATCGTATTTGACCTTTGCCTACAAATTTGGAGTAGCATCTTCTCATATCTCATCATGATGGATGATGATGCAGAATAAAACTGCACTGGACCTATACATGACCTTGACCTTTGTTTTATATCCAGACATGTTGTAGGCGACATTATAGGAAAATGATGTCCCTTGTTATAATGTACGTGGTGCATCTCCAAATCCTTTCCAAGCTTGATCTTGTATATCAGCTCAATTCTTGACATTTCTTATCTGAAGTTGTTATTAAACAACTATTATCCGGAGTGGTACTGCCTAAGAGTGCAATCGAGGTGGACCTTGGCTAGTGCACCAAACTTTGTTAATGCTCTATGCTATTCAGATGATTGTTACCTTTTTTAAGCAATAACTGCAGAGAAAAACGATGTTCTCTCTTGAAATTGAATTCAAATTCCTCCTCGCTATCTGATTGGCTCTGGAGAGGCTGAATATAAGGGCCATTACTAAAGATCAGAAACTTCATAAATCAATGAAATGATTAATATTTACTGATGCATTCAAAAATTCTGTCATCATTTCTTAAACGTGGGTCCTGCAGCAACATACCCCACCCATCCTGCCACACATCTTTCAGTACAGTTTTGGACATAATATAACTTTCACACTCTTTGGCCATATTACATAATTACTTCAATTGAGGATATCACAGACGAGGGTTTAGTATACGAAACGTGCATGTCTGGTCCATGCTACTAATTGATCTGTCCTCAAATGATGCTATTGAATTTTAAGAATTTGAACTTTTTTTTAAGCAGAAAAAAAACTTGGTGACATAGTCAATTGTTTAAAGTGAAAGTCTTGCTTATACTTAATATCATAAATGGAATCAAAAGTCAACACAATTCATATAATATATTTATAGCATGTAATTTGTAAGGATTTTAACAGTTTTTCTTTAAAACAATATAGCAAAATCGGAGACATGATAATTAAATTCAGTAATATAATTAATTCATTTAACAACTGTACTTTGGTGACATCATCAATTAAACATTTCAATATCAGATTTAAATGTAATTAATCCATTTAAAACAACTATACATTGGTGACATCAGCAAACATTTCAACATCAGATTGAAATATAATTAATCCATTTAACAACTATACATTGGTGACATCAGCAAACATTACAACATCAGATTGAAATATAATTAATCCATTTAACAACAATACATTGGTGACATCATCAAACATTTCAACATCAGATTGAAATATAATTAATCCATTTAACAACAATACATTGGTGACATCATCAAACATTTCAACATCAGATTGAAATATAATTAATCCATTTAACAACTATACATTGGTGACATCATCAAACATTTCACCATCAGATTGAAATATAATTAATCCATTTAAAACAACTATACATTGGTGACATCATCAAACATTTCAACATCAGATTGAAATATAATTAATCCATTTAACAACATACATTGGTGACATCATCAAACATTTCACCATCAGATTGAAATATAGTTAATCCATTTAACAACTATACATTGGTGATACATTAATGACATCATCAAACATTTCAACATCAGATTGTAATTAATTCATTTAAAACTACTATACATTGGTGACATCATCAGTTAAACATTTCAACATCAGATGGAAATAAAATTATAAATTATCAATAATAAATCAATGATTGAAAATGTATCAAATAAATTGAAAACACACATTGCAAATAATCAGAAATGCATAAATGATCCATTTTTGGACAGAAATGAGTTACAAAAGAATAAATAGAAGAAAATTAAGATGGCCAAAGTCCTCCCTTTCAGCCATCCCTATCCATCTCATATATATAAGATAAACAATATGCATCAATTGAGTCTTTGTAAATAACAGGTATCAAAGAATTTTGTCGGATATGATTTCATTCACAGCACGTGCACTGTGTTGACATGTTAACGGTCAAATATCCGCAAGTATTAAAGTAATCTGAAGGCAAACAAATAATGTTTGAAAATACAATGTTGGTATGAAAAAGGTTTATTATGTTTTTTTTTTTTTTTCATTTATTAAGTTTTTCTTGAATCATCACAATTTCTCACATTCAAAAAAATAAAAAAGATGGCCTCCAATCCTCCCCTACAGCCATCCCTTTCCACCCTTTATTTTAGAGTAACCATATACATAAAGATTTTTAATTCAATTTCAATACTGGGTATCAAAGAGTTCTTTTTTTGGGGGGAAATGATTTTATCAACAACAACAGCATTGAATCAACGCATTATAGCCTAATTATCAAACCTTGATGAAAAATGTCTCTGCTATATGGATAACCTTTGCAGATTTCGAGAATTCAGTAGTCAGATTGGTTTGAACATCACAATGTCAGCACATTAGATGTCACGTATTTTATGTCATTTCATACATTTTTTCATATTAATATTTATGACAAAACATTACGCACCACAATTTCTAATATCTAAAAAAAAAAACAAAGATGGCCTCCAATCCTCCCCTTCAGCCATCCCTATCCACCATTTATTTTTAAAAGAGTAAAACCATACGCATGAAGTTGATCTTTTAATGACACCTGGTAATACAGGGGTTTCTGTCATTTTCATGATTTTATTATAGAATGTTAGAAAAAATGGGTTATTATTTATTTTTTATCTATTTTATGTTTCATTTCATTTTATTTTTTATTTCATTTTATATTTCATTTAATTCAGTTTTTTAATTCATTTGATTTCTTTAAGAATTTATTTTTCATTTTAAAAGATAGCACGAATTCTTCTCTTTTGCTGCCTCTATCCACTTTTTACTATAAAGTGACCATAAGCATTAAGATGTTTTAAAGCAAATTTAAGGTTTGCCATCGAAACCAGGGGATTGCAGCATTTCACTCATCACCTTAAAATTTAATCTAAAGTTAATACATCCAGAAAATGCAGATAAATTATGAAAGATTACCTCCAATCTTTCCTGTAGCCGTCCGTATACACCATAAGGGTTACATTGATATGAGGAGGCAAGTAGGGTCAGGGGGAGAAAGGGGACAGGAGAGGGAGGAAGGTGGGGAGGGGATAGATGGAGGAAGAAGAGAAGCAAGGAGATGGAAGGGGGGTAAAAGGGGAAGGAGGCAGAGGCAAGGGCATTGGGAGGAGAAAGGGGAGGGAGGGCCAGGCCAGGAGGTTGGGAGTGGTAGAAAGGGGTAGGAGGGAAGGGATCGTAAGGCTGCCAATTTGATATTTAGCTGGATGCCTGATCCCATCCAAAAAGGGGTGGAAGGGGTTGGGAGGTGGAGAAAAGGGGCCAGAGGGGAATGCAAGGGGTAGAAAGGTAGCACAAGTGGGGGGGGGGATAAGGGGAAGGGAGAGTACATTTTTGTAATCATCTTAGGGAGATAAAAGGGAGAGTACATCTTCCTGTATCTGCTCTCATATTGCTTGATGAGATTCTCAAGTCATTTCTAATCTTCAGTTTTATCATAACTATCTAATCTTCTTAATTGCTTATATATCTTCATATTCCATTGCATGTTGTTGATATATCTATCTATTTATTACTTGTAATCTTATTTATTTGTCAGTCCTCTTTGTTCTCCATGTACATTCAGTACACCTTCCATCTTAACTGTTCAAATTTTACTGATAGTCTGTTCATGTCTCCTTCAGCTCCAATTCTCTTCAGTGACATGTGATTTTTTTCTGCATCTCAACATTTTCCCAAGTATCTTTATGTGTTTATTTTACATGTTTTACTAGCAGTCATTCTTCTTTCCAGTCTGATCTTCCTGTGACTTAATTGTTCATATCTTCATTTTACTTCACATTTCCTAGCTGCCAATTCTTTTTCTTTCTCCGCATTTATTAAAGATCACTGCTTTTCCGGCATAAATAGTAAAGTTTAGTGCTTGAAACTGGCCTCCTGACCATGGCTTCTACATCAATCTCCACTTAGTTTTTTACAGCATTTTTGTGTTTGACTCTTCTTTTCACATCACACATCTTTTAGAGAAAAATCACTGTTTTTCAGACAAATATAGTTTTTGGTGTAAAAAATGGCCTCCTGACCTCCCCTTCAGCCATCCATCTCCACCTATAGTTTGTCACTGGTTTTCAGTCCATTAATATCTTAAAGTTTTTGCTTCTTGAAGTCTGACTTTATCTTCTTTTACTCCTTCTCACAGCACATTCAGCCATTTAATTAATATGTCTCTCCATAGGTTGAACTTTTTCTGCAGATTTAGAGAAACATCACTGCTTTTCAGTTAAATAAAGTTTTTGGTGTGAAAAAATGGCCTCCTAACCACCCCTTACAGCCATCCATCTCCACCTAATGTTTATCACACACCACAGCTGTTTTTTGAGTTATGCCAGCCCAGCATTATCCCCGTCTTTCAGCCTATAACATACACTGCGTTAGTAAGATGTTATTGGGACAAGCAAGGAATGAGGAATTGTGCAGGGTGAAGGGAGGAAGGGGGAAGTGAGTGAGTTGGAATGAAGATGGCGCCTGTTAAATATTTGGGTTTTGCAGTTGTATGAAAAGACTGGCAGCGTGGACCAATCTGATGTGACCACAGTCCATTCATTTGGCATCAGTCATCTCTCTTCATGAACAGTTTTTAACAATCTGCTTATATTCATCATCTTCCATTAACTTCTGGTATCTTTTAGAAGTGACACGTCACAAGTCAGCTAGTTTTGTTGATCAAATTGTCACAAATTCTAAACACATCTTCATTATCTTGAATCTTCCATTTTTTTCATTCTTTGTTTTCTGAATTCATTCTCCAAAGTTTCCTTTATCTTGATATACTCTATAACACTTGTCTGCTTTTCTGCGTTTGATCTTCACTACAGGCTGATTATACCTGTAACACAAAATAAGTTTTAATGAACTGGTGGAAACATATTTTAACAAATGTATACAATATGCTATTATGTCATAAAATCAATGAGTTCAGAATTATGACTGGTACTAAAATTATACACATTGATTTATACCTCCACACAAGTTTTGTAGGAGCATATGATCCTATTATCAAATGTTATTCAAGTTTGCCAATCTTTGACCTTGACCTTAGAGGTTAAATAAGACAGGTGGCAACATTGCTTGCCATATAGGTTTTGATAGCAAAACAGTAAGTTTTTTTTTTAATTGATATATGGCCAGGTTGAAATTTAAAAGAAGGTCAAGGTCACCAGGTCAAAAGTCAAAGACTCAATTGAAAGGGCTGGTGATAAGGAATCAACATGTGAAATTTTTATATTTCATGAGATATAGCCCTTGTAATTTTCCAAAAAGTGGGTCAAACTCCAAAGCCAAGGTCACTATGTCAAAAGCCAAGGTTCCAAATGAAGGATCCCTCATACTTCATGAGATATTGCCCACATTTTCTTAAAAAGAAGGTCAAACTCTAAGGTCAAGGTCAATACGTCAAAGTCAAGGTCTATATGGAAGGTGCTGGTCACAAGGAATCGTCATGTGAAATATCAAAGCCCTCCACCTAATAGATCATAAGAAATAGCCCAAATTAAAGTTTTTTTTAAGTAGGTCAAAATCCAAGGTCACTAGGTCATATGAGTCAAGGTCAAAATAAAATGCCTCTTTAAGAGAAATCCAGATGTGAAATATCAAAGCCTCTCTTTTACTTTATGAGATACAGCTAAGTTAAATTATTCAAAAGTACAAGGGCTGATTGATATGCTGTGAGCCTTGTATTGTAGAGTTTGAATTTATCAGACATTTTGCATTATTTTTCTACATAATCCCCTTCAGTATCTATAAACTTTTGCCACCAGTGTTAAGGGCTTCGATACCACTTTTAAGCAGTGCTCACCTCGACAGAAACATTGTCACATGACCAGCATCTGTGCCTACATCGAACAAAGTATTTCCAGACGCATCACCCACACAAGTTTGGTTGATAAAACATTTAAAGATTGCTGGAAAGGATGATTCTAATTTTACCTTACCTGGTCAATCAAGAGTGAAATATAGGTCAAATGCAGCACCTGTACAGTGCATTGCAGTTCTCAGATGCATCAACCACACAAGTCTTTTTTTTTTATCTAGGACTTAAAATAGGCCAGAAATGGACCTGTCCCATTTTACTGATTGCTCGAGCAATGAATGTGGGTCAGATGCAGCATCTGTACCATGCATTGCATTAAGCATCCTCAGATGCATATTCCCCACAAAAGTTTAGTTGATGTAGGACTTACAGTAATTAAGGCAGAAATGAACCTGTCATATTTTTCTAAACCTGGTAACTCAGGCATCTGTACCATGCATTGTAGTAAGCATCCTCAGATCCATCAATCACACAACTTTGGATAACCTAGGACTTATAGTAAGTTAGGAGTGCCATTCTGTTCCATTTTACCTTACCTCAAGCGTGAAATGTGGGTCAGATGCAGCTTCCGTACCATGCATTTTAGTAAGCATCCTCAGATGCATCATCCATGCAATTTTGGGTGATGTAGGACTAATAGTAAGGCTGGAATGGACCTGTCCCATTTTAAATAACCTGCTTACTCAAGCGTGAAATGTGGGTCAGATGCAGCCTCCAGACCTTGCATTGTAGTAAGCATCCTAAGATGCATCATCAATGCAAGTTTGGTTGATGTAGGACTCAATATAGTAAGGCAGGAATTGACCGTCCTATTTTACCTAACCAGTGCTCACTCAAGCGTGAAATGTGGGTCTCAAGCGGAGGATATGCTACTTAAAGATCAAGATCACAGTGTTAAGATCGATCTTATCAATATACATAGCTAATCCATAAATTAGTATACACCGTTTCTGTTCTTGTTGCTGTTGGAATAATGAACAGTTTTGAATCCCTTGCTGTATAATTCTGACGATGAACCTTATAGAAATCATTACTAACAATTTTGACCCAACTATTTACATTTTTGAATTCTTATTCTTTTTATAAAAGTGGCAATTTTTGAAAAAAGAATTGTGCTGATCAAAAAAGTTTCTATTTACATTTTCATAAGTCAAAATTTTGAATTTTATGAAACCAATTATTATGAATCTTTTAAGTTCAAAATGAAAAAAATAAGAATAAACTTATAAAGAATTTAGAATGATTTCCTTGTTTGAATTGTTATTTATGGATATCAGTGTACAGTTTAAAAAGAAGAAACCTTGATCAAAGATACGTCCAATTTGCATTATTCATGTTATTATCATTGCTCAATATTGACTTTTAAAAGCAAAACATAGGGTAATCAAAGATTACATAGCTCACCGTAGCAGGTTTTTGTCAAAAATCAAATAACTTTCAAACTTAAAAAAAATATTGTCATGAGGATTCTATGCATCTAATGTTAGTCTTATCTCTTAGATGGCTAAAGATATTGCCAAAGTATGAGTAATTAAAAAGTAGGTAAATGATTAAGGTCAAAGTCCAAGGTCACTGGGTCTAAGGTCATGGTCTCAATGGAAAGGTCCAATCAAAAGGAATCTACATGTCAAATATCAAAGCCCTACCCCTATATGTCAAGAATAATAGCACTAAAGTTTTTGAAAAGTAGGTCAAGTCCAGGGTCAAGGTCACTAGGTCAAAGGTAATGGTCTGAATTAAAAGGTCTTGTCACAAGGTATCTACAAGTGAAATATCAAAGCCCTACCCATATAGTCCAAGAAATATAAGTTTAAACCCAGGTTAAAGTTTTTGAAAAGTAGGTCAAAGGTCAAGGTCACTAGGTCAAAGGTCATGGTCTCAAATGAAAGGCCTCGTCACAAGGTATCTACATGTGAATATCAAAGCCCTACCCCTTTTAGTTTAAGAGATATAGCCTAGGTTAAAGTTTTTGAAAAGTAGGTCAAAGTCCAAGGTCAAGGTCACTAGGTCAAAGGTCGTGGTCTCAAATGAAAGGTCCCATCACAAGGTATCTACATGTGAAATATCAAAGCCCTACCCCTTATAGTTCAAGAGATATAGCCCAGGTTAAAGTTTTGTCTACGAACGACAACAATGCCGAGGGTATGGCATTAGCTCTCCAGACTTTTTCGTCCCGGCGAGCTAAAAATCATTCAAGCAGAAAAGTAGGTCAAGGACATTTTATGAAAATGCAAGTTTGGTACATGCAGCACTTAATTTTTGCTCAACATTGGCTTTTCCAACAAAATGACTCAAGCGGAAAATGTAGGTCATGGTCACTTCATGAAAGTTTGATAAAATAAAGCCTGTGTTTGTGAAACACGAATGCCCCCGGTGGCATCTTTGTTAGTATGAACACTATTTTCTGTTAAGTACACGTATGTGAGGTCACTGGGTTAAAAGGTCAAAGGTCAAGGTCACGAGGTCAAAAATTTTAGTATCAATGGAAAGGTCTTGTCACAAGGAATACACATATGAAATATGAAAGCCCTATCACTTACCATTCAAAAGTTATGCCAAATGTTAAAGTTTGTGAAAAGTAGGTCAAAGGTCAAGGTCATGAGGTCAAAAATTTTGGTATCAATGGAAAGGTCTTGTCACAAGGAATACACATTGAAATATGAAAGCCCTATCACTTCCCATTCAAAAGTTATGCCCAATGTTAAAGTTTTTGAAAAGTAGGTCAAAGGTCAAGGTCAAGGTCACGAGGTCAAAAATTTTGGTATCAATGGAAAGGTCTTGTCACAAGGAACACACATGTGAAATATGAAAGCCCTATCACTTCCCATTCAAAAGTTATGCCAAATGTTAAAGTTTTTGAAAAGTAGGTCAAAGGTCAAGGTCAAGGTCACGATGTCAAAAATTTTGGTATCAATGGAAAGGTCTTGTCACAAGGAATACACATGTGAAATATGAAAACCCTATCACTTCCTATTCAAAAGTTATGCCCAATGTTAAAGTTTTTAAAAAGTAGGTCAAAGGTCAAGGTCAAGGTCACGAGGTCAAAAATTTTGGTATCAATGGAAAGGTCTTGTCACAAGGAATACCCATGTGAAATATGAAAGCCCTATCACTTCCCATTCAAAAGTTATGCCCAATGTTAAAGTTTTTGAAAAGTAGGTCAAAGGTCAAGGTCAAGGTCACGAGGTCAAAAATTTTGGTATCAATGGAAAGGTCTTGTCACAAAGAATACACATGTGAAATATGAAAGCCCTATCACTTCCCATTCAAAAGTTATGCCCAATGTTAAAGTTTTTGAAAAGTAGGTCAAAGGTCAAAGGTCAAGGTCACGAGGTCAAAAATTTTGGTATCAATGGAAAGGTCTTGTCACAAGGAGTATACATGTGAAATATGAAAGCCCTATCACTTCCCATTCAAAAGTTATGCCCAATGTTAAAGTTTTTGAAAAGTAGGTCAAAGGTCAAGGTCAAGGTCACGAGGTCAAAAATTTTGGTATCAATGGAAAGGTCTTGTCACAAGGAATACACATGTGAAATATGAAAGCCCTATCACTTCCCATTCAAAAGTTATGTCCAATGTTAAAGTTTTTCGGACAAACAGACAAACAGACAAACAGACAAACAGATAAACAGACAAACAGACAAACAGATAAACAGACAAACAGACGGACAGGCCAAAAACTATATGCCCCCGAATCTTTGATTCCGGGGGCATAAAAAGATACATATTTGGAGTTTGGAACATGTAGCATTTCTATGTGCTCAATACTGGCTTTTAAAAGCAAAATCACTGATGCAGAAAATGTAGGTCAGATGCAGGAACTAATGCAAGGATCCATCTCAGCATTCCAAGATAAATCACTTTTGCAAGTTTGGTTAATGTAGCATCAATATTTTGCCATATACTGAGCTACCCCAAACTTCTTACTTCATAACAAAGTCACTCAAGGGGAAAATGTAGATCAGATGCAGGATCCCATGATATGCTCACCTTAGCATCCCAAGATGAAATACTCGTGCAAGTTTGTTTACTTTAGCATCAGTAGTGCCTTAGATACTGATGTACATCGGTGCAGACAGGGACGCAAGACATATAGCATCAACTTTGTTGAGGTGAGCTGAAAACAGGTAACACTCCAAGGTCAAGTGCTAATTCAAAAGTCAAGGACTATATATCCAAGTTTATCACCCATCAATATAGTTAAGATTTAAACATAGATTATCACAGATTACGAAGCTCACCTCGCAGCAGCAAAATTCAATTTAAACATTTCTTAGAACATGTATATTAGCTTTCATCAAAATTACTCAAGTGGAAAAAGTAGGTCAAAGAAAGATACATCCAACATGCAAGTTTGGTACATGTAGCACTTATACTATGCTCAATATTGGCTTCTATAAATAAATTCAATCAAGCAGAACAAAAGTAGGTCAAGGTCATTTAATAAAAGTTTGATCAAAGATAAATCCAATATGCAAGTTTGGTACATGTAGCACTTATACTTTGCTAAATATCGGTTTTTAAAAGCAAAATCATTTAAGCGGAAAAAGTAGGTCAAGGTAACTTTATGAAAGTTTGATCAAAGATACATTCAATATGCAAGTTTGGTACATGTAGCATTTATACTTTGCTAAATATTGGCTTTTAAAAGCAAAATCATTCTAGCAGAAAAAGTAGGTCAAGGTCATTTTTGGAAAGTGTGTTCAAAGATACATCCAATATGCTGCAGTTTGGTACATGTAACACTTATACTTTGCTCTATATTGGCTTTTAGAATCATTCAAGCAGAAAAAAAGTAGTCAGATGCTGCGTCCAATGCATGAGTCCATTCAGCATCGAAAGATGAATCACTTGTGCAAATTTGGTTACTGTAGCATCAGTACATTGCCTAATACTGAGCTACCCGAAACTTCTTAACCAGATGCAGACGTGCAGGGTTATAGCATAAGCTCACTCTACTTTGGTAAGGTGAGCAAAAAATCCAAAGTCAAGGTCACTAGATCAAATTTAAGTCAAGGAATATAATCATATCTCAGGAATCTACATGAAACATTAAAGCCCTACCGCATATAATTAATGAGATTGACGTTAAGGTTTAAAGTAGGTCAAACTCCCAAGTCAAGGTCACTAGGTCCAAAGTCAAGGTAATGATTGAAAGCTCTGATCATGAGGAATCTACATGTGAAATACCAAATCCCTATCCCCTATATTTCATGAAATATGGCCAGTGCGAGAATACCACAATAGCAGAATGTCACAATAGCGGTTCTCCAATTCATGTGGAAGAAGTTTAAGTGCAATCAGATGAAACCTAAGGTATAGGCTATGACATTTGCTCTCGGGATGTTTGGCACAGCTCCCTAAAATTATCAGGATATCATTAAAATTTTCAACCTCACCTCTTTGTAGCTTATGTCATTTCTCATAAAACAGGGATCTGAATCTGTGTACGGCTTAATTTGACGGTGTAACTTTCGTCACATACAGGAAATCTATCTCTGGTTGACTTGTCTTTATTCTGAAGGCTGGGCTGGCTTATTTATCTTTTCTTTGATTTTTGCTCTTCAAAGCTGAAAAAGTAAACAGATAGGCATCAATTTTTTCTATTATTGTCATTCATCAAAGACGGTGGCCTTGAACAAATACCGGTTTCTTTGAATTAAAATTATCTTGCGACAGACATAAATAAGCAAATAAGAGTACAAAGTTTGGTCAAGCTCCAATCAAAACTGCGCCCGCTAGGCTTTATACAAGGATTCTAACCAATTTTAGTCTGTGACCTTGACCTTGAAAATCAATAGGGTTCTTCCTCATGTCCTAAGCAATAAGCGTACAAAGTTTGGTCAAGATCCAAGCAAAACTGTGACCTCAAGGTGGATTAACCACCTTCAATCTGTGACCTTGACCTTTGACATTGAAAATCAAAAGGGTTTTCTTCTATTTTCATAAGAAATAAGTGTACAAAGAATAGTCAAGCTTCAAGCAAAACTGTGCCCTCTAGGATGCATAGAAGGATTCTAACCATTTCCAATCTGTGACCTTGACCTTTGGACTATGAAATTGAAAATCAATAGGGTTCTTCTTGTCATTTCAGCAATAAGCACACAAAGTTTAGTCAAGCTCCAAGGAAAACAGTGCCCTCTAGGCTATAAACAAGAATTCTAAACATTTTCAATGACCTTGACATCTGACCTTGAAAATCAGTAGGGTTCTTTTTCTTGTCATAAGCAATAAGTGTATGAAGTTTGGTTAAGCTCCAAGCAAAACTGTGCACTCTAGACTGTATACAAGTGTTTTATCCATTTCCAATCTGTGACTCTGACTTATGACCTTGAAAATCAATAGGGTTCTTTATCTTGCCATAAGAAATGATTGTACTAAGTTTAGACAAGCTCCAATCAAAACTGCGCCCAGTCTAAGCTGTATACAAGTATTTTAATCATTTCAAATCTGTGACCTTGTCTTTGACCCACGACCATGAAAAATTGATAGGATTCTTCCTCTTGTCATAAGCAATAAGTGTATGAAGTTTTGTCAAGTACCAAGCAAAATAAACCATAAACCGCTAAAGGCTGTAAGGCCGGATTGCGAAGTGTTTGAATTAGATGAGACATACTTTTTTGTACGGACAGAAAGGTCAAAGACCATTATTATACTATCGCGCAATGAAAATAAAATTTTGTTGCTGAATTTTATTTGTCTCATCATGGTCTATCACCATATCAAGTTTCAAGTTGCTGCTCCAAGCAGTTTTCTCTCAAAGGACTTAAACACAACACCTAACCAAAATGTTGACGCACTGATGGACAGATGGACTGACGGAAAGACAGACTTCGACATTTCATAGACTGGATTTTGCTTCGCAATCCAGCCAAAAACTGTGCCCTCTAGACTGTATATAAGTGTTCTATCCATTTCAAATCTGTGACCTTGACCTATGACCTCGAAAAGCAATAGGGTTCTTTGCCTTGTTGTAAGAAACGATTGTGATGTTTGGTCAAGATGCAATTTAAACTGCCCCTCTAGGCTGTATACAAGGATTTTTATACATTTCCAATCTGTCACTTTGACCTATGACCTAGAAAATCAATAGGGTTCTTTGTCATGCCATAAGTATCCAATCAAAACTACGCCCTTTAGGCTGTATACAAGGATTTTATACATTTACAATCTGTCACCTTGACAAACGACCTTGAAAATCAAGGGCTAAGTTTGGTCAAGCTCCAATCAAAACCTCCCATTTGTAAAAAGACCGAGCCATAAAAATGTTGGTATCTATGGAAGGTCTTGTCTTAAGAAATATAAAAGCCATAATACTTATGGCTTAGGTTAATTAATGGACAATCAGATAGACATGCAGACAAACATACAGGACAGGCCTATATGCCCCTGAATCTCTGACAATAGAATGCATAATAAATACCCTAACTACCTTGCCACTTATTGATATAGGATCATACCAGAGACATGTCATATTACATTGTATTTTATAATTTTACATTGCCTTACCTTTTCATTTTTTAATTCACAGTTTTCAATCTTCTTTTCTGTGGCCCTCTTCTTATGTTGACCTCCATCTTCTGTTGTCCTCTTCTTCTTTTGTTGTCCTCTTCTTCTTTTGTTGTCCTCCATCTTTTATGGTCTTCTCCTCCATGTTTTGTCCTGAAGATTCAGATTTTGTATTTTGAAAAGCAAATATCAAAAAAGATTTTTTTGGGGGGCCTCAGCTCAGGATATATATAATTAACAAATTCAAACTTAATACTGTTTAATATGTAGAATGATTCACTGTATCTTAACGTTGCAGGGCTCTCAATCGACCTAATTTGGGGCTGAATATGCCCCATTCCCAATGCAAAATAGTATCTTTTTTTCCCATTTCATAGACAATTTTTTCCCAATTTGACATCTCATTGAAAATTCTCAAAAAAGAGAGTTACAAATGCTAAATTTCAAGTGAAAAGGCATCCAAATCTATTGATATTTTTCCCAATTGTTGAGAATATGCCACTTTTTTCCCAATTTGAAAGGCCCTGGCACCAGTCACATAAATGAATGTGAGAGCCCTGCCTTGGCTACTTTTGCGACCAGGCTAGAACCAAGATAGCTTAACTATTAGGTAAATTTAAGAACTGCCCGGAAGGGATGTATTAATATCCTGCAACATATCTTTCTCAAAACAGCTCATTTAATGTACATTACATAATTCCTTACCATTTGTACAACCCTTATTTCAAAATAAGGTCAAAAGTCATGACGCATACTTATTCATGCAGAGGGGAATAAGTTCTAGCTCTTTACCGATTTTGTCTATCGTGACCTTGTCCTTTGACCTATGACCTAAGTTCAAAGACATTTCACACTCTTGTGCCCCAAGTAATAATTCTGTGAAATATTAAAATGCATGCAGAAGGGAAGGAGTTATGCCCCAAGTAAGGTTTTACTCTTATAGTCTATTTAACCCTGACCTATGACTTTGGTTGAAGGTCATGACATATCTTTATGGCCTAAGTAACCAGAAGTCTCTGACGAGACTGTAGCTCTCCTGGTTGTTTTTTCTAAAACATCAATTTCCTTTTTTTTTAAACCAAGACCATAGGGAGCAGGCAGTCTAACAAATTAGAAGTAGCATGACAAAACTACATACCCATTATACTGCAACTATAATAGCACTCATATAATTCATAATATCCGAGATAAAGTATTTCTAAAAAGAATGTCACACCCAATTTCCAAGATCCTAGGGGCCAAGGACTGCTAGCTCAAATGAACTACCAATGACACATCAAGACTTGGATAAAGAATTAACTCCCCATCATAAATAGCTTTAAACGAGAAGAGAGCACAACTATATAGGAAAAATTACCACACCCATTTTCATAGACCCTGGGGGTATAAGGCTAAAACAAAATATCAGGTGCACATCTATGTCACAGACCAATCATTGCAAAAAGAATTAATTCTACATCATTTATTGTGTCAGAGGAGTTGCAAGCACAAGATTATTTACTTATATAGGAAAAAATGACCACACCCATATCTGAGACCCTAAGGGTCAGGGGCTTAAACATAATAACAGGTGCACAACTAGACCAGAGACCCATAATATTGCAATAAGAATTTAGTCAGAGGAGTTGTGAGCACAAGATTACATATAGGAGAAAATGACCACACCCATTTCTATGACCCTGGGGGTCAGGGGCTCAAACAAAATATCAGCACAACCAGACCACAGACCCATCACATTGCAAAAAGAATTAAGTCTCCATCATTTATAGTGTCAGAGGAGTTGCGAGCACAAGATTACATAGAGTTGTATAGGAGAAAATGACCACATCCATTTCTAAGACCCTGGGGCTCAGGGGCTCAAACAAAATATCAGGTGCACAACAAGATCACAGACCCATCATACTGCAAAAAGAATTAAGTCTCCATCATTTATATTGTCAGAGGAGTTGCGAGCACAGATTATATAGAGTTATATAGGAGAAAATGACCACACCCATTTCTATGACCCTGGGGGTCAGGGGCTCAAACAAAATATCAGGTGCACAATTAGACTACAGACCCATCATATTGCAAAAAGAATTAAGTCTCCATCATTTATAAAGTCAGAGGAGTTGCGAACACAAGATTACATAGAGTTATATTGGAGAAAATGACCACACCCATTTCTAAGACCCTGGGGATCAGGGGCTCAAACAAAATATCAGGTGCACAACAAGACCACAGACCCATCATATTGCAAAAAGAATTAAGTCTCCATCATTTATAGTGTCAGAGGAGTTGCGAGCACAAGATTACATAGAGTTATATAGGAAAAAATGACCACACCCATTTTCTAAGACCCTGGGGGTCAGGGGCTCAAACAAAATATCAGGTGCACAACAAGACCACAGACCTATCATATTGCAAAAAGAATTAAGTCTCCATCATTTATAGTGTCAGAGGAGTTGCGAGCACAAGATTACATAGAATTTAATGACCACGCCCATTTTATAAGACCCTGGGGGTCAGGGACTGAAACAAAATGTCAGGTGCACAACTAGACCATGGACTAAGTAAAATGCAAAAAGAATTAACTTTCTATCTCTAACAGTTTCAGAGGAGTTGTCCGGACAAGATTACATAGAATTTAATGACCACACCCATTTTCCAAGACCCTGGGGGTCAGGGACTGAAACTAAATGTCAGGTGCACAACTAGACCATGGTCCAAGTAAAATGCAAAAAGAATTAACTTTCTATCTCTTACAGTTTCAGAGGAGTTGTCCGGACAAGAATTGTTTACGGACAGACGAACAGACAGACAGACGGACAGACGCCGGACAAAGGGTGATCGCATAAGCTCGACTGGTCTGAGACCAGTAGAGCTAACAATAAAATGAAATATTATTAAAATATGCTGAGAGGAATTAAGGAGATATGTCCAGAACAAGGTTTTACCCATACAGTCTATTATTGTGATCTTAAACCAATATCAAAGCCCTATATCCTTTACCATTCAAAAGTTATGGCCAAGTTTTAAGTTTTTCAAAAGTAGGTCAAACTCCACGGTCAAGGTCACAAGGTCAAAAAGTTTGGTATCAATGGAAAGGTCTTTTCACAAGGAATACACATGTGAAATATCAAAGCCCTATCCCTTACCATTCAAAAGTTATGGCCAAAAGGTTAAAGTTTTTGAGGACAAACAGACAAATGGACAGGACAAACATAGTGTAATCAAAGATTACAAAGCTCACCTCATGGCAGCATTCTATCATGACAGGAGTCGAAGAATACACAGTTTTGAATTTGAAAACATGTCCTACTGAGATGGAACAAAAATGATACCACACAAAATAAAAATAGAAAAGGGAAGTAGAGTATTTCATTTATTGACCCAAATTTTGCCTGAATGGGTGTACTCTATTGATACCCAAATCTCCCTAACATATGCACTCAAGCAGAAAATGTAGGTCATGACCTACATTTGAATGTAGATTTGTTATCTACTCATAAAGATGCATAGACTGTGCAAGTTTGGACTTCCTAGCACTTACAATAAAGCATTGATACCCAAATCTTCCTAACATGTGCACGCAAGCGGAAAATATAGGTCATGACCTACATTTGAACGTAGATTCATGATCTACTCTTAAAGATGCATCATCTGTGCAAGTTTGAACTTCCTAGCACTTAAAATAGAGAAATAAAACTTCTTAACATTGATACCCAAATCTTCCTAACATGTGCACTCAAGCAGAAAATATAGGTCATGACCTACATTTGAACGTAGATTCTTGATTTACTCTTAAAGATGCATCATCTGTGCAAGTTTGAACTTCCTAGCACTTATAATAGAAAAATAAAACTTCTTAACATTGATACCCAAATCTTCCTAACATGTGCACTCAAGCAGAAAATATAGGTCATGACCTACATTTGAACGTAGATTCGTGATCTACTCTTAAAGACGCATCATCTGTGCAAGTTTGAACTTCCTAGCACTTATAATAGAGAAATAAAACTTCTTAACATTATTACCCAAATCTTCATAACATGTGCATTCAAGCGGAAAATATAGGTCATGATCTACATTTGAACGTAGATTCGTGATCTACTCTTAAAGACGCATCATCTGTGCAAGTTTGAACTCCCTTGCACTTTAATAGAGAAATAAAACTTCTTAACATACTAGTGCGGACGCTGACGTGGACGCCGACGACAGGGTGATAGCATAAGCTCCCTCTCACTTCGTGAGGTGAGCTAAACATAGGTAATCACAGATTACGAAGCTCACCTCGTGGCAGCAAAATTCAATTCAAACATATTTCTAAATACATGTATATTGGCTTTTAAAGGCAAAATCATTCAAGCGGAAAAAGTAGGTCAATTTCATTTTATGAAAGTTTGATCAAAGATACATCCAATATGCAAGTTTGGTACATGAAGCACTTATACTTTGCTCAATATTGGCTTTTAAAGGCAAAATTACTCAAGCAGAAAAAGTAGGTCAAGGTCATTTTATGAAAGAATGATCAAGATACATCCAATATGTAAGTTTGGTACATGTAGCACTTATACTTTGCTCAATATTGGCTTTTAAAGGCAAAATCACTCAAGCGGAAAAGTAGGTCAAGGTCATTACATGAAAGTTTGATCAATGATACATCCAATATCCAAGTTTGGTACATGTAGCACTTATACTTTGCTCAATAATGGCTTTTAAAGGCAAAATCACTCAAGCGGAAAAAGTAGGTCAAGGCCATCTTATGAAAGTTTGATCCAAAATAAATCATATATGCAAGTTTGGTACATGTAGCACTTATACTTTGCTCAATATTGGCTTTTAAAGGCAAAATCACTCAAGCGGAAAAGTAGGTCAAGGTCATTACATGAAAGTTTGATCAATGATACATCCAATAAGCAAGTTTGGAACATGTAGCACTTATACTTTGCTCAATAATGGCTTATAAAGGCAAAATCACTCAAGCGGAAAAAGTAGGTCAAGGTCATTTTATGAAAGTTTGATCAAAGATACATCCAATATGCAAGTTTGGTACATGTAGCACTTTGCTCAATATTGGCTTTTAAAAGCAAAATCACTCAAGTAAAAAATGTAGGTCAGATGCTGCATCCGATGCATGGATCCATCTCGGCATCCAAAGATGAATCACTTGTGCAAGTTTGGTTACTGTAGCATTACTACTTGGTCAGATACTGAGCTACCCCAAACTTCTTAACCAAGTCACTCAAGCGGAAAATGTAGGTCAGATGCTGCATCCGATGCATGGGTTCACCTCAGCATCCAAAGATGAATCACTTGTGCAAGTTTGGTTAATGTAGCATGAGTACTTTGTCAGATACTGAGCTACCCCAAACTTCTTAACCAAGTCACTCAAGCGGAAAATGTAGGTCAGATGCAGCATCCGATGCATGGGTTCACCTCAGCATCCAAAGATGAATCACTTGAATGTGCAAGTTTGGTTACTGTAGCATCAGTACTTTGTCAGATACTGAGCTACCCCAAACTTCTTAACCAAGTCACTCAAGCGGAAAATGTAGGTCAGATGCAGCATCCGATGCATGGGTTCACCTCAGCATCCAAAGATGAATCACTTGTGCAAGTTTGGTTACTGTAGCATCAGTACTTTCTCAAATACTGAGCTACCCCAAACTTCTTAACCGGACGCGCGGGGGTATAGCATAAGCTCACTCAACTTCGTCGAGGTGAGCTAAAAACTATATATCCCCAAAATCTTCGATTACAGGGGCATAAGAAATATCTGTTCATGTGTAGAAAACAATTCTGGAAAACTTATAATACTTAAAAAAATTTCAAAGTCTGACAAAGGGCTGTAACTCTGTCTTACAGGTCTATACGAACTAAACTCAAACTTGATATGTTGTTCATATCATTCTTAGCCTGCATAAAAGAAATCAGCAAAATCTTTACTATCTTGAAAAAAATTACAGGAATTTTGAATATGGACAACAGAAGGACAGACGTATGGACAGTCCGATTCCAGTATACCCCTCCCCCTTCCAATTGTGATGCAAGGGTGAGGTAAGTCGATTAGTTACCTTTGGATCTTTTAATTTCTAATGTCAATCTTCTTTGCTGTGATCGTCTTCAATCCTCTGTGGTCATCTGTGGTCATCTTCACCTTTCGTTGCCCTGCTGATGAAGACGTGCAAAATTAAATCTCATAAATGATATCGGAATCCTTTTCCTTTCCTTTAACATGTTTAAGCCTTGACTCGAGAAATAAAAAAAAATTAAGTCCTTACCATACACTGCACTTCTAGAATCTATTGCTGTGAATTTAAAATCTTCAGTGTTTCAGCAAACAAGCAATTTGAAAGTACAACAAAAATTTATCTTGGAGGATTATAAAATACCACCTTTATAACTGAATATTATCAAGACCAATCTACAAACCATTTCCACGCGTAAGGCTTCTTCTTTTCTTTATTAAAGCATGGCAAATGATCTAAATAATACAGAAAAATACAGAACATTGTAAATCTGAAATTGATTATTACCTTTGGTTTTTGAATTCTAAAGGTGCATCTTCTTTCATGTGGTCATCTTCTTGAGTTGTCCTCTATCTTCTGTGGTCCTCTTGTTCTGTTGTCCTCCATCTTCTGTTGTCCTCTTTGTGATCCACCATCTTCTTTGATCCTCTTCTTCTGTGGTCCTCCATCTTCAATTGTCATCTTCTTCTGTGATCCTCTTCTTCTATTGTCCTCTATCCTCTGTGGTCCTCTTCTTCTGTTGTCCTCCATCTTCTGTGGTCCTCTTCTTCTGTTGTTCTCCATCTTCTGTGGTCCTCTTCTTTTTGTGCCGTCCTCCATCTTCTGTGGTCCTCTTCTTCTGTTGTCCTCCATCTTCTGTGGTCCTCCATCTTCTGTGGTCCTCTACTTTTTGTGCCGTCCTCCATCTTCTGTGGTTCTCTTCTTCTGTTGTCCTCTGGCTTCATGTGCTTTGGTCCATGTGTTGTTCTCTCTGCCCTTTGATTCTTGGTTCCATATGATTTTGTCAATGTGCTGTTCTCTCTGCCATATGCTTCTTTGCTCCATGTGCTTTGGTACTTGTGCTGTTTTCTTCCTGTCCTGTGATTCTAGGCACCATCTGCTTTGCTCCATATGCTTTTCTCCTGCTGTGATTCTTTGGTCCACATGCTGTTTTCTTCATGTCTTTGGTCTGTGTGTTTTGCTTTTAAAAATGTTCATATCCTACACTAGGGCTTTTTGCTCTATGTGCTGCATATGTAGCTCTTCATACCATGTGCTGCATATGTAGCTCTTCATACCATGTGCTGCCTATGTAGCTCTTCATACCATGTGCTGCCTTTGTAGCTCTTCATACCATGTGCTGCCTTGTTTTTCCAGGATGTGCTGCCTTCTTTCTCTGTGGGAGATTGAGTTCTTGTATTAATTACACCTTATTACATCAACATATTTTATCATAATAAATCTGAAGTTAGCACAATAAAGGAACTTCCGTTTCAAAACAAAGACAAAATCAGTAAAACTGATGAATGTCAATCCCCAAACACAGTAATTTGATATCAGTAGTAACTTTCCATTTTTTTAAGCACCTTTGACCTTACAGAAATTATCACGAATGACCTTGACCTTTAAGTACATGTATATATATTTAACAACCAACCCCTTTGTTTTTGGTACACAATGGATAATCTCAAACCCCGTAACAAATACATGTATAAAAGAAAATGCATTTTCCATTCAAAAACTAAATTTCAGACCATTTGGACATTAAATAGATATTCATCGAATTTCTGAAATTTCTGTGCAAATCAGTAGCAATTTTTAGCCTGAAATGACATTAATCTTTAATGAATGACCTTAAGTGACCTTTGTCCTGAAGGGACTATCCAAATAAACAAATGTTTGAAGTATGATAAATTTCTATGCTTCACAATCATATTAAATCCTCATAAGCAAATTTTCAGATTTTAAAAGAAATTTCAGATCCTTTTGACAAGAAACAGAATTTTACAGGATTTATTAAATTCTTACAAAATATGATAAAATTCTGATGAAGGGTTCAGGAGATATGAGATCGGACGGACAGATTGACAGTCACAGCGACTATATGCTCCTGGACCAGTGAATTATTTTCAGGGAGCAAGAAAAAAATCAAATAATCTTCATTACATGGCAGGGGCATAAAACTTCTTTATATGATGGTAAAAGAAAGGTCACATCTTATGGACTCAATCAGGGAGGCCACAAATTTTGAGAAATGAAATTCCCTGAAATTTCCATGATTTTCCCTGACTCGTACAATATTTTCCCTGACAAAATGTGCACAAATACTAGTCTATTGTTACGTACACTATTTATTTTAAAATGTGTCATTAAAGTTCATTTTTTCTATAATATTGTACTTAACTTTGCATTCAATCTAAGTGTCCATTGGTGAGCGAAGCGTGCCAGAAAATTTTAAAGTCATAAAATGTCTTATTTCTTTGTCCAAATGTATATTGTTAATTCCATCAGGCACTTTATACTTTTTTAAACATTCCCTGATTTTTCCCTGATTTTCATGACATTTTCAAATAACCTGATTTTTCCCTGCAGGGAATTTTTATTCAGCATTTTCCCTGTTTTCCCTGTTTTCCCAGAGTCCGCGGCAACCCTGTCAATATGCCTAAGTAACCTTCATTAATTTTTTACCTTCATTAATTGTTGATTTGACTTTTTATTCCTTTGGGCCATCAACCTCGAATCATTGTGAATGGTCATAAAGCTCAAAGTTTGATGTCTTTCACCTCTTGCTAGACTTCACTACAGCTTTCTGTGTGTTACCTAATTATACAAAGAATGAATAAAGCACCGCTAAAGACGGTATGGCCGGATTGCAAAGTAAGTTTTGTCACTAACTGGGTCAAGGTCAATAGGTCAAATAATACAGCATAAATTGAAAGGTTTTGTCAGAGGCAACCTACATGTATAAAATAAAGTTTCTACTGCATACAGTTCCATAGATTTTGCTTAAACCAGGAACTTTAACCAAAATCCTTAACTAGGTCAAAGTCCAAGGTCAAGGCCACTAGGTCAAATGTTACGGCATAAATTGAAAGGTCTTGTCATGGGTGAGCTTCATTAATAATATAAAGTTTCTACTGCATACAGTACCATAGATTTTGCTAAACCAGGAACTTTAACGAAAATCTTTGAGTAGGTCAAAGTCCAAGGTCAAGGTCACTAGGTCAAATGTTACAGCATAAATTGAAAGGTCTTGTCATGGGCAAGCTTCATATATAATATAAAGTTTCTACTGCATATAGTTACTTATATTTTGCCTCAACCAGAAACTTTAACCAAAATCTTTAACTAGGTCAAAGTCCAAGGTCAAGGTCACTAGGTCAAATGTTACGGCATAAATTGAAAGGTCTTGTCATGGGCAAGCTTCATGTAAAAATATAAAGTTTCTACTACAAATAGTTCCTTAGATTTTGCCTCAACCAGAAACTTTAACCAAAATGTTGACGGCAGACGGACGGACGGACGGACATCGTCAATCTATAGGCTGGAATTGCTTTGCAATCCGGCCAAAAAAATAAAACACCGCTAAAGACGGTATGGTCGGATTGCAAAGTAAGTTTTTGTCACTAACTGGGTCAAGGTCACTGGGTCAAATGTTACGGCATTAATTGAAAGATCTTGTCATAGGCAACCTACATGTATAATATAAAGTTTCTACTGCATACAGTTCCATATATTTTGCTTTAACCAGGAACTTTTACCAAAATCTTTAACTAAGTCAAAGGTCAAGTTCACTAGGTCAAATATTACGGCATAAATTGAAAGGTCTTGTGATGGACAAGCTTCATGTATATAATATAAAGTTTCTTCTGCATACAGTTCCTTAGATTTTGCCTCAACCAGAAACTTTAACCAAAATGTTGACGGCAGACGGACATTGCTTTGCAATCCGGCCAAAAAATTGATTGGCATACACCAGTCCAAAATCAATATATCCAAAAATATATTCGCTTCATCCTAAATAATAAAATATCCAAATTTGGTTTCGAAATTTAAAGGGTTGCTTACTTATCATTTGGAAGCTACATGTATTTTTCTACATATATTTCAAGGCTTTTTCCCCTAACTATTTCCCTAACCTTGATCTTTGACCCCAAAATCAGTTATCTTCCTCCGCTCCTAATAAGTATGCAATTATCCAAATCAATTATGCCTATTCACAGTATTAAATCACTTTGAGGCTCACCTCAAGGTCACTCAGCTGTCTCTTTGTTTTTTCTTCTCATTCCACAATGATGTCCATTTTCATCATATTTTTGTCACACTCCTATGTAAAAGATAATAATAATTGTAACCAGTGTTAGAAATACTTAATAATGCATAAATATTTATAAAAAGGGGTAGGGCCACGAGACCCCTAAATCGGCCCTTGATTTTTCTCTTAAAATAAATTTCATGAGGAATACTTGATATCTCTCATGAAAATACACGAATGTCTACCGCTTTCCATGAAAAGAATAATATCACCAAACAATGTGCCATTTAACTGTAATGACGTCATGAAGTGACGTCATTTTGACGTTATTGACAAAATATGGCGAAAATTGCTGGGAATTTTGTCTTTTGTCTTAGAATTCAATGTGGCCGCATGCGTTAACTGAGATAAAACGTTTATGACAAAAGTATATAATGATAATCTTTCACATATAAATTTTCCATCATAGTTAATGCATGCGGCCATTGCTAATTTAATAGAAATATTGAGTTTTTGCATCAATTTCGCCGAATATGACCTATTTTGGTGTTTTCAAAGGGCTAAAAGGTGTTGATAAAAGCAATGTTTACAAAAAGTAGATTCGTGATTCAGTAGAGAACGTTTCAATATGTCAAATAACAGTTAAAAATTCTATGAAGTACAATGTTCAAAACTTATCAAAATTAGGGCCAATATCGGGCTTCGTGGCCCTACCCCTTTACATCATTCTCTACAAAGGACATCAACTAGAAAAACTTCCTTACTGTATAAAAGACCCAGATCTAACAAATGAAGAAAATTAAATGAATGACTATACTGATAGCTAACACCTGAATATCTGTCATTTACTATGAAAATATACACATGCATCAGATTCATTGTGCAACAGTGTCACTTCATGTTTACACAACAAAATTTGTTGCACAATTACATGTTAGTTCTTTTGAAACAAAATTTTGGTTTTGGGTGTTTGTCTTTAAAAAAGAAATGCTTGCAGACCACACCCCAAACCCTACCAGATTTTTTAAGTTATTTATATATTATCACAATACTAAATCTAACAACTGAGGTCAAGGTCACAAGGACAAAAAGTTTGGTAGTCCCGGAGAAAGGTCTAGTCAAAAGAAATGCATATGTGATATATGAAAGCCCTATCACTTAACATTCAATAGTTATGGACAAAGTTTTTTAAAAGTAGGTCATACTCCGAGGTCAAGGTCACAATTTTTAGTATCCATGGCAAGGTCTTGTCACAAGGAATATGCATGCACAATATGAAAGCCATATCATATCACTTACAATTGAAAAGTTGTACCCAAGTTTAAAGTTTTTGCGACTCAGACAGACAGAAAGAAAGACAAAACCAGTTTAAATGTCCCCGCATTTTTCCTAAGGTGGGAGGTAAAAATTCATTGTGCACTATATATATATTGCCGTGTGATCTAAAGGCAAATTGCTCAACACATTTTTATTTATTGGGGCATAAGAATATTATGCTTATAAATGAATTGAATGAATGGATGTACCTTAAGCTTTAGAACACTGCAAAAGAAAATAAATTTATATCTACCTTGCTGTATCAAGTGTGTAGAATTTTCGATTCTAGTAGACTTGTGTGCTCTCAATGTGCTGTTCTTCAAAGAACTCTACATTTGTGCTCAATCTGTGCTCTCATTTCTTTACAAATTTTGTTTTGGTTCTTCTTCATGGCTGTTTGATCTGCTAATAAATGTAATCTTTCATTATATTATTATTCCTTGATGAGTAGTCGTAATTATTTGAACTGTGGGAAATAATAGGTTCGATTTCTTTCAAACTTGGCAAAAGATAAATTTACTTCATTCTTTGTCAACTGAGTTTGAAAAGTACACTGAATGTGAGGAAATATTTGGCATTTATTTGTATGTATATGGTATAAGACTACTATATGAAGTATCAAATTATAAATATAAGCATTCAATGAAGTACAGTATAGAAGGCAAGATATCATGCTTTATGGTCCTTTCCCCTCTGATCATGAAATGAGTATGAAAAGGCCTATAAAAATTCAGAAAATAAAATACTGAAATTTCATTTAATCTGTAGACCTTTGAACGCTGAAGTTTAAAAGACTAATCGAATATTCAGCTAGTCTTAAAAGTTGAGAGAGACCACTCACCATTAGTAGACTAAGCACAGCACTCATAATATCAACTTTTGAGCATTTTCACCCCCATACCTTCACAATCTTGAGGTAAAGCAAAACGGACCAGACAATGGACGATAGGAATCAGAATGACCTTCACATTTGACCTTGGTGATCAAGAAACATGACCTCTTCTCACCGAGATGAGCATTCAAGTGTCAAGGTCAGGTATCTCAGAGGTTGCAGTTCAAGTTGCATTTTGCAGGGAGCATCTTCCCGCAGAAGTGACCCTTTGACCTTGACATTAATAAATCTGTGATGGGTATAGTGGGATGAGAGAGGTCTACAAATGTTATAACCACTTGACAGAACTTGGCCCAAGGAATCTTTTAAGTAAGATGGATTATGGAACAGCACAGACAGGATGAACCTACACGCTTGATTCCACTACATTGCCTCTTCTTCACATCTACATCAGTCTACACCTGCACCGATACCACAAAAACTTAAACTCCAAAATGACCAACAAAAAAATAAATAAAATAAATAAATAAATGAATAAAAACAAAAAAGCCAATGTAGCTAAGAACAGGCAATGAAGCCATATGAATCAAGCTTGTAGATGCTTCTTGTCTATGCCGTTCCACAGTCCATCCTACCTATAGATTCCTTGATCCAAGTTCTATTGTCAAGTGGTTGTAACATTTGCTTCCCTTTCCCATCCCACCCTTCCACCATAGATTCATCAGTGTCAAGGTCAAAGGGTCACTCTAAGGGAAGATATTCCTTACAGAATACAATTTAAACTACAGCCTCTGATATAACCGACCTTGACCACCCTCATCCCCTGCTAGGAAGCTTCCTATGGTGAGAAAAGATGTTTCTTAACATCAAGGTCAGAGGTTTCTTGAACATCAAGGTCAAATGTGAAGGTCATTCCGACCCCCACCGTTAACCATTCCCTGATCCTAAAACGCCAAAATTCCACAAGAAAACAAAGGTAAAGGGAAGTCGGGCTTCAGCATGCTTATGACAGGCATTCTCAAATATAGCATATAGTCAGCTCTGCAGGTATTTATAAAATCAGTTCTTGCATCATTGCAAAGATAATTCCATTTTGTCAGTACAATTCTTTAGATCCATCAGACTTGTAACAGGCTTCATCTCAATGGCAGCAGCATAATTTGCTTTCTCTTGCACCTGAAAAGAATAAAATTACCTAAAAACATGTGATAAACTGATTGTTATATGAAACACTATCCACTAATGAAGTTAAATGAAAACAAGCTCTATATTTATGAAACATAAATGCCCCCAGTGCAGCTTTGAAAATATAAAACCTATTATCCAAACAGGTCAAAATCATAAGTCAAGATCACAGGGTTAAACTTTTGATACTTATGGCAGGTATGTTCCAAAAGCAATGCGTATATGAAATACTTGAGCACACTCACTTACCATTCAAAAGGTATAACCAAGTTGAAATATTCAGGAAAGAAAATAGGTCAAATTCAAAGTCTAGGAGGTCACATTGTCAAAGGACATGGTTTGAAATGGATGGTCTTATCATTATATATGTATGTGAAATATTATAAAGCACTACCTACTACTACTACTGCTAAAAATTTATAAAGTTCAAATAAGATATTACCAAGTTTAAAGTTTAAGAAATGAAGGTCAAAATCACATTGTCAAAGATCATGGTCTGAGATGTCTTGTCATGAGTTTCATGTGAAATATCAAAAGTTTACCATTTTTTGTTAAAGGGATACAGACAAGTTTTAAACTTCATAATGTTCAACAACCATCCCCCCTCCTGACATACTTCCTTACAATAATGATATATTGAAAATGTAAGACAATTTTTAAAAACCTTGATGCGTACAATATTACAATAACATTTATTTATTACATATATGTTTCACTTGAACTATAGAAAATTTCAAGGCATTAGGGTCAAAAAATAGATTTTACATGATTTTTTTCATTAGTATTTTCCCTAAATGAATAGAAAAATAAAATCTGTGTTTGTGAAACACAATACCCCGTTGGCATCTTCGACAGTAAAACAGCTCAAAAGTAGTTTCAAATTCAAAGGGCAAGGTCAAATTTGGTATCATGGAAAAGTCTTGTCACAAGGAATTCATACATGAAATATGAAAGCCAAATCAATTAGCATTCAGAAGTTATGGCTAAAGTTTAAATTTTATAAATTAAGTCAAACAACAAGGTCAAGTTCAAGAGGTAAATAATTTTGGTATCAATGAAAATGTCTTGTCACAAAGAAAACACAAGTGAATTATGAAAGCCCTATCACTTACCATTCAGAAGTTATGGCCAAGGTTAAAGTTTTTCAAAAGTAGGTCAAACTCCAAGGTCAAGGTCACAAGGTCAAAAATTTTGGTATTCATGAAAAGGTCTTGTCACAAGGAATGCACATGTGAAATATGAAAGCCCTATCACTTACCATTCAAAAGTTATGGCCAAGGTTAAAGTTTTTCAAAAGTAGGTCAAACTCCAAGGTCAAGTTCAAGAGGTAAATAATTTTGGTATCCATGAAAAGGTCTTGTCACAAAGAAAACACATGTGAATTATGAAAGCCCTATCACTTACCATTCAGAAGTTATGGCCAAGGTTAAAGTTTTCAAAAGTAGGTCAAACTCCAAGGTCATGGTCACAAGGTCAGAAATTTTGATATCCATGGAAAGGTCTTGTCACAAGGAATACACATGTGAAATATGAAAGCCCTATCACTTACCATTCAAAAGTTATGGCCAAGGTTAAAGTTTTTGCGGACAAACAGACAGACAGATGGACAGACCAAAAACTATATGCCCCAGAATCTTCAATTACGGAGGAATAAAAAGAGTTCAAAGGTCCAGGATGAAGTCAAAAGATTAAAAATTTGGTACAAAAAAAGATACATATACATGCAAAACTAGAACTGCCCTAAAATTATATTATCATCAGGCCTTGAAACTCGTGAAAATCTTTGGTTGTCATTCGGGCAACCTGCTTTGAATATCAGGTTGCCCGACACCATTTTTACTTGCCCGAAATCATTGAACTGAAAAACTAAGGTGTCATTCTATAATTCCACTAATTTGAACATTTTACATGAATTCAATTTCTTTTTCAACAAATTCCTCCTTTAAATCATCAGAGTCATCTTCAGATGCACCTGTTTCTAAGTCTTCCTCTGTTAACACATTCTCTCCTTGCGAAAAAGAAAAAAGCTTAATTCATTTGGAGATGAGATCAGGTGACCGGAGACAGTAAGCATCTCCTGCTTCTCAACAAAACCCGTCTCACTCCCGTAATGTGCCATGTGCCAAAACAGAAATCAAATCAAACACTGCCAAATATTCCGGGGAAGTTACTCTGTATAAGAGAATGGACCTTATTGTTTTCTTTTTAGGTGGTTCAACACCTTGAATATATTTCTACATCACTGTAAAAATACCGATTTATCATGCAGGAAATTAACAGCCGGATTATAAAATTCGGGCTGATAACGGACCGTCGTACAAAAACTTCAAACCGATCGTGAAGTCTGCTATCTGAGAACTCCTAGTTTGTCTGATTGTGACTTAAAACAAAGATGATTTAAAATGTTTATTCATAATTTCATCGAAGTAAGCATACATTGAATGTCTGAAAATAGGTCGTCAGTCGGACGAATTGGTCTCAATACTAGGTCGTCCAACAGGTAAGTAGGTTGTTTTTGACGATCGGACGACCGCGAATTTCGAGCCCTGTATTATATATTCCCCCTGTGGGACATTTTTTATAAATGGGACCATTTATGATGCAACATGAAAAGCCTACCATTTATAGTATGCAACAAATCTGCTTTCAAATCTTCTTAACTTAAACTGCAACATAAGTGTCCAAAGTCAAGGTCAAGGTCACAAGGTCAAAAGTCATTATACCAAACTGTAGTACTCTTTGTGGTGAATGTTTGTATGAAATTTGAAAGGCCTACCATTTATAGTATAAAAGAAATCTGCTTTCAAAACATCTTAACATAAAATGTTGCACAGGGTGAAGGTCAAGGGCACAGGATCAAAAGTCATGGTACCAAAATAAAGTACTGTTTATGGTGAGTGTGTGTATAATATATGAAAGGCCTACCATTAAAAGTATAATAAAAAAAATCTGCTTTCAAAACATCTTAACGTAAAATGTTGCACAGGGTGAAGGTCAAGGGCACAGGATCAAAAGTCATGGTACCAAAATATAGTACTGTTTATGGTGAGTGTGTGTATAATATATGAAAGGCCTACCATTAAAAGTATAATAAAAGAAATCTGCTTTCAAAACATCTTAACGTAAAATGTTGTACAGGGTGAAGATCAAGGTCACAGGGTCAAAATTTATGGTACTAAAAAGTAGTACTCTTTATGGTGAATGTGTGTATGAAATATGAAAGGCCTACCATTAATAGTATAAAAGAAATCTGCTTTCAAAACTTCTTAACTAGACGGACGGACAGACAGACAGACAGACAGACTGACTGACTGACGGACGACATAATAAAACTGAATTTGGTGGTTGTAGTGTTAAACACTTACCTGCTTTTTCCCGACTTCTAACATCGTAAAGGCTTCATTGTGTTTTATTTGCATCTTTAACTGGTTGAAAATGTCTTTATCCTCTGATCAATAAATCTTCACAACCTACAATGAATTATAAAACACGTATATTTATATGCATATGCATGCAATTATTATATTATACATGTAATTACAATTTTCCAATGGCTTGTTCACAAAATTTAATGTATTTATCTCAGAAAAAAATCATTGCAAGCCAACCTCATTGATTAAATTCCTACATATTACAGTTTGTAAGTTAAACGTCATGCATTTATGAAGATTTTGGGAGTTTAAAGCATCATTGTCTGTCATTCAGTTACAATTTATGAACAAATATTATATTTTTAGCAAAATGACATCACCAAGAAATACTATTAAGTAGATAAACTTGAATAATGCACATTTTGAAGTCTTTCAATTGTTTTTCCCAATGGGTAGAAAATACAATAAATAACATGGAACACTCAATACATCCATAAATTTTCGCTGCGGCTTTATCAAGTGAGGGTCACAGGCAAAAATTCTCTCCTGCTGGCAAACAAAGCCTAGGGTTAAGCTTATATATACCCTGGACTTCATTTAAATTACGTTAACATGAATTATTTTATACTTAATCAATTTTCGATATCTTATTTATTATTGTAGTCAAAAAGGTCTGGCACCACATCGTCACCGTCAGTGATAATCAGCACAAAACTTTTACATCACTTGAGTTCTTAATAGCACGAGAATGGGCCAAGCTTACCTGACAGGAAGTTTGACGCACAGATTTTACACCAGGCGAGTTCTGATATATAGCACTTATATGGAAAAAATCTCAAGTCATATTAGAATCAAAGATAGACAACATTAATAAGCAATTTTTGAAAATTTGAGAAAATGACTTTGGTGCTTGATCCATTAATAACAGCCAATTAATTAATCTTATAAATAAACATTTATTGTCAATACCTGCTTATTCCAGACTTCTAGCATCATGAGGGCTTTCTTCTGTTTAAAGATGCATCTTGAACAAATTGCTGAAAATTTTCTTCTTTCTTCGATCATGATTTCTTCCACAATCAATCATCACAACCTGAAATCAATTACAAAAAAATAGCAATCCAAGGAATGCTTGTGTCGCCTGCGAAGCGGTTTGATTATTATTCTAGAAAGTGGATCAAATTATTGGTATCAGTAGAAGTCTTGTCAAATGAAATTCCTTTGAAATATCAGACCTCTTAATTACAAATTAAAAGTTATTCTCAAATTTTTAGAACAGAGTGTCAATCATCTAGGTCAAGGTCACTTTGTAAAAATTGGTAACAAAAAGGTCTCA
This sequence comes from Pinctada imbricata, assembly GCA_033119305.1. Classification (NCBI taxonomy): domain Eukaryota; kingdom Metazoa; phylum Mollusca; class Bivalvia; order Pterioida; family Pteriidae; genus Pinctada; species Pinctada imbricata. Next base: position 40,417,131 of record VSWD01000007.1, on the reverse strand, counting down.
TCATAAGAAATATTAAAGACCTATCACCTACCAATTAAAAGATATATACAGCCTTAGAAAAGAAGGTCAAATAGCTAGGTCAAGGTCAAAAGGTAAAAAATTATAGTATGTGTAGAATGGCATTGTTACAAGGAAAATACATGTGAAATATCAAAGCCCTATTACCTACCAACCAAAAGATATAGCCAATATTACTTAACTTGAAAAGTAGAAAAATATCTAGATCAAGGTCAAAAGGTCAAATATTATGGTCTCTGTAGAAAAGGTCTTGTCATAAGGAATACACATGTGAAATACCAAAGCCCTTTTACTTACCAATCAAAAGATATATCCATTCTTAGGTCAAATATAAAGGTCAAGGTCAATAGGTCAAAAGTTATGGTATGTGTAGGAAGGTCTTGTCACAAGGAATACACATGTGAAATATCAAAGCCCTATCACTTACCAATCAAAAGATAAAGTGAATCTTATCTTTTTTCAAAAGTAGGTCAAATATCGAGGTCAAGGTCACAAGGTCAAAAATTATGGTATGTGTTGAAAGGTCTTGCCACAAGGATTGCACATGTGAAATATTAAAGACCTAACACTCACCAATCAAAAGATATATCCATTTGTAATTTTTTTGAAAAGTAGGTCAAATATGTAAGTCAAGGTCACTAGGTCAAAAATTATGGTATGTGTAGGAAGGTCTTGTCACAAGGAATACACATGTGAAATATCAAAGCCCTATCACTTACCAATCAAAAGTTATGGGCTGTGACACCCAAAGTGTGACAGACAGACAGACAGACGGACTGACGGACGGACGGACGGACGGACAGACAGACGGACAACGGACAAAGTGATCCCTAAGTGTCGCTATGCTTCGCAGGCGACACAAAAATTATGTGCCTTAAATATATTATATACAGTTATTAAATTAATTCAATGCCAAGTGTTCATGGCACCAAATTTAAAGATGGCCGATAATGTCTCAGGAAACAGGGTACATAGGGTAATCAAAGATTACATAGCTTGTTGTAGCAGGTTTGCGTCAAAAATCAAAAAGCTGCTGAAATCCAATAAAAAACATAAGTTTGTTGAAAATAAATACCCCCTGTTGGCATCTTTGTTGGTAAAACAGTTGAAATGTTAAAAGAAGGTCGCAGTTTGAGGTCAAGGTTACGAGGTCAAAAATGTTGGTATCCATTGATAGGTCTTGTCACAAGTTAAACATGTGAAATATCGAAGCCCTATCAAAAATCAAATTCAAGGAATTGTGGTCCCCCGCTTTTGGATGTTTGTCTTTAAAGAATGTTTACAGACCCCCCCCCCCCCTTCTTAAGTTTTCATAATATATCTCATACATTATCAACATTCTAAATATGAAAGATTAAACTCCAAGAAAAGGTCAAAGGGTCCAAACTTTTGTTTTGTTACCAAGGGACAGGGCTTATGAAAAGTAATACATATGCACATGTGAAATATTAAAGTCCTATCATTTAAATTACCATCCAAAACTTATGGTCGAGGTTGAAGTTTTTTAATGTGGGTCAACATCCAAGCACGAGGACACAAGGTCAGAATGATGTTACCAACAGAAAGGTCTTGTCACAAGGAATACATATATGAAATGTGATACCTTCTTACTTTCAGTTCAAAAGTAATGGTCAAGATTAAAGTTTTTGAAATGTATGTCAAACTCCAAGGTCAAGGTCACAAGGTCAAAAATTTTGGTATCCATAGAAAGATCTTTTCACAAGAAATACACATGTGAAATATCAAAGCTCTATCACTTTTGATTAAAAAGTTATGGACAAGGTTATAGTTTTTTGAAAAGTAGGTCAAAGTCCAACGTCAAAGTCACAAGGTCAAAAATGTTGGTATCCATGGAAAGGTCTTGTCTCAAGGAATACACATGTGTAATATGAAAGCCCTATCACTTTCCATTCAAAACTTATGGTCAAGGTTAAAGTTTTTGATAAGTGAAAAGTAGGTCAAAGGTAAAGGTCAAGGTAACAGGGTAAAAAAATTTGGTATCAATGGAAAGGTCTTGTCACAAGGAATACACATGTGAAATATGAAAGCTTTATCACTTACCATTTAAAAGTTGTGCCCAATATTAAAGTTTTTGAAAAGTAGGTCATAGGTCAAGGTCACAAGGTCAAACATTTTGGTATCATTGGAAAGGTCTTGTTACAAGGAATACACATGTGAAATATGAAAGCCCTATCACTTACCATTCAAAAAAATGCCCGATGTTAAAGTTTTTGAAAAGTAGGTCAAAGGTCAAGGTCTAGGGGGAAAACATTTTGGTATCAATGGAAAGGTCTTGTCACAAGGATTACACATGTGAAATATGAAATGATATCACCTCCCATTCAAATGTTAGGTCCAATGTTAAAGTTTTTCAGACAAACAGACAAACAAACAGAGAAGCCAATAACTACATGCCCCTGAATCTTTAATTCCGGGGGCATAAAAATTTTCAATAACTCAGGCTATTTTATAGAGATTTAGCGATGAGTTGAACATACATGTACATGTATCAGAGATGTAATGATAATTTACAAATTTTAGGGGGGAGGGGCAATTACGCCCCCTATACACCCTCCCCCCCCCCCCCCTTGAATCTGCCACTGTATAAAATCAACAGTTTTGTAGATTGATTGTCTGTATGCAAGCTATATAGCTGTCAAGAAAACATAAATGTCTAAAAATTTACAATTGTCCAGTTTTTATAGATATATGCAAAATACAACCGAGTACACGGTGTGGGGATCATAAAATCTGTCCATATAACATTATACTTCTCAATGGCGGATTCAGGGGGTGCAGATCGAGGGGGCATCCAACCCTCAACCCCAAAAGCACTGACCCAAAAATTTCCACAAAAAAAACAAACTATATTTTTGTCCATTTTCATTTAAAATCCACAAAAATTACCCCATGACCCCACGACCAAGAGGGTGCTGGATACCCCACTGCTTCTAGATAGATATGTCAATAGACACTTCATTGCACCAGGGCCATTTTTATACTAAACTTGCTAATATGATATATAGACCCAACATCGCAACTTTTGAAATTAAATTGTGTCATCTTCATATATGGGGGGGGGGGGGGGGGGGGGGGCGAACAAGGGGAGACCTCTCTCCCCTCCCACCCCCTTACCGTCCCCCACCTCCATCCCCCTCCTTTTCACTCTTCCCTTACCTCCTCCCTCATTCCTCCCCCTCCCTTTCACCCTGTCAACCCCCTCATATATATTTTACAACTTAATTCAGAGGAAGAAATAATGTCAAAAGTTGTGATGTCAGCTGAGGTCTTGATGTGCATAAAATTCAAATCTACAGTGGTGGTAATTAATTTCATTGGAAACTGAGGAGCTTCTTTACTTTTTGTCTAAGCACAACCCCAGTTTCAAATGTGTACTTCATAGTGTGAGGGAAATCAACGATCAAAGCTCGTTGTGTATCTTTCGATTATCGGTGTATTGATGACAAATATGGATTAAATGACCATATCCCTGTATAAAGCACAAAATTGATAATTCAGAAAATCAGAAACTGAAGGCATACAAAATCAGGATAAAACAGGAACCAAAGCAAACAAACAAAAACCTCCACCATATGAAAAGAATTGAGCGAACTCCCGATATGGGAGTGAGACCAGGTGCCCAGGAAGAGTATGCATCTGCTGTTTGCATGCAACACCCACCGCTTCAATTCGGTAGAACTGTCACGTCCGGTTACTTCCATTTCGGAAGATTTTCCACTGCCTGTCCAAAAATAATGCATGTGCATGTAGATTCTAAATGTATGTTTGCAAAAAATGTATGTTTCTTTTCAATGCAGTCATGCATTATTTTTGTACAGGCATTTAAAATCCACATAAATTGCCCCTTGACCCCACAACCAAGGGGTTGCTGGATCCCCCACTGCTTCTATATAGATATGTCAATACTGACTCGCTTCATTGTACCAGGGCCATTTTTATACTAAACTGCTAATATGATATATAGACCCAACATCGCAACTTTTTGCATTTTCCACTTCCTGTCAAAAAATAATGCATGCATGTGCATGTAGATTCTAAATGTATATATATAATGTTTGCAAAAAATGTATGTTTCATTTCAATGCAGTCATGCATTATTTTTGTACAAGCATTTAAAATCCACGTAAATTACCCCTTGACCCCAAGACCAAGGGGGTGCTGGATCCCCCACTGCTTCTAGATAGATATGTCATTATACTCACTTCATTGTACCTGCAGGGCCATTTTTATACTTAAGTTGCTAATATGATATATAGACCCAACATCGCAACTTTTTGCATTTTCCACTGCCTGTCAAAAAATAATGCATGCATGTGCATGTAGATTCTAAATGTATGTTTGCAAAAAATGTATGTTTCATTTCAATGCACATGCATTATTTTTTTACAGGCAGTGGAAATACACCGATAATCGAAAGATACACAACGAGCTCTGATCGACGATTTTCCCCACACACTTTATGAAGTCATATTTGAAAATGAGGTTGCGCTTAGACAATAAGTAAAGAAGCTCCTCAGTTTCCATTGAAATTAGGTGGTTAAGTATGAAAGTTGGTATTTTCCATAATCTGATACTAAAGGACTGAGGATATAATCATCGAAAAATCCTAAAAATCAGCCAGAAACTTGTGTGACATCAGTAAATCACCTCTTTTCTTATCACCAGATTGAAAACAGGTTCAACATCAATGCAATAATGTTTCTTTCCCGAATTTCCCCTGTCTATACCATGCTAACAGGACACTTCTGCCAGTTTTGGTTTATTAACAGATAAACACGATCTCCACACACCTTTATTGTGCCAACGTGATAGATTCATAACAGACCGCAAAACAAATACAGTTACCCCCTAGATACTGTGTAAAAAAAACCATTCTCTTTTTCTTACCGACTGGTATTACATGCTACTTTCGCTTTCATTTTCAACAATATTTCTCGTAAACAGGTAAAGTGTTCGATTGTCTGGATACAAATTCCCGTTGTTGTTTGAAATATTGAGTATTGCTTCTCAAGTTTGATAATTGTTAATTGACAGAATGAGAGTGGCATTTACGTGTTTATGAGAATTCACTACTGCCCATGAATGGGATGGGGTGGATCAAGGAGGGGGAGGGGGCGATCAGTATTTCCTCGATTTTATTTTTTCTTACTTACACAAATTTACCAGTAGGATTTTAAAGAAAATCTGTCGCTTGATTAACTGGAATTTAGCGCACATTGAACTGTTGAACAGTAGGATGTAAGATTTTAATTATTTAACAGTTCACATTCTCTTTACTTGAAATCATAAATGAATTTGAATGTAAGAATATGTAGATATACTTACGGTTACTTAATGTGGCGGAGAGATGCGTTGGACATATCGAGGGGTGTCCTAAAACTTCAACAAACATTCCGACTGATCACTTGAAATGCTTCTTTGTCTATGCCGGAGATCAACTGTTCAAAAAACTGCGCAGGAGTAAGCCAATGAAATTCCACCAAACTGAGCGCCAAATCGATTAGCCAATGAAAAAGAACTTATTCGGTTATGGGACCTGTTTTTTGACGGCAATTATTAAAAGAATTTTTTTTTTTTCTTAACAAAAATAAAACGCGACGACCTACTATATTCTTCGCCATCCAGTTATCAATTCTATTGAAAATCAAATACCAAGGACAATTATTTAAGCGCTTTTCAGATTTTTTTCGAATTCACATATGCTGAAAATTGAGGGGTGGGGGTGTATACTCGACCCCGGCTCTCACTTTTTGTGCCAAGAACATGTAATAAGGTAAATTGTGGCAAATTTCGCAATATTCTTAGAGGACTGAAAATTTTGATTGAAAGTCAAAATGATAAATTACTCCCAGTGGCGGATCCAGCTTTTGAGTTAGAGGGGGCGTAAAAATGGCGAGGGGTCTGGGGACCGCTTCTAAAGGTCCCCAGCGGGTCCAGGGCAAAGCCCTGGTAGGGGGACCAGGGGGGGGGGGGCGAAGCCTTCCGGAAGCTAATGAATTTCAGCCTTTTCGGACCCATTTTCATGACTGAAATTGATTATTGAATTGAAAATGATCCATTTGACAATTATATTAACTACTAGGTAGTTAATATTCGCTATTATTATATAGTCTGTTGATATTCCCATCCTCATTGGCTGAGAAATGTCACGTGACGAGTCATTGTCTCATCATATTGACCTGTGAGGGGCGATTTCATTAAATATAACTACCGCGAAAACTCTTGCTTCCGGTTTACCATGAAATATCGAAAACGCGCGAAATTTATATCTGTGACGTCATTAATGTCATTTCATAAACAGCAGCAAGGACCCTGAAGCTGAGCTCAAATTCTTGAACTTTGAGCCTATCTACGGATTTTGACTCTGAAATATTCTTCATTTGACTCATTGAATGAATTCCATTACGTTCAGGATAATTCAGCGACAGAAAATGCTGATATTTACACGTCTTGAAACATTTTCAAAGAAAAGTCGATGTCAGCCATCTCGAAAAGGTACCTTTATAAATACTATTTATAAATATAAGTCCACTATATAATAAAACAATTGTGGACTTTTCACTCGGTGAATATGGTGTGATGTTTTCTGAATTTGAAAATATTGACCTCGGCTGTCGCCTCGGTCAATATTTTCAAATTCAGAAAATATCACACCATATTCACCTCGTAAAAGTCCATAATTGTATAATATTTACTCTTTTTTATATGGAAAATGATCGTTTTACCTATGATTTGCAAATTTTAGGGGGGGGGTGGCACACGTCCCTACGCCCCCTCCCTGAATCCGTCACTGACTCCAGCTTCAGAGCAAGAAACTTGAAAAGATTGAAATTAGACTTTAATATTTAAATACTCTATAAAATTCTCGTTCCTTGGACCCCCCTCACGCCAACATCTGAGCCAACGTGAGACATTGATATAAGTTGTGTAACTTGTTTGTTAAACGTTGTAAAATAAATAAAGTTTTAAAACAAATTCTCGATCCACTCTTTGAAAATTTTCTAGATTTTCTCTTTTTGGTGGTGGTGGGGGGGGGTGTTCAGGGGTCTAGAATTCCCATTTCCCGCTGCCCGGGGCAAGTGAAAAGTTGGGTCTGGAAAGTGCAAAGCAGGTGTTCACTTGCCCGTGGGCAAGTAGATTAGGCCAAACAAAAAATAAAACGTTGTTTCTCAGACTGAATTTATTCAAATCATAATTCATATGCGGCAGGCAGGTTTTTTTTCATAAAACATTTTCAGAACAACTACAAATTGGAATATAATGACATCTTTTATGCTAGTAATTTGTTTCCTCAGCGTGTGATTGACATTTCTGTCCAGTTTTATTACTTCAATTTGTACCCACTGAATGACCGCTTGAAATGAAATGAAAATTTTACGGACGAACGCAAACACAAGTACATGTACATTTAGATAAGATATAAGTGGACGTTAGAGATTTAAATCTCAGGTGCAGAACAAGAATACAAAATAATGTCATAGAGAAAATCAATATTTTATCTGAATGAAATAGAACATTTTATTGAACCCTTCGGGTAAACTGAACATAAGAATTATGCGCATCTGCCTAGCCATGTAAGCTGTCATTTACACGTTGCTGGTACCGTCACCTTCTCCTTGAACTTCTTGGATCCACCACTGATGTCCATGCTGAAGGTCTGGGTCTGTCTGATAATGCTATGAAATATATACCCGTCTCGTCTGCATCGTAGACGTGATCGGAGAAACGTTAGCTTTGTTTTTACCTTCAACGGAGTGCCTGCTCCGTCATGCATCGGCGTCCTTATTCCGTAAATTCTCTTGAATTCGATGTGTTAGCCCGGGACTTCTATCTCTCTAGTCTAGTTTTCTTTTGGTTGAAATAATTAAATGGAAGGGGGGGGGGGGGGGTAAAACACGTATGCGGCGGGGCGTGAGAACCATTTTTTTTTCTTGGCCTTAGCTGAACATTTTTCCCTCTTCATTCAGATTTCTTTTTTATCTCCTGCTTCTACCGGCAAGACAGGGTTTTGATTTATTCTGATTTCTGAAGAATCGAGTCAAGCACTCAATTTTTAGCTAGATATTCCACATTTCTACATGGCCTTTAAAAAAAGTTGCAGTATACCTTTCCTTCTCTACATGTTATTTTTGATGGGCAAGTGATTTTATTGATCGGGCAAGTAAATTTTACGTCATGAGTTAATTGCCCGTGGCAAGTAGGTTTTGAAAAAAATTCTAGACCCCTGGGGTTCCTTACAAGGAGTCAATTATTGGCGAAAACATCAAATTGGTAAACTCCCGGACAGATCATAGTATTTTTGAGATTCTTTCATACCTATCAATATATTTGAATCCATATTTTCCATTGCCCAGTTTCACAAAAAAAAAAAAATCTTACGAAAATTTTTCGTCGTTATTGATAAATGACATGTAAACAAAGATTCCACTTACATTGTATTCTGTTTTCTAATTAATATAATTTCTTCATAAGATATAAGTGGACGTTAGAGATTTAAATCTCAGGTGCAGAACAAGAATACAAAATAATGTCATAGAGAAAATCAATATTTTATCTGAATGAAATAGAACATTTTATTGAACCCTTCGGGTAAACTGAACATAAGAATTATGCGCATCTGCCTAGCCATGTAAGCTGTCATTTACACGTTGCTGGTACCGTCACCTTCTCCTTGAACTTCTTGGATCCACCACTGATGTCCATGCTGAAGGTCTGGGTCTGTCTGATAATGCTATGAAATATATACCCGTCTCGTCTGCATCGTAGACGTGATCGGAGAAACGTTAGCTTTGTTTTTACCTTCAACGGAGTGCCTGCTCCGTCATGCATCGGCGTCCTTATTCCGTAAATTCTCTTGAATTCGATGTGTTAGCCCGGGACTTCTATCTCTCTAGTCTAGTTTTCTTTTGGTTGAAATAATTAAATGGAAGGGGGGGGGGGGGTAAAACACGTATGCGGCGGGGCGTGAGAACCATTTTTTTTTCTTGGCCTTAGCTGAACATTTTTCCCTCTTCATTCAGATTTCTTTTTTATCTCCTGCTTCTACCGGCAAGACAGGGTTTTGATTTATTCTGATTTCTGAAGAATCGAGTCAAGCACTCAATTTTTAGCTAGATATTCCACATTTCTACATGGCCTTTAAAAAAAGTTGCAGTATACCTTTCCTTCTCTACATGTTATTTTTGATGGGCAAGTGATTTTATTGATCGGGCAAGTAAATTTTACGTCATGAGTTAATTGCCCGTGGCAAGTAGGTTTTGAAAAAAATTCTAGACCCCTGGGGTTCCTTACAAGGAGTCAATTATTGGCGAAAACATCAAATTGGTAAACTCCCGGACAGATCATAGTATTTTTGAGATTCTTTCATACCTATCAATATATTTGAATCCATATTTTCCATTGCCCAGTTTCACAAAAAAAAAAATCTTACGAAAATTTTTCGTCGTTATTGATAAATGACATGTAAACAAAGATTCCACTTACATTGTATTCTGTTTTCTAATTAATATAATTTCTTCATACCAAATAAAACATGTATAAATTCATGCCGAAACAAAACATTGCGTTTTTAATTAATAATACGAAATAAGCGATCAAAAGTTATGAAAACTGAAATTTCTGTAAGAATTTTTGTAAAACGGGCTGCAGGTCGACATTAGGGTGGCCGAATGGATCCAGCCAAAGAAGTTTAAAATTCGTAAATAATCGTACAACCAGGGATGCATGTATGAATGGGGTATGCACCTCAAGCTCTCCGCTTAGAAAATGTGATAAGAAAATTGAACATGACATCGTTTTATGCACATGGTTTTATGCAGAGGTTGCAGCCACGAAATGACTCCAATTCCATCTCTTTTACGCTTAAAGGTACACAACTGCAGACAAATCAACCTGGTAAACAAAATCATATTAATTCTGAAATATCTTGGTATCAAGGATCATATTTCGATAAGCTATCTAGAATAAATAATGTACATGTATATGATCAACACATGCAACTTGGTCAGCATAAACATTTCGTTCGTCCGTACGAATTCAGCAAAACTTTCCGAAAATTTCCAGGTCTACAATTTTTAATATATATTAAACTGTTAAAGTTGCAACCACCTTTAGTTTCTAATTTTATTTGAATTTTTATAAAAATAGATTATTAATGGTATAATCCCTGTATAACTTGAAGGATAAAAATAGTTGAAGTATGAGAATTGTTGTCAAAGTCCAAAAATTAAGACATTAACAAAAGGTCCAAGAGGGCCCACCTCTTTTGATCGAGAAAGCAATCGATTGATTAAGAACTCGCATTCTACACATTATTCTAAAGTCCAAGAGGGCCCACCTCATTTGATCGAGAAAGCAATCGATTGATTAAGAACTCGCATTCTACACATTATTCTAAAGATGTAGGTATTGCGAACAGATCATGATGATGGATACCATCAACATATGATGGTATAGGAGAGACAAAGGTTGTTCTGTGGGAAATCTTTTGAAGTGGTGTTCCGTGTCAAATTTGAGAGAAGTTAATTCAGATATCGAAAAGATGGTGACTGAGGCCATGGTATTCATAAAAAAATACTATGGTTTAGAGAATCTAGACAGTATATCTGATGTCAGGTCCAGTGTACGATTGAATGAAATGGGCTATAAGAGAAGGGAGGGGATCTCCAACACTAGGTTTCAGCACCCACAGCAAAATCCCAAAACACCCATGCAAAAAAACACAGAACAGACATCCACAGAAAGAGACACAAAAGGGACAAGGAACACCAACTCAGATCATAGAAACATGAAACATAAAAGACTAAACATAAACCAATGAGACCAATGGGCAACCGGTGCCGACTTAGGACGGCCATCTGCCACGTAAATAGCAGACGGTGTGGTGATCCTGGATTACGTGCGCACAACCCTCCCACTATTCCGATTTCCCAGAGGTCTCGAAGAACGCACAATTATGGTGTAAAACAACCTCCTCACAGAGTTCAAAACTCTTGGATGACCATTACCACCAACTTTATTAATTGAAGAATTTCGATAAAATGTCAAGAAAAACGAAATATTTTTAGCCATGCATAAGGAAACATTCTTAAGATGCAGTTCAATCAAACCTGGATCTTTTGAAAGAACTAAATTTAAAATAAATGTTGAGACCTATTGTGATAATATTTTGCCAATTGCGTCTGAACCTCTATCTGTTATCCTGTTGATTTGTTGTAGTCGCACATGAAATCTGAGCTGTGTAACAAACAGATGTGACAAATTCTGTGCTCAATTTTCTTTAATTCTGTAAATGTTTTGGAGTAGAAAATTGTCAGAGTACGATGCAAAGGAGGCATTTTGATCAACCATGTAAAAGGGGTTCTTTGTTGTTAGAAGTAGTTGCACACAAGAATTACAATTGCATGTTGATGAAAAAAAAAACAAGGCAATAAGAAAGGAGGTGATATCCAACAAAACTGGGTTGCAGCACCAATATCAACACAGCAAAACACCTCAAGTGAAAATACAGAGAAGACAAACACAGAAAGAGAAACCAAACGGGCAGGGAACATCAAACATCAAATAAGCAATGTATGAATTATGCAATTAAAATGGAACATTCTTTTCGTGAAATGATGCGTGATATTGTAAGATGATGCTAGGACATTTATACTATTTGGAATGATATATCTAGAGTAGAATTAAGGGTAATAAGAGAGTGCAAATCTAAAACTATCAATATGCAATCATTTTGATATGAAAATTGTTGTTTTAGAATTTCTTTAAACCGATTTTTTTTACAATTTAAACCTGTTTTCAGCAAAACAAAACAAAACAAAAATATTCAATTTGCTTGAGTGGAATTCTGAATTTAAAGCAATGAAATCATTTTTCTTTTCTTTTTCATTCAAAATTCATAATTCTTTCCCCCATTTTCGTACTTGCAAATTGCTAATCTGATATTGAAAATGAAAGGCAATACATTTATTGTGCGTTTGGTACCAAAATTGTTATTTTATCTACGGTATGAAAAAAGATATGACATATTCCCAATTTTCAACGGTTTTTCATCGAAAATCCATAGTTTTCCCCATTTTATGGACGAGTAAATTGATAAACTGAGCTTTGGACTTAAAGGCAATGACATTGCTGTTCTTTTGATACCAAATTTGTTGTTCTAGCTACAACATGGACAAAGTAATTGCGTTTTTCCAATTTTCAACGGTTTTCGTTGAAAAATGACCTTTTTTCCCCAAAATTTCGAAATGCCCAAGGATGCCAGAGTGGCATCCGCCGGATTATCAAAAGTAGAGGGTATTAACATCACTTTCATGCAAAAACATTTTGTGCGTAACATTTTTTTGGGTTCACCCCAAAATAGCCATTTGGCAACAAGACTATCTTGGTGGCCATATTTGTAGACCGATCTACACGAAAAAAAAAAAAAAAAAAAAAAAAAGAAACACACAAACTCGGTAGAGGACCTTGATATATTGCTTCCTATAGGGTTTTGTAAACTTCTGTGCATCGCTTACAGACGAGATTTTCAAAATACATCAGCCAATCAGAGCCCGTAGTGGTCATAGTTATATATTTTGACCGATATCGATCGGCACAAAAAAACAAAAACAAAACAAAAAAAAAAACAAAACAAAACAAAACACAAACACAAACATGATAGAGAACATTGATTAATTCTCAAATTGCTCCTTGTAAGGTTTCGTGAAATTCTGTTATGCGGTTGCTGAGGATCGAGGGGGTAATCGAGATGTCGAAAATACATTAGCCAATCAGATCCCGTTTTGGTCATCTGGACGAAAAGCACAAAATTGGTAGCAGACCTTCATCGAGTACTAGTTTGCTTCCTGTAAGGTTTCGTGAAATTATGTGAAGCGGTTGCATTCAGGAGATGTCGAAAATGCATCAGCCAATCAGATCTCTTGCCCATATCTGAAGGCCGATCGGCACGAAAAACATAATTAAATTTGGTAGAGGACCTTGAGCAAAGCTTCCTGTAAGTTTTCATGAAATTCTGTACACGTGAAGTGGTTGCAGAGATGTCGAGAATGCGTCAGTCAACCCGAGCCCTTGGCGGCCATATTTGTTGACCGATCGGAACGAACACAAATTTGGTAGAGATCCTCGATAACTTGCTCCCTGTAAAGTTTCGTATTCCGTGCAGAGGTTGCTAGAGATGTCATAAACGTTGAAAATTTACGAAAGACCAACGGACGACGCGTTATTTTTTGACTGATTAGTACAAAAACACAAACTATATGAAGTTGTAGTGGATCTGTTCTTGCTTTGTGTGAATTTTTGTGCAGAGATTGCAGAGGATATTTAGAAAGTGCATCAGCCAATCAAAGGCTTTTGCGAACAAATTGGTCGACCACGATCGGTACGAAAAACAGACTTTGAGGATTTAATCTAACCTGAGCCAACGCATAACTCTTCGCCCGTCCCTTAACTTTTTACATTTCGACTTCTCCGCTATCTCTGCACAGAATTTAACGAGACCTTACAGGCCCGTCCCTAATATTTTATTTACATTTTCGACTTCTCCACGATCTCTGCTCAGAATTTAACGAAACCGTAAGGAAGGAAGTATTCAAGGTCCTCAACAAAGTTTGTGTCGATCCGATCGGACAACAAATATGGCCGCCGAGGGTTCTGATTGGCTGACACATTTTCAGCTTCTCACCTGCAACCGCTGCACCGAATTTCACGATACTGTAAAGGAAGCAAGTACTCAAGGTCTCTACCGAAATTGTGTCGATCGGTCAACAAAAATGGCCGTCGAGGGCTCTGATTGGCTGACACATTTTCGACTTCTCTGCAACCAATTTGAGGAAGTTCACGCAACCTTACAGGAAGCAACTACTGAACCACACACTTTGGACATGTATATTGATTAATTCCAGGTAATTACATAATCAACACGAAAAGGAGATATAAAGTACGCATTGCATGTAAATCCAAAAGAAATCATAAGTAACAGTTTCAATTTTTTGACAGTGTTTCTTGTTATTTAGAAAATATCATATAAAGTATTCATTTTGAAAATAAATCTCTGGTACATTTCTTATTGATAGTGTATCAGTAGTCGAGTGCAACATCAAGTGCTGTCAGCAGCCCATTTCATAAAAATGTCAGGAATTTTCGTAACTTTTGATTGCTTAGTTCTTCTTATAATAAAACTGAAAATCATTATGTTTCGTTTCTGAATTTACATTAAGTATGCAGAAATAACATAGAAAAACATAAAACTTTTTGAATGGAAAACCTTTTATCTGATGACGAAAGTTACGAAAAATCCTGAAATTTATCGTAAGAATTTTTGTGAAACTGGGCATATGCAGATTTTCACTGTTCTCAGGTGAGCGATGTGGCCCATTGACCTCTTGTTTCCTGAAAAACTTCGTGAGGTTTCAGATAAGATTAAAAATGTGTCAGCTAACCAGAGTTCTTGCAATTGGTGGCTCGGTACTATATGTGTTGACTGATCGGCACAAAAACAACCCCACAAGCTTGGTAGAGGACCTTGAGAACTTGCTTTCTATAAAGTTTCTATAAGGCCTTGTCACAAGGAATACGCACATGAAATATCAAAGCCCTTTCACTTACAATCAAAAGATATAGCACATCTTAATTTTTTTTTAAAGTAGGTCAAATATCTAGGTCAAGGTCACGAGGTCAAAAATTATGGTATGTTTAAAAAGGTCTTGTCACAAGGAATACACATGTGAAGTATCCAAGCCCTAACACTTACCAATTAAAAGATATAGCCAATCTTAGATTTTTAGAAATGTAGGTCAATTTTCTAGGTCAAGGTCATGAGGTAAAAAATTATGGTATGTGTTGAAAGGTCTTGTCACATGAAATACATGTATGAAATATCAAAGCCCTATCACTTACCAATCAAAAGTTACGGGGTGTGACACCGAAGTGTGACAGACAGACAGACAGATGGACGGAAAATGGACAAAGTGATCCCTAGGTGTCGCTATGCTTCGCAGGCGACACAAAAATTAGGCTCAAAATGCATCAAAGATGCAAAAGTGCAGAGTCACACAAGTTTCATGATGATAGGTTAAATACAGGCTCCTATATGATCCAGAAACTTTTTTTAGAAATCATCGATATCCTATGACCTTGACCTAATAAATAATAGGGGTCATTCTTGACTCATGGGAAACACCTCTAGCAAGTTTCATGATGATAAATGCAGTACATGCTCAAATATGATCCAGAAACCATTTTCAATCAACAGAGAGTTATGACCTTGACCTTTTGACCCCATAACCAAGGGTCATCCTTGACTCATGGGAAATATTTCTGGCAAGTTTCATGATTATAAGGTACAATAAACACCCTTAAAGTTATATGATTCAAAAACCATTTTCAATAATCAGAGTTCTATGACCTTGACCTTTTCACTCCAAAATCAATAGGTGTCATCCTTGACTCATGGGAAACATTTCTGGCAAGTTCCATGATGATAATTGCAATACATGCTCCAATATGATTCAGAAATTATTTTCAATAGAGTTCTATGACCTTTGACTCCAAAATCAATAGGGGTCATCCTTGATTCATGATTAGCAAGTATATGAAGTTTCATTGTACTATCACATTTAACAGTAACAAATTATTGACGCCCAATACTGTAAACAACTTTTTATTCGCGAGGACTTTATTTTTGCCTAATTTCGCGTTAAATATAGGTCAGATGCAGCCTCCGTACCATGCATTGTTGTAAGCATCCTCAGATGCATCATCCATGCAACTGTGGTTGATGAAGAACCAATAGTAATGCAGGAATGGACCTGTCCCATTTTACCTAACCTGCTCACTCAAGCATGAAATGTGGGTCAGATACAGCCTCCGTACCGTGCATTTTAGTAAGCATCCTCAAATGCATCATCCATGCAAGTTTGGTTGATGTAGGAGTTATAGTAAGGCAGGAATGAACCTGTCCCATTTTACCTAACCTGCTCACTCAAGTGTAAAATGTGGGTTAGATGCAGCCTCCATCCCATGCATTGTTGTAAGAATCCTCAGATGCATCATCCATGCAAGTTTGGTTGGTGCAGGACTTATAGTAAGGCGGGAATGGACCTGTCCCATTTTACTTAACCTGCTCACTCAAGCACAAAATGTAGGTCAGATGCAGCCTCCGTACCATGCATTGTTGTAAGCATCCTCAGATGCATTATCCATGCAAGTATTGTTGATGTAAGACTTATAGTAAGGCTGGAATGGACCTGTCCCATTTTACCTTACCTGCTCACTCAAGCGTGAAATGTAGGTCAGATGAAGCCTCCGTACCATGCATTGTAGAAAGCATCCTAGATGCATCATCCATGCAAGTTTGGTTGATGTAAGACTTATAGTAAGGCTGGAATGGACATGTCCCATTTTACCTAACCTGATCACTCAAGCATGAAATGTAGGTCAGATGCAGCTTCCGTACCATGCATTGTAGTAAGCATCCTCAGATGCATCATCCATGCAAGTTTGGTTTATGTAGGACTTATAGTAAGGGGGAATGGACCTGTCCCATTTTACTTAACCTGCTCACTCAAGCATGAAATGTAGGTCATATGCAGCCTCCGTACCATGCATTGTTGTAAGCATCCTCAGATGCATCATCCCTGTAAGTTTGGTTGGTGTAGGACTTATAGTAAGGCAGGAATGGACCTGTCCCATTTTACTTAACCTGCTCACTCAAGCATAAAATGTAGGTCAGATGCAGCCTCTGTACTATGCATTGTTGTAAGCATCCTCAGATGCATTATCCATGCAAGTTTGGTTGATGTAGGACTTATAGTTAGGCAGGAATGGACCTGTCCCGTTTTGCTTAACCTATAGTGCGGACGCCGAAACCGATGACGGGGCGAGCATTAAGCCCCCCTCTTCTTTGTCGAAGTGAGCTAAAAATGAACATGTGAAGATGAACACATAGACCACTTTTCATTCATGTAGATTCACTTCAAGAAGAAGGAATATTCCAAACCTTCTTGCATTTTGATCTTAAGGACTTGCACAGATCATGAGAAATGAATGCAACCTCTATTAAAAACTCCATGAAAAGTTCGCTCATGAAATAATAAGAGAATCACAATTTTTTTTGCTAGACTTTTTTCATTTATTCTGGCAGCAAAATTGGACATTCAGCTGACAAGATATCTCAGCACAGCCAACTACAGAGCTTCGTAATTCGTCAGCCCCAAGACACATGGCAATTTGTGGCACTCAGTCCATTTGTTAGCGTTATAGATTTTTGTCACTAAAGATAACCAGAAAATGTGTGATCATACACACAGAAAAATATAACTAGACACCAAGCAACACATATATATACCACTGTAGTACAAACAATACCTATCTCTAATCTCGGGTGGTACCATCTCGTTTAAGGCTTTAACACATAAGTCGAATAGGCTATACTTCTTTGGGAAACTAACATAATATTCATTCTGAGGGTTTAAAATAACCCTGTACACTTTCATTTTCTTTGAAACATAACATAAGTATTCCCTAGTAATGTGGAAAGCATAGCCTATCTGACATACAATGAGCCTTCTTTGGCTGCGGCAAATTAAAAATGAAACCTGCAAAAACAAATTTTGCTTAATTGAACCTTGACAAAATAAAATACCTCAAATTTCAGGTGTTTGTCTTTGTTTAGCTGTTCAAATTACCCTTGGTGAACATATCAACAGTAATACTCTAACATGTACATATCTCTACATAATATGCTCTACGTCATTGGATACGAAAAATTTCTGAGGATGCTGTGAATAAAATTTTGTATTCTGGTTGTAAAATATTTGTTTTATGGTCTTTATAGATTGCAGATTGAGTAAAATTAAACAAATGTAGCAATTTACATCCTTCGACTTTAAAAGAAAAGGTTTAAATATTCAGAAAATGCACAAAAATCTAATTCAAACATTTCGTTTGCATATTTGACATGAATTACATGTAGCTGGGTCTTTGTAATATTTTATTATGCCAAACACAATAGCTGGACAATTGACCGGAATAAAAACTAAAGAAAACGACAAAACAATTTTGAAAATAATCCTTTCACTATAAGATTACCTGATTACTTTGTCTTTTCATAGGATATTTCACTTACTCAACCAAGTCAAATGATGCAACATCACCCACAAAACATAGCATGTACATGTAGCACGGTGCTTAGTGGGTATAATATCACACAAAAGTGAAGTGTATGCATAATATCTTTTTTTAAATATCCTTAAGCTCTACTTACAATAATTTCCAAACTTCTTGATCATACATATTCAAGATGGTGCAAAAAATTGAGCTCAATAAATAAAATTGTCTACAAAATTACGTGTACATGAATGATCCAACCTCACCTTCATTTGAACAGCATAACCAAAGACAAGACACCTCAATTTAATATAATATCAATGCTGAGTTTTCTTAAATAATGGATTTCTATCTGGCAAGATAAATAATCTGAGCACTTTCTGCTGTACAAAATTGAAACAAAATTACTGAAATTAACAACACATAATACAAAGTCAATCATCTTGAAGGCACAATGATCAATACGGGAAAAGACTATCAGTTCTTCAGCATGTTTGTCACTGAATGCCATTGGATGAGAAAAATGTCATGGGTAATAATAAATAGCTGCATTTCCGTTACAGGCAATAGCGGTAACGTCACCATCAGTAGAGAACATACAATCGTAACTAATACATACTGTATTCAGGTTTTAATTTGTTGCGTCTGATTTTACCCAACAGAAAGTCGAAACCCAACTTGACTAGACTTGAATTTACTAGTTTTCCGAAAAAATAATTCATCAAAAGCACTTATTTTTTTGCATCGGAAACAAAATAAAATGGGGCTAAAATTTCTTGCAACACATTTCATCTATGTGTAAGTATTTGAGACACTTTAAGTAAAATTTCGATTCACGTGGTGGTATTAGAGCATACAAAAGGAAAAAAAAATCTGATATCTGTCTGATATGTTTTGCAAAATAAAGCAAAGTACACGGACTTTGTAAACAGCTCTCTGTAGTATAAACTAGTACTAGGTACTTGAATCTGTGAAAAAAGTAACATTGTCTCTATGAAAAATAACTTAATCGAGCAACAGAATAGAGGTCAAAGTTCCGAATTAAAAGAACTTGAGCCATACAGTCAAAGAGGAACTCTCTCTTGCTGATCTTTTCTATTGACATTCCTTGTACAACAGTATCACCAAATGGTCAAGGCTTGACAGAAATGTAAACCTTAAAGAAATACAATGTATGCAAGATCCAATCTACCAATGCATGAAACTCTGGGGAAGGGAGGGGGAGTGTCTGCTGAATTATTTTTTTTTCTTTTCGAAATGTTGACTTTTATTCTCAGTGAAATAGGATGGTGTATTTCTATTTCCACTGAAATGTAGTCATTTCTTGTCCTTTTCCACAACACATAATATCTGATTTACACAAAACAATATATAGTGCATCAGATTATTATAAATATTGGCATTCTTAATCTGGAGTAATTGAGGACAAATTACCATATGTAAACACCTTCTAATTTAATTTGAGTGGAAATTTAAAGAAAACAGGGTAGGAAATTTTGCATTGATAAATTAGTACTTACATTGTAGTCCTATTACTTTACCTTCAGCAAAATCAGTAAATCAAGAGCTAATAAAACTATTCTGAAACAGTCTTGCAAGGAGTAAGAGAATTTAAAGTAACTTTGCAGCCTGCTGCTTCTTTTTTTGAACTGGAAATTTTATGAAATATTGCAATTGCAACACACGGAGAGTTACATCCTTCAAGCTAAGACCATTTGGTGGCACTATGTACTATCATGCATATAACAACATAACTATTACCAAAGCCTTAGTACAACAAAAACTTCTATCTCACATCAGTACAGAATCAAAATACAAGCTAAAAGACTTGTAAGTAGCACATCTCTGTCCGTTTGTCTGTCCTTCAGTGGTCGTTACATGGATGTCTTGTGAGTGAATTCTGAGGCGTTGGGATTCAGGTTGGACTTGAGAATCATAGTATCTTCCTTCATCCCGTTATATTTGGAAGTGTAAAGTGGTGAGGAGCTCATGTCACTATCGACACCGTTTACAGACGTCGTAGGCATCAAATTAAGCGCCATTGCCTCTGTAAACTTGGACTTGAACTCCCCAATCTCTTTATCTCTTTCTTGAATCAAGGCTGAAAAAAAAGAAATCACAATAGCAATGTGCACCAATAAAGCAACTTCAAATAACTTTACATTTATATATGTAAATACGCATGACAATTACTGGGGATCAGAGCTTGAAATGTTCTTTATCAAAGTGTTTGCATCAAAATTAATTTTTCCTTCGGGATTAACAAATCCGTTTTGGCCATGCATGAATATATGCAATTAAAACAGGTTTGATGTTAGCCATTTGGCCATTCAGTAACATAAAGGCCAATTATTGAGGCTATAAAATTTAATTCAACGCATCAATCAACTGATGTTGAGAAATTCAACTCATGGAATTCTAGAGAAAATTGTACACAGTCATACAGTACCAATGCATGCAAGATTAATCTGTTTTGAAACCAGAAGTCTCTGATGAGACTGAAGCTCTCCTGGTTGATTTGTACATATACACTCAAGAGAATGAATGCTGGACTTCACCTTGCCTAATACCACTTTTTTCATCGACCCAATATATTTCTGTATCCCCCCTGTAAAACACTCTATAACGAATTTATCCCGCTGAATCGCTTTTGGTTTCTGTATGTTACGTCAACATATTCTAAAGCATTTTTGTGACGTCAAAAGCATAAAGCATCTTAGTAGAAGCAGGATATCAAAATAATATTCTGTTAGTAAAATAATGCAACATAATATTTGGTTCTCCTCGACCAATCAGATTGCAAGAAATTTGCCAGAGGCGGGATAAATGTGTATCAAGTTTTTTTTTATTAGAACCAACAACCACTTGCCAATGCATATCCATCAATTCCTAATTAATTTTTTTCATCAAAATTCAGAGCAAAAATTTTTTTTTGGAAAAAAAAACGGAGTCCCCCCCCCCCAAGAATATCAAATGGACCGTGCCTTAGATTTCTCTAGAATGTGAGAGAATTACTAAAAACGTGTATATACAACATGTATAACATACCATATGTATCAAAACTAAAATAACAGATGTTTTTATTTTTCAAAATATGTGGGTCAAAGGTCAGTGATGGGGTCAAAGGTTAAAAATTTGGCTCCAAAAGATGAGCCTTCTCAAGGTTCATAGACATGCAATATATGACAGCTCTATTATCTTATACCCTTTCATCAGAATTTAGTTGAATGGAATGATATACTGACAGTCGGATGGATAGACAAACAGATGAACAGACAGACCTACCACTATATGCCCTTTGATAAAATTAAGACTAAAGGCATAAATAACCTCTCATTTGAGCTGAAATAGTATTGCATAGGATACTCTATTATAAGAGATATTTCCTTCTTTCTTATACTGACCAGTGAAAATACTTAGATCAAGTAATCAGGCAGTTTCAGATTGAAATTAAATATAATAGGACATGTGGCCTACCGAGTGAAATTTTAAAAGTATCGGCCATTTTGTTCTAAAACCTAAAAAGGTTTTAGGCTATTTATTTAGTAAATGTAAAACAATGTAAATAGAATATTGAACGAAGAATATGAACTTTTAGGGCGAATGTGGTATTAATGTAGACAGAAGCTAATTATTAAAATATAATACAAAATATTTTTACATACCGGGATGAATATTTGATCCTCTATAAAAAACATTTCTACCATATATCCCAGTTCAGAAAAATATTTCAAAATCTGCATGAGGTTGAAATGATGTTTTTGATTGGTTAAATTTTAGAAGGACAAAATGACTCGAGGTCCAATTGACAAAAAGGCCTGAAACATTAGTTTATTACCATTAATTTATGGCAGGAACAGGTATCGTACCCAGATAGCTCAGTTGGTAAGAGCGTCTGCCCAGATAGCAGAAGGTCTCGGGTTCAATTCACGGTTCGGTCACATCTTTTCCTCTCCTGTTACAGAATTGGCACCAAACTAAATGACTCAAGGTGAAGTGGAGTTTTGTGTGAGGTTTCCAGTGCATGGAAACCTGAAAAATTGGTAGAGAGGAGTGTGGCAGGAACGGGCATCGTGCCCAGATAGCTCAGTTGGTAAGAGCGTCTGCCTTGATAGCAGAAGATCTCGGGTTCGATTCCCGGTACAGTCACATCTCTCCCTTTCCTGTTACAAATTCAACTTCTATAACTTACACAAGCACCTTTCATTTGGCAATGTGAAGGATGCATTATTGCTATTTTATTTGATAAAATGATCAATCTTTGTGATTCTGGTGTTTCCATTTTTCAGAAAGCACAGCTCAAGTCCGTGATCACTTAGGACATTCTACTCTTGCAACAAAAAGTCTCACTACTCTCTCTAAAAATCTTACACCTTAAACAATTAAAAAATAAGTAAGAAATACATGCATTTTGATTGTTTGTTATCTTTCTTGCACTGTATAAACATAATAGAAAAGATTTTGAAGTTGATTGATTGATCAGAGGAAATTCCGAAACTATCCCCTAGCGTTTCTATAGAATTGAAGATAAAATCCTGGGTCAGGCCCCAAATAAAATATGAGAAAAACTAAATTACAGACTCATCTATGATAATATTGTCAAATGGCAATAAAGGAAAATTTTGGTAGAAGTTTTCCTGGGTTGAAATATTTTTGTATGAGTCGGCTTTTACAAATGATTTTTTTTTAGTATTTTATTTTAATTTTTTTTAAATTTGATTAACACATAGTAGATATGCCAATAAGGCATCTCTTGTTACATTATCTTCTATTAAAACATGTGTCACTTGCTTTAATGTAAACATTATGAAAAATTTTATCAAACCACACAGTTTTACATCCCATTGGGGGTGGTACTCCAAGCAGTGGAGGAATTTATAAGAAGAAAGAAAGATGTAAGAGTTACCTCCCACCTCTCCCCCCCCCCCCCCCAAAAAAAAAGCTTACACAAGCACAATATTCCTTTCATTTGGCAATGTGAAGGATGCATTATTGCTATTTTATTTGATAAAATGATCACTCTTTGTGATTCTGGTGTTCCCATTTAACAGAAAGCACAGCTCAAGTCTGTGATCACTTCGGACATTCTACTCTTGCAACAAAACTTCTCACTACTCTCCCCAAAAATCTTACACCTTAAACATGTTAAACAAATAAAAAATAAGTGAGAAATACATGCATTTTGACTATTTGATATCTTTCTTGCACTGTATAAACACTATAGAAAAGATTTTCATGTTGATTGATTGATCAGAGGAAATTCCGAAACTATCCCCTAGCGTTTCTAGAGAATTGAAGATAAAATCCTGGGTCAGGTCCCAAATAAAATATGAGAAAAACTAAATTACAGACTCATCTATGATAATATTGTAAAATTGCAATATCTTTGTTTATTTATAGTTTCTGTCACTTATGTACTCTAAATGCATGTAGATAGGGTAAGAGAAAATAGCCATATACCCATTTTCCAGAATCCTAGGGAACAGGGACTGAAGTAAAATACTGTAATGACATCTAAACTGCAAACCGATAATATTTGGAATAAATCAATTAACTATTATCCATAAATTCTAGGAAATTAGCTATCATGAGATCACATGTAGTTTAATAGAGAGAAAACAACCACACCCATTTTCTAAGACCCTTGGGGTCAGAGACTCAAACAAAATATGAGGTGGACAACGAGATTACAGACCTATCATATTGCATAAAGAATTTAGTCTCCATTATTTATAGTGTCAGCGCTGTAAGCATAAGATTATATGGAATAATATAAAAGAAAATGGCCACACCCTTTTCTAAGACCCTGGGGGTCATTGGCTCAAACAAAATATCAGGTGCACAACTAGACTACAGACCCATCATATTGCAAAAAGAATTATGTCTCTATCATTTATAGTGATAGAAGAGCTATCCGGACAAAATTACATAGAATTTAATGACCACGCCCATTTTCTAAGACCCTGGGAGTCAGGGACTGAAACTGAATGTCAGGTGCACAACTAGACCATGGACCAAGTAAAATACAAAAAGAATTAAGTTTCTATCTCTAACAGTTTCAGAGGAGTTGTCCGGACAAGAATTGTTTACGGACAGACGGACAGACAGACAGACGGACAGACGGACGGACGCCGGACGAAGGGTGATCGCATAAGCTCGACTGGTCTGAGACCAGTAGAGCTAAAAAGAGACGAAAATGACTCCATCATCCAAGAAACAATAGATACATGTATCTTCATCTATAATCTATATTACAGAGAAATCATTATCCAATACCTTTGAGTATTTCTATTTGCCGCTTGGCTTCACCTAATGCTGAAAAGAGGTCTAATTTGATACGAGTTTCTGCACTGAGACTGTTTTCTAGATGTGTGTTCTTCTCCTGCATGGCTGTGAGAGCTGACATAAGAACTTCTGATTCATTCTGTTGCTCTTTATACTGCCGTAGAGACTGGAAAAAAGAAGAGAACATCTTGAGCTTGCCAATTCCAAGGTTAAGGTTAATACACATGTACCATTAGGGAAAATTATGAAATTACAAAGATGTATTTCAATTATTCCGTCTTCATGATTTTACAGGCCTATGTTCGATTTGTGCAGGTATCTGATGTAAAAGCATTATGACGTCATTAAATTCCTTTGTAAATGTCATAATTGTAACCCTGTTTCCCTAAATTTCATGTTGGTTTCCATAAAAATTGATGACGCCACAATGCGTTGATGTCAGATACCTGCACAAATGGGAAGTAACTCTGTATTCCGAAAAGACCGAATTTGAAAGTCAGTTCAGGAACAGCATGATTGTTCAGATTTGTATTCATTCTACTCATTACTTTCTTTAATTCTACAAAATTCTCACATCATACAGGATCAAGTTACATGTACCTCTTGATATGGAGATTTTTTAAAATTGCAAATGTACATGATTGTACATGTACATACATATACATTGTACCTCTAAAGTGAGCATTAAACATGTAATAATTTTTTTCACTTTATTGATTCATCACGTACATGTAATCTCACTTCTAGTGACATTTATATACAAAATATTCCAAAACATGCGAATGAAATGATAAAATGTATACATGAGCATCACATTGAAAACCCGTACAAGATTTAAAAGCCAAATTTTGATGCACCTTCCACTTCCATATAAATTCTAAGCTTTTTCATGTATCAGATGGTGTACAGATCCTTTCAGGATTTACCTTAAGCAGTAAAAAGTAAATGAACAGTGAAGTGAGCATTAACTGCATCACTACATTGTACAACATACTTTATGGGAAAGTTACCTGATTTTCATATTCTAGTTGTCTAAATTGTTCCTCCCTCATATGAAGATCACGTTTGAGCTGCTTTATATCGTTTTCTATGTTCCTTTGACGAGCTTTACATGTGTCTGTACATTCAACTCTGTAAAGATAAAAGTGCATTTTTCTGAAGCAATACACAAATTTATCTAATAAATCAAGCATGCATTTATCATTTTTTTTAATAAACTAGACTTATCAATAAGAGACATGTTGCTTGCTGCATTTTTTTACCTTAATTATGTAACTTTGAGCTTAATGGCGACATACACCCTCACTGGGTTTGAGTGTTTGACATCATGCATAACAATGCTACCCTGACGGAAGAATGATGCATATCAAGCAAGTTATATAGTCATATACTGATATACACTGCCATCCATAAATTAGTATACACTATTTCTACTCATGCTGCTGTTATAAAATGAACAGTTTCAAATCCATTGCTGTATGATTCTAATAATGAACCTTGTAGAAATCATTTGTAACAAACTTGACCCAAATATTTCATGTTTTTGAATTTTTTGTTCTTTTTACATAAAAATGACAATTTTAATTTTGGAAAAAAATTGTGCAGATGAAAAAAGTTTCTTTTTACATTTTCCTCATCACAATTCATAATTTTGAATTATGTGAAGCCAATTATTATGATTCTGTCAAGTTCAGGATTGAAAAATTAGGAGAAACTTATAAAGAATTTAGAATGATTTCCTTGTTTGTATAGTTATTTATGGATGGCAGTGTATGTAAAAGTGTGACTACCAGACAGACAAACATACATGTATACCCATCAAAGTGATTCTCATACAATGTACCAGTTGAATGCAGGCAAAGACAAACTAGATGTTCTTGTACAATCTAATTGTACTAGATGGGTATAAAATACCAGATATGTACATGTACATGTATTACATTTGTCGAATCAGCATAAACATTTATAATGAAGTCACAAAAACCTTTTTGTGCAAATAAGGCAATGCATTTTTACTCTTAAGGAAAAATATTTTAGTGGAAGTTTCCTCCCTGCTTGGATGGAGTCTCTACTTTTTTAATCCTTTCTTTTTTAGTACAACATTTGAAAACTGTATACATTTATCAGATATCGTACATTTATCAGATAAATGAACTGATATAGGAACTAAAATTGTAAGTGTCAAATGTCATTTAAGTTTACTTCCCTATACTCATGATACTCAGCATATTTGAACAACTTCCTTATGATTTCTCAGAATCAGCAAAACGTAAAATTGTAGACTTGAAAACTTGATATATAGTATGATGATTTCACCTTTGTATGATCATTTGACACATTACAATATACAATTATAATTATACTTTATCGAAGTGCAATTACATGTACATTATGCTTTTTAACTTTTTTCCTGAAACATAATGTCTACTAAGTACTTCAAGTATTTTTAGTTTGTAACATAATTGTAGAATTTTAATTTATCACTCCAATCCCAAATGAAGGGAAAAGCAGGCTCGCCCAAACTGTGTTTCAAGCTACCAGTCATACAAAACTTAAACAAATATACATGTAGCAGCTGTTCCATAGGATACAGCCCATGATATTGAATTTTACTTATAGTGTACATACATATACATGTAAATTGCATGTGTTTACTTTATTGGATGAGGATGCAATTGTACTTACACTGTGGGTAATCTCGCAACGCAGAACATTTGGTTTTTCTATTACATGTATTTCTTGTGATATGGATTATCTATTACAAAAGGGGGAATGTGATGCAGTATAGGGATGCAATAGCTACGAATTTTGTCCAAAATAAGAAAATAATATCTTTTCATAAAGCTGAAATAATGATCAGCGTGATTCATGTAGATGAAAGTGAAAGTAGAACGCCGATCGTTTTCATGCGTAATTAAAAGCTAATATTCATCCTAATTTGGATACATCTCATAGTTAAGACATTCTTACACTGCATCACATTCCTCTTTTCTTATAAATGATCTATTTAGCACAAAAATACAGAAAACCCTTTTGTTCTGCATTGCCAGATTACCCACTGTGACTTATAGAATTTGATTCTATGAACAGCAAGATGCATGCTTGTAGCTAGCACTCAAGCCCTAGCTACAATGTGTTGCCATAAAATAGGGACTTTATAAAGATTGCCTGCTGTAAAAATTTCACGACAGATCCACATAACACATGTTAGAATTCAAGGTCAAGGACAGCAAGTCATACGTCTTGCAATGGTTACTGGTATCAAACTTTTAAACAAAAATGTGTGCTAAATTCAGGAGCCCTTTATCTTATACCGTGCTACAAATCTGCATTCAGATGGCTAGACAAACAGATTATTCCTAAATGTACATGTATGTATGAACATGTACACTGTACATACCAAACCTTCAGTCCCTCAATTTCATATGCCAGGAGTGTAACAAGGAAACTGTCATCAAGATCATGAAGATCACAGCCCTAGATTCAGAATAGAGTATAGATATTTTCAATAGCTAACCTGGCAGCTGTGGCTATAGCTACAGCCCTAGCTGCAGCAGCTTCCTCTGCTTTTTTAGCTTTTCTTTCTGTGTTTAATTGAAGTTCTACCCCAGCTCTGAGTTTACGTTCTTCATTCATCTTCTTTTCTAGAACAGCTATATTCTGTTTGTCTTGCTGCCTGCTAGTGACCAGATTATGAAGTCTGAAAATAGAATTTAGCAATTTTTGTGAGAGCATTTTCTTTTTTGGTCATGATACAAACAATGTTCAGCATTTACATTATAACATAAAAGTTTGGATACTTATTACTCTTGAAATTGGTGTTATATGATGACCACACTTAATTTCTAAGACCATTGAACCAGACTATAGACTGACATATTGATAAACAATAATCTATTATACCGGTAATCATAAAGGAGTTGACTGACTAACCCAGTTTGAACATTCAACTAGTATAATTTTTCAAGTCACTGAAATCTCAAAATGTTCAATCATCAAATACAATCTACATGTACATGTATGAATAAAGGGGTAGGGCCACGAAGCCCGATATTGGCCCTAATTTTGATAGATTTTGAACATTGTACTTCATAAAATTTTTTACTGTTATTTGACATTTTGAAACTTTCTCTACTGAATCACGAATCTACTTTTGGTAAACAATGCTTTTATCAATACTTTTTAGCCCTTTGAAAACACCTAAATATGTCATATTTGGCGAAATTGATGCAAAAACTCAATATTTCTATTAAATTAGCAATGGCCGCATGCATTAACTATGATAGAAAATTTATATGTGAAAGATTATCATTAAATCCTTTTGTCATAAACGTTTTATCTCAGTTAACGCATGCGGCCACATTGAATTCTACGACAAAAGACAAAATTTCCAGCAATTTTCGCCATATTTTGTCAATAACGTCAAAATGACGTCACTTCATGACGTCATTACAGTTAAATGGCACATTGTTTGGTGATATTATTCTTTTCATGAAAAGCGGTAAACATTCGTGTATTTTCATGAGAGATATCAAGTATTCCTCATGAAATTTATTTTAAGAGAAAAATCAAGGGCCGATTTAGGGGTCTCGTGGCCCTACCCCTTTGATGATGTTTCGTACTGCATGAAAAAAGAGTGAAATATTTTGAAAATCGCATAACTTGAATGACTATTTAATCCAAACCCTTTTACTTCAGGGTGCATCTACAGTAAAAAGCAACTTGTTTCGTACTGCATGAAAAAAGAGTAAAATGCTGTGAAAATCGCATAA
Source organism: Pinctada imbricata (assembly GCA_033119305.1). Classification (NCBI taxonomy): domain Eukaryota; kingdom Metazoa; phylum Mollusca; class Bivalvia; order Pterioida; family Pteriidae; genus Pinctada; species Pinctada imbricata. Next base: position 40,387,930 of record VSWD01000007.1, on the reverse strand, counting down.
CTTGAATGACTTTTTAATCCAAACCCTTTTACTTCAGCGTGCATCTACATTAAAAAGCAACTTGTTTCGTACTGCATGAAAAAAGAGTAAAATGCTTTGAAAATCACATAACTTGAATGACTTTTTAATCCAAACCCTTTTACTTCAGCGTGCACCTACATTAAAAAGCAACTTGTTTCGTACTGCATGAAATAAGAGTAAAATGCTTTGAAAATCACATAACTTGAATGATTTTTAAATCCTAACCCTTTTACTTCAGCGTGCATCTACATTAAAAAGCAACTTGCACGCAATTTATATTTCAGATTCAAGAACATCAATTTGGCTTCAACAGTAGCTCCCCTCCATGCCTCGGCTTTCGACTTACTTGTTTTGTAAATTTTCGTTATCCTGCTGCAGTTGATAGAGCTCTGACCTAAGGGCTTTGTCGCCTGTGATATACTGGTTCATCTGAGATCGTAATTCCTGCTCTGTATTTCTACTGCTCTGAAGATCTGCTTTTAATTTCTTTATATCACACTCCAACCTGAAGAAATAGGAAAATTTTCAGAGTACGTTCTGAAAGGCTAACAATACTTTCACAGGATATGACTCAAAAACACCTACATAAAGTATGAAAGCATATGGTTTATAATTTGAAGTAATAGACATTCAAAAGATAAGGCCTACGTCAAGGCTTTTTAAAACTTGTTTATGTTAGATACATGTAAATGAAGAGCTTAATTTTGTATTTAAAATTTCTGCAGTATTGTAATACATGTCTACATAATTATTAATATTCTCCACTTGAGACTGAGAACTCTCAAATTTTCCTGGGGTGAGATAAATCTATCTTAACCTGGGATGTCATTACTACCAAAGCGATTTTATTGAAGTAAGGCAACAAACAGGTAATCATAACATACATGTACACATGTATAAGTTGTTTTCTTCTAGTAGACGAAGTGGGAGAAAAACAATCAAACACCATCATGAGGGAGGGCTAATTCTCGAACTGCGTGTACAAACTTTGCTTGTCCATGAACTTAGAAAATTTGTATACTCGGGTTGAGAATCAACATCCTTCCCTCACAGTGGATTATATTACTCTCAACTGAACAGTACAATTTATGTAGTTTTAAACAATTTTGTGAACATTCCATATCATCAGAAACTATACATGTACATCTATTGACATATTACATTCATTCAATTATAATCCCTCAACTTTTATTTCAAATATACAGTATAACATGTTACATGTATACTGTTATAAGAATTGTATAGAATCAACATGTAAATTCTGTATTCTAAATCTGGCAAACATTTGACTTTGTGGACTTGTTTTTATAATAATACCCATACACATTTTGAAAGTACTATTTGATAAAAGGATCTCACCTTGATATCGTATCGTCTTTGTTTAAATTACTAAATGTGGCAGGATCTTTGCTGTAATTCTTTCCTTTCTTGTTGCTGTTTTCTTTTGAACTGTTCAACTTGCTACTATTTGGCATTTTGCTAACACTGTTTGATTTGAACGACTTAGTCTGTTGCTCATTTAAGAAATTATCAGCACTTTCTTGAAAGTTATTCACATCTGTCTTTGATGACGGCTTAGGTATACGTTCTATAAATTCTATGTCGTCATCTTCGTTGATGTCTGTCTCTTTTGAGGATTTTTTACTATCTTCTTCTACTTTTGTGGACTGTTTACCGGCCTCGCCATTTTGTGTTGAGATTTCTTCCTCCTCTGCCTTGGAAGGTAAAGCTACAATACAAGTACATTGAATGTAAAGAACATTTTCGGAGAAGTGAAGTCTTATACGTACAACTCTTTTACAGTTACATGTACATACATTAGTTCCACCAGAAAACTATACACGTACATGTGTACCATCATTTTACAAGGTGTGTAACGTCATATATATACACATATATGGACCAAAATTGAAAGCCAACCAATTGACCCTACCGAACTCGGGAAAAATTTGAGAAATTCCATGACGTCACGATGCAATTTCGATGTTTGACCAAAGTTCGAAGCTTGTTTGTCCGAGGTAACAGCATTGTGACGTCACAAAATTTTGCATTTTTTTCCCAAAATTGGAAGGGTCAATTTAGTTAGTAAATGCTCAACTTTCTGAAGGATATATGATCAGGTTTTAAGTAAGATTTATCTGAGGTGGGGATTTAGAAATATGAATCATTATGGTAACTACTGTTCTTTGAGGCATTGGATATTTGCTGGGTGCAACCTCTACTAAATGTTAATGTTCGAGTGCAAAAGTTAGAATACAGTCATCATATCTTCATAGTCAACTCGCATCTTTTTTCATATCATTCTATAAAAATATTCCAAGTTTTGTCCCATACCTTTTTGTTTTTCTAAATACTCTCTCTGTAATTCAGTTGGCAGTGCTTGCTGAATTAGATTTAAATAAAATTCGTTTTCTTTCTGCACCTCTTTCTGCTTCCGCTAAAATCAAAAATATTCAGAAATCAACATGCTATTAACATGATTAATGTGAAATGCTGCAACAGTTGCTGCTTTGCAATGATTTTTATCGTTTGAATATTCATATTTTAACATGTTTAAATACATGTACATGTAGTACATGAATAAATCAAACATGATTCCTTTTATTAAAGTAATTAAAAGATTTCAGTTTCTAGTTTCTGATTACATTTTTCTTTTTTTTTAACATGTTATTATTTTAAAATATGTATTTCCTTCTCTCCAATCTAAATGTACACCTACATGTATGTACATGAGACAATTTACATGTAGGTTATAGCAAACTATTTTTGTAAATACGTTAATTACACGTACATGTATAACTGCTATAATATTTAAAATAAACGAGAAATAAACAATCTATTTTAGTACCTTGATTAAAGAGATTGCCCTATTATTTCCTAAGATTAAGAAACAACCTAAATGAGTAGAGATCAACTGACACTCACCAGTCTCATTTTGTAGGAAACATAACTTTTAAAACCAAAACCTAATGTGACAACTGGATAACCAATACTGAAAACAGAGGAGTATAAATGGTACAAGCATAAGCACATGCTGATATACATTATATTTCGAACGTTGGACAAAAATATAATAAATTGCACATGTACATGTACAATTTGTGAAATTAATGAAAATATCTCTTTTAAATTGTTCTTTTTTTTTCTTTCAGAAGTATTATGATTGTTTAACAATAAATGCTCAGTCTGCCAAACATGTTAGGTACATGTACATGTAAGTTACTCAGAAAAAGATTGAAATGATTGCATGAAATGTTTTCAGAGACTTACCAGTGAGCTGCAAATGGTCTACATAAATCTAGGTTGAAGGGTAAACTTTTTAATTCTCGTAATCTAACAGATGCTTCAATGTAGACAAATAGTAGCCATAATGAAACTGTGGGAAGACATATACCTCGTTCTGGAAAAGAAACCGTTACGGCAGTTTTACATATTTGTCAACTGTGTCACGTTAACTTAAGAAAAGTTTTAAGCCTAAAGTTCTCAGACTACTAATTTATATATTTTCACAATAGAAAATGTTGGATACATGTATTAAAGAAAATTTGCCAACAGTTTCGTCATGATTGATTCCTCTTTGAGTGAAAATAGCTATACAAAATTCATGATGTCACAATTCATTTTTGATGGTTTTACCAATGTTCGAAGCTTGTTTGTCCAAATTTAGGTGAAAACTTTGTGACGTCACAAAATTTAGCATCTTGTTTCCAACAATCAGAAGAGTAAATTGAGAAGCTAATCATAATACAGTACAAATTGTCAATATTTAAATATATGCCCTATTATGAAATTTCAGTGCACCATATGCACATTTCAACAAGTTATGTCTCATCAGTGATGCTGGATGCCGAAGAAAAGAAGAAATCCAAATAATATACATTTATGAGGAGCAAAAGTCTTATCTTCTAAGGACAGAGCTACGTCATCGGGGAGATAACCCTTAGTTTTAGAAAATTTCCATTGAATTTTGGGATGAGAATTTTTAAATTTATTTCAAGTCAAGTGCCGAAACACTGCGAAACTAGGTGAACGATAAAGAATGCCACTGACCTGTATGCCAAACATACTGAACCCAGACATATGTGCTTGCCGCAAAAAATAGCCATTGAACAGGTATGAAGAGGTAGCAAACCACATCTGATGTCACTGCGATACACACAAAAAATACGGAAAATGCCTGAAAAAAAGGACAAATATTTAGTACATTGAATATGACTTTATCACTTAGTTTCTAGCACTTCTTCTTGAGAATTGCTCTTAATTTATTTCTACCATCATGTTCAAAGAGCTTGGAAGGTGCACATTACCCTTTTTCATCAAGTTCAGTTCATAAAGCTTCACTCACTTCATGATTTTTACATCACACCACATATTCTGCTTTGTGAATTTCTGATGTCAAAGCGTTCGGTCGATTGACAATCTCTCGAAAATTGTCGAAACTGTGCAGCATGTCGGGGTACATAAATGAGGTACAAAAAAAATGGTCCCTCACCGATTTTCATAAAATTTGAGAATTGAACACTTGGATATATTCTCCACAACATATCAAAACATAGGTAATCACAGATTACGAAGCTCACCTCGTGACAGCAAAATTCAATTCAAACATATTTCTTAGTACATGTATATTGGCTTTTAAAGGCAAAACCACTCAAGCAGAAAAAGTAGGTCAAGGTCATTTTATGAAAGTTTGATCAAAGATACATCCAATATGCAAGTTTGGTACATGTAGCAGTTATACTTTGCTCAATATTGGCTTTTAAAGGCAAAATCACTCAAGCGGAAAAAGTAGGTCGAGGTCATTTGATGAAAGTTTGATCAAATATACATCTAATATGCAAGTTTGGAACATCTAGCACCAATACTTTGCTCAATATTGGCTTTTAAAGGCAAAATCACTCAAGCGGAAAAAGTAGGTCAAGGTCATTCTATGAAAGTTTGATCAAAGATACATCCAATATGCAAGTTTGGTACATGTAGCACTTATACTTTGCTCAATATTGGCTTTAAAAAGCAAAATCACTCAAGTGGAAAAAGTAGGTCAGATGCTGCATCCGATGCATGGGTCCATCTCGGCATCCAAAGATGAATCACTTGTGCAAGTTTGGTTACTGTAGCATTAGTACTTTATCAGATACTGAGCTACCCCAAACTTCTTATCCAAATCACTCAAGCGGAGAATGTAGGTCAGATGCTGCATCCAATGCATGGGTCCATCTCGGCATCCAAAGATGAATCACTTGTGCAAGTTTGGTTACTGTAGCATTAGTACTTTATCAGATACTGAGCTACCCCAAACTTCTTAACCAAGTCACTCAAGCGGAAAATGTAGGTCAGATGCTGCATCCAATGCATGGGTTCACCTCAGCATCCAAAGATGAATCACTTGTGCAAGTTTGGTTACTGTAGCATCAGTACTTTGTCAGATACTGAGCTGCCCCAAACTTCTTAACCAAGTCACTCAAGCGGAAAATGTAGGTCAGATGCTTCATCCGATGCATGGGTTCACCTCAGCATCCAAAGATGAATCACTTGTGCAAGTTTGGTTACTGTAACATCAGTACTTTGTCAGATACTGAGCTACCCCAAACTTCTTAACCAAGTCACTCAAGCGGAAAATGTAGGTCAGATGCTGCATCCGATGCATGGGTTCACCTCAGCATCCAAAGATGAATCACTTGTGCAAGTTTGGTTACTGTAGCATTAGTACTTTGTCAGGTACTGAGCTACCCCAAACTTCTTAACCGGACGCGGACACGGACGCGGACGCGTGGGGTTATATCATAAGCTCACTCAACTTCGTCGAGGTGAGCTAAAAATTACAGAACCACTTTTTAATATTTTTGAAAACGATCCCCCTACATTCGTCAACTGTAGAGTGTTCTAAATGAAATAGCTATTTAAACCATGTAAATTGTTTTATTGTCTAGTTAATCCCTTTGTTACATACACCATTCAATAACACATACACATCTCATGCTTGGCAACATTTTTTACTTAAAAACTTTGTGATGAATCGATGGCTAGATATATATTATATTCTAATATGACTTGATTCTTTTTCCCTATTAAGACAACAGACGCGAGCCGGGCTCTATTCTCCAATATAGGCCCTATAGCGATAAGCCACGCCTATCCATTTTCTGGAAGCAGGTAAACCGGCAGGAACTGGTTTTTTACCAAGAATCGATTTAGTCGTCTGGTCATCATTAGAATAGAAATAAAAAATGACAAGCCGGGCTCTATTGTCTCATAATGCCCTTGCGTCCTCAGCCAATAACATTTATCACCTCGCCGCTGACGCTGCTCGGTAATAAATGTGATTGGCTGAGGACGCTCGGGCATTATGAGACAATAGAGCCCGGCTTGTCATTTTTTATTTCTTAAATAGATACCATAGTCAAACTAAAACCTTTTGTTTAACTTTTGTACTATTTATACGATTTCATTAAAGCTTTCTACTTTCACATTAGATCAGGATTCTATTTGAGTAAATTTGATAATTATGGTACAATAAAATGGTATGATTAGAATTACAAACGGGACACAATATTTGACATGATGGGCGACTCTTGATATTTTTCCTTCCACTTTAAACAAGGTCACTGTTAATAGCTCTTTACCTCCTTGTTAAACAGGAAACTTCAATGAAGTGAAAATGATAATTTACAGTCACTTAATGTTGAAAAGGAAATGTTTCTCTTTGAACATTTTTATCTCCACAAAACAATAAATACAAACATTCATAGGGGATTTTATTAGGCCAATTACCAGTAACAGATATTACAGAAACTGAAGGAAATTATTGTATTTACGATCCCATTTTTTTTTTTTTTTAATTTTTCTTCTTTAACTGACATTGATCCTTTTTTTATACTGGTCCTAACCATTGCAAACCAGTAATATTTAGGATATTTTATATCATACATGTTTTCTTACATATAATATGCTCCACGCAAAATGATTATGGCATAGAGACAGGGGTTTTTTTTTTATTTTGGGGAAGGTGCCTGTCCCATTTGGGAAAATTTGCGACATTTTGCTGAAATTGGGAAAGGTTTATACAAATTCTCAACAAAGACTAATCATTTATCAACACTGCCAATCCATTGATTTGCTTGAACTTAACAAGGGATGAATAAAAGACTTCAAAATGCACTTAGAAATATTACATTTTGTGCTGACTTCCAGGTTTTGATTCTTATTTTCTCATGTGGTGTTTTCATAATTCCTCTTTAGGAATTTCAGTGTGATTTTTTGGGAAAAATAGAGGAAATTTGGCATTGGGAAGGGGCCGTAATTCGGCCCCAAAACAAGGGAAAAAAAAACCCTGAGAGATGTGAATACATGTACATTTGCTAATCAGACTTTTATTTTCTATAACAAGAGTCCTGTAATGCAGTGCTATTCCTCGTGTTGCTTGTTTCAATACCCTACGTGTAGCATGTACATGTACGTTAACTTTGTATCATGATTACTTGTATTACAAGACGGGGGTTCTGCTACAAAAAATGTACTTACCAGTCCTTGGTACTTGAATGAGTCGTATACACTGCGAACAAGAAGCCAGAATGGCCAAAGGTACTCAAAGCGGAATTCCAGTATAAAGTCTGCCATCAGGACCAGTGCCCACACCATAAGAAACTTCAGGTACAAGAAGGTGCTGAAAGAGGAATGGTTTTATGATATTAAATCTTATCTCAATAGCATAAATGTATGTGTACTTTATTCTTCCTAAGATTCAGGTCTCACACTCATAGGTGACTGCAAATATGATCGTTTTCTCTTTCCGCCCTCCCCTCCTTTCTCCCATTCATGGTTGAAAATGGCCGTGAAGTAAAGAAAAAAGAACAGCCACGATTCATTGAAAGAAGACCATATTTGCAGGCACTGTTTCTTTTACATTTCAGATAATAAATCAGCATGTTTAGAGAGAAATCAGCTTATTTTGAACTTCGATATAGCCTAATCTGGTTTCCATTTTATCTATAGAAGAGACACATGTAATATGATGTAAGAAAATATAAGCGATATCACGCATGTAGAAAATGGCAAGTCAAATCTAACATCTAGAGGAGATAATGAACCATGACACCTGTGTACATACATTTGTAACAGACAGCAATCTTACAAAGGATATACTGGTACATGTACATGCCAGACACTGCAAAAATTAAATCTGTCAGTTCGAACCATGTAATCAAAACAGGTAGAGTAATATTTTCAGCACTTAATTGCTATAAACATGATAAGCCTCAGCATTTTTGAAAGGTGGGAGGAGGGGGGGGGGAAGGGAGAAAGTCCAACATTTGTTTTCAACAACATGGATGATACATATGCAGACTCAATATATCACATTAAATACACTTGGTCACATCAAATTATCACATCTGTTTCATTTTTAAGTCTAGAACAGTTACACTGTCAAGGGAAAATTCTGTAAAAGACTACACTAAAAGTACGGTAGTTTCATTTGCAATGAATGCCAGAGAAGCAAGGATGGATTTTAGGTATGGTGTAAAACAAAACAAGACTCAAGTCTAGAATCTCAATTAGTGCTGTAAAATTGGAAAAATTGTCTATCGATTATTGGAAACTATCGGAGAAGTACAATCAATATCACAATTGGAATAATCTGACTTTTTTCTTGTTTAAAATTGTTCAATGTTCTGTATCTTTTCAGAGTGAGAATACTCAGTGCTTGTGATTTAAGAATCTGATTTTTATTTAAAATCATGGAAATAAATCAAATGATGAACATTCCTTGTTCTTAATAACAAAATCTTGAAGTTTGCTCGAGAAAGAAGGCCTTCCTTTTTCTTTCTAAAGCCAATATGGTCCCAAATGGCTGAAATTGTGTCAAAGTGACTTCAATAGCGACAATCGATTTTCAAAACCATTATTGATAGTTGGCGACTTTTAAGTCTCAGCGGGGACTATTGTTTCAACACTAATCTCAATAATCTTCACTCAGACCTGCTTACCTGTTTCTCACAATATTTGTAATATAATTTTGTTCAAGAAAGTGTAATTTTGGAGACTAAAGCATAATATGAACCACTTATACAATTTAAGAAAAAAACATCGTCTTTTGTCCGCTTCAATAATTGCTACACATTTCAAGAATTAAAGTGCTTGCCTTTACGATATGGAAGACATTTGTTCATCAAGCGCTCAAAAATGGAAAACGTCAATTTGATCACGGTAAGTTTTAGGCGTAAAATGGAATAGCTAAAGTGTAGAGCGTTATTATAATTTAACGGTCGAAAATCGTAAAAATTACGCCAGTAAGAGTTACTTTCATAGAACATGGGGAATATGATGATTTAATCTAAATCTGCCAGGATTCAGCCATATCTTGTCAATATGACTTTTGTGTTACATGTAGTCCCCAGAGATCTCAACTTTCAACCTAAAACATTAAAGGGTCCATCCTTCTCTGTGACTCAGAAGGTAAAATATACCAATAAGGACTATGGCCCCTCTTAAGCCGGGCTTCCACTGTCGCAAAAGTAGAGGAGAATGAGCTACGATCAGAGGTGAATGAACAATCGTGTTACATTCTTGTCTGTTCTCATTAAGTATTTCTTGGCATGATAAGCACACGATAGCGTCACGAATGCAATAAGCGTTTAAAATCTTCGAATTCATTAGCATCATTTTAGAGCAGATAAATTTACAGCATGGACCAGACATGCATGTTTCGGGTATTTAACCCTCGTCAGTGATCCTCAATCTAAACAATGAAATATGGCCAAAATCTGTGAAAATATGCTACGCGTTGGCTACTACAGTGAGGCAAGTGATAAGAACAGAGAAGAATGTGACACGAATGTGCCAAGATAAAAAGACACTGAGGCGAATGCAGGAGATTGAGACACGGCTTTAACCTGATAGCGCTGCTTGATTGAGCCACGACTTTAAGCCGATAGCGATGTGATCATGACAAGAATGTGACAAGAGCAAAACAAAAATCATTTGATATATCCAGGAGCACAACACCCTTTGTTGACTTTGACCTCTTTCCAGGTTGTTTTCTCTTGAAAGGCATTGTCTAAGTTTTCAAAATACATGTATTTATTCGCACATTTTTACATCAGCTGTGAGATAATTATTCTTGTCACTGTCAAGTGAGTATAGTTTTAGTTCTATCGTGGCAATAACAAGTCAAGATCGTGGCTGATTTGCTTTGGTTATTTTCATTTGCGTCAAATTCTTGGGGCATTCGCATCACATTTGTGTCAGATTCTTTCTTGTCAGGGCTCTATCATGGTTCATTCTCCTCCACCTTGGGAACAAGAATGCACGCGAATGTGATGAGAACGTGCTGCGAATGAAGGAGAATGCAACGTGAATGCGCTGTGTCTGTGCCGCGAGTGTGAGGCATATAAGAATTCAGACCCGAATGAAACATTCGGTGCCGCAAACAGAGGAGAATACCGGTATGACATAATGAGACAAGAATACCCAAGATTGAGAGGAGAATAACTGAATATATGCTACGATTAGACAAAATCACCTTATTAGTGTTGTATAATTGGAAAAATTTAATAATCAATTATCGGTTTATAATCCGAGAGAATTTTAATCGATTATTTCGAGTTAATCGAAAATAATTCTTTCTTGTTTCTACAGAAAGGAATATGACAAGTAATGAATAAACTTCACTTAATCTTATGCTATTATACAAAGCAGAATGTCTAGAAAGAACTCCCACCACAGAATGATAAAATCCTGTCTAGCAAATGAATATATATATATATATATCCAGATATAGATATTGATGTATCGCAGGCCCGTATTGCATCTGACGTTGAAAACTTGTCATTACTATTAAAAAATTCCATCCATTGTATGCCTTAGAGAGTGTATCCTTTAAAATTATTTATGCTAAGAAACGATCGTTGATCTACTTTCGTTTTATTCGTACTTGTCATACGCAAATTTGACAGAAAATTACAAATTTGACAGAAAATTATGTCATTCTTTTCCACGTTGAATATTTCCGATTATAATTGATTCTTAAAAACATAATTGAAATCAAGATATATTAGCGATGATGTCGCTATTGTCGGCAATAATCATTTCAACATTTCACCTAATTGTAGCCGTATTACCTCATGTAAATTGGTCACCTCATACATGGACCGTCTCTTATTTTCATCTCTGGATTTCATGGAACTTATTTTGTGTCATAAGTGGGGGGGGGGGGGGGGGTTGATCTATGTAACAACAACTTTTCCCATGAACTTAAACCAGACAATCAACATTTCAAGTAAGTATAACTTTTTCTTACAAAGCCTCATGCAAATCATGTCAAATAATAGCTAGAGACAAAATCATTTCTTTTTACACACATGTTCACTTATGACAGAACCGACAGACCGATGTTTCTAAAAATAGGTCACATCATCAACAGACAATCATCCATATTTATATACATGAGGAACCTACGCCATACAGTTTTTAATTGGGAATTAAGTAAGCTCTTAGTTGCAAAATAAAAAGCATGAAAAACAAATTCATGACTGCAGGCATGTACTTCCAGAATCTTCGCATATGATTAGCGAAACTGCTGCCATATTGGAAAATTTTAATACCTTCCGTAGAAACCTTCCGTTATTTTGCTTCGCTTCGGGAGGCGACGTACTTTACCACAATCGGCATTTCTTCTCTTCATATTCTTTCACAAACTCTAGTCTTTAGGTTTTACAGTCTTAGACATATATCTTCCACGTTTTATTGGTACACAAGACAAATATTTGTGTATTTTCTTTAGCACCTGTCAACCCAATAACTCGCATGCGCTAAACTCATTGCACTTCGGCAAAATCCGTCATTTCCCGTAAGAGGAGAAGCAAAAGTGAATCTAATACCCGATAATCAAATACTACTTCTATATTATTCTATTTCACTAACTTAATACAATAACTGTATTAATTTTAAAACATGACACATGTATATGATAAATTGTGATGTCCATGTCCGCAGGGACCTGATGTCCGTCCATTATATCTTTTATTATAATCATGTTTTTAAATTATATAACTTAGAACCAAGATTTAAGTCAAAACATTAAATACATGTTAAGATAATACGTCATTTGTATGTTATTTATGTGTAGAGTTCCTCCCAATGAAAAAAAAAATCTACATCAAGTTTGATTTGAAATACTGAATTAAAAAAAAAAAAAGGATGCGGGACTGAGTATCATAAAAGAGTCAATCATGATTGATCAACAAATTTCTGAGCTATCTCTTTATCTCTCTATTTTTGATGGATTAATCTTGGCATGCCAAGAGAAAATGTCGAAGTCCTATACATACTATGATTTATCCCTATTGTGTTATAATGGCGCCACACCAGTGCACGCGGCGCCGCGCAATTAGTACGGAGTTCTGATTTATCCGCAGGGAGAACGCGGCCCCTCCCCATGGAATCTGCCATATAATGAATATGGATTTTTCCCGGTTTTTACGCATGTAGATGACTTGGAAGCCCCGGCTCCCCTCGCGGACATTCAGTGCATTCAAATATGACGGCTTGGAACCGCCCCTCCCCCCTTTTATGAATCCTAGATGTTAAAATTGATGATGTTGTAATTCAGTCGAAGTACCCCCCCCCCTTTTCCACACACACACATACACCCTTACAGCAACACTTCGAGTCAAGCTCTCAATGGAAATTTTACTTTGAAATCCGCACTGAAATACAACATATATAATGATTTTGTTGAATACATTGGTTTTAATTACTCGTGACATCTTTAAGAGTGATGCCCAAATATATCAGTTTTCCTCGAGTGACGCCAGTGGTTTTATGCTGTCCAATTAAATGTACGCGGCTGGTAATCAAGGACTTATAAACAGTTTATTTATAAGTACTCTCTTGGAATTTAACGTGTACATGCCTACAACTAGATGCAAGAAAACGACTTTATTGTACAATGATATTTGTACTGGACAATCTTTTATATGTTATGCTTAATAGAGATTGAGAATTTCAAGTTGAATTTCATGTTCAAACTGATTTTATTTTTATGTAGGTGAACAAAATATACTGCTCCAACAGTATGTTAATTCATTACAAACAAAAATGTAACACAATGATCAACAGTCAGCTTAATTAATTCTGAACTTTCTGTGCGCGCAGATCACTTCGGAAACTGGATGAACACAATTTTGATCACTTTGTCGTGCTAAAATTAAAATAAAGTCTATATCCTTGAATAGATTTCGCTTAGTCGTAAATTTTGGTATATGTTACATGGTCGAGGGTTTCAGGCAAAATGAATTGTAGATGGAACGTTTTCAGTAAGTCTTGACGGTTTAGTGACAAATAAGCAAGGTATCTCGCTGCGTAAAAAAATACTGATTGTCCTCATGACGTCATTTTTGTTTAGGTTAATGGTGCTTGTACATTTTTCAATAAAATAATAATACACCCCCCCCCCCCGATACTCTTTTATAAAAAATGACTTCCGTTAGCAATAGCATCAGAGAGTTAATTATTATTTTTATTTGTTTTCATTACCTCGGGATCGGCCGAACTTTTAATCGATCTCAGAAAGTTTGGAAAAATCTCAACATGGCGATGCACGTTCCCAGGGCTCCGGGCTTTGCCCAAATGTTAAAAGACGGTGCTAAGGTGAATTTAAGACATATTTTGAAATTATTAGTCTTAAAGAATAGGATTGATCGTTTGTTACATTAGTTAAGACGTCGATTATCAGTAATATGTTCAATGAAACCCCAAAATGTGCCATGTGATTCACATGCTTGTTTTGTTTGAGAATGTTCCAGAACTCGTTATTTTCATGCTTCTAAACTACAAAAATTTGAGCAAACTATCTATTAGATTTATCTCTGCTTTATAAAACGAGATAAGAGAGATAATCTATATGAATGCTTAGGAGATCTGACATACATGAGTGAGTGATGAAAAAGGGGGGGGGGGGGGGAGAGAGGGATTTTCACTATCGAACTTCATGTCTCCTTGCTGTTTAAAAAGAATTGATGGATTTCGAGGTGTTCTTTCTAATATCTTTCTTTAATGACTAAAAATATTATTACTAAATTATTTTTTGAGGTAGTACATATATAACAATGTATAAACCTACAAAATAGGTGTATAAAGCATGGGAACACAATGTTTGAAGACCATTGCGGTTTTTACTATAGATTATATAGGGAAAACAAAAATTAAAATACGACAACTATGATTGGTATTAAACATGTTAAAGTATTGTAGTAATTTTAGTGTTACATGTATGTAAAAAAAATAAATAAATAAAAATAAAAAATATATTTTGTATGAAAAAAAATTGCCAAAATAGCAAAAATTGGTGGTTCCTTGCAAAATTTCTTGTCTTACATTATTTGTATTTCTATTGATTTAATAGTCCATTTTCAATAAAGTATGACCGATTTAAATCTTTCTTTTATATGCACAGACATCACATCATTCGGCAAAATTTTGCATTGTGACGTCATATTTGATTGCACCGACTTTATACCTTTGTCATGTTTTCTATTTTGACGTCACAATGAAAATGCATGTATCGCCAAATTTTGTGATGTCTGGTGTTTGTCTGCCCAATGCATCTACTGGAAAATCAGCTAATTAGAATTGTATCCTTGAAAGTTCTTCGTTGTAATAATCATGATAATATTTAATTCTTCCTAACAGCATTACAGTGGCCTAGATGAAGCAGTGTATAGAAACATTGATGCTTGTAAAGAGTTGGCAAAGACTACAAGATCAGCTTTTGGTCCATTAGGTAAGACTAAGAGTAGGCATACATGTATGATATAAGAATTTTTATTAGTCTAGCTGGTATTCAATTGAGCAACTTGGAAAGACAGGGACCATACATGCAACATAGTCCCATTTATTTAAAAAATGGCCAATTCAAACCTGTCTACTTTCTCACAAAATGCCCCATTGAAATTGTAGAAAATCATGGAAAATAACCAATTCACAAAAATCCGTTCCCAAACACTCACCGTGGGGTATCACGTGATACACAAATGATATGTTCCACAGGAATCCCCTTTGATTGAACTAAGTCAGTACTGTCTAAATCTACTTTATATGAATTTATTTTAGGCCTATCATATGGTCATTACATGTATTATCAATTATATGATGGTAATTTATTCTGGTCAAGAATAGACGTGTATTCGGAGAACACTTAAACAGAAAATTTTCAATGCTCGCCACATGTTATGATATGGTGCACGGACAGATACAAAATTTTCTGTTTATGTGTTCTCCAAATATACATGTACGTCTATTCTTGACCAGAATAAACAGTCCAGGAGAATTCTAAAAAAAGTAATATTACTTAAAACTGTAATATTACTGTTAACAATAATCCCTGACATTATTGAAAACAATAATGTTGCCACCGTATATTACATATTTCTGTAATATAGACAAAGCAAAGTTTTAAAGCCACCAGCACAGTTTATATCACACAATTCTTTCACTCAACAACAAATTTGTTAGACATGAAAAAAAATTCAACTGAAAAGTGAAAATGATGTCCATTTGGAACCTATTTTTAACTTTTTCCTCTTTCTGAAATCACATTTTCTTCAAGTATGTTCAGGAAAACATTTTCCTGATGTTCTGAATAATTTTTCAGTGTACATTTGAATGAGATACAACTCCTTATCACCCTCATTTCTCCCCGAATCCACTGGTATAAGAGCGAACTGACCATCTTAATAGTATTATTACTTACAGTAATATAAAGAGATAAATTTCAAAGAAAGATAACTCCAATTTAATTTATATTATTGTTTTTATTGTGCGAATAGCACATAGCGATTGCCTGATTTCTTCACTCATGGGAGCCCCGTCTACTGAGTATGTATAAATGATGTTACTCTGTTTACATGTACATGTACCTTGGGACTGCGTCAGTGTCATGATCGGTATAAAACATGACCTAATGAAAAATTGCATCTGTATGTACTGAGATGAACGCAGGCTGTGTGTTGGAAACCCCTTTCCATTACCAGGTGATTATCTGTTTTAGTGGACAATATATAAATGAAACGTTGCTATCGATAAAGATATTAAGTTGAATCACTGAAACGTAAAACTAACTTCAAGTAGGCTTATTTTGCCCCGCTTCACAAAATAAAATCTGTATACAACGGAAAAATTAGGAACTTCCATTATGAAATATGATATTAGGATGTATCATGTTTTTATATACTATACAAGAAGTGAATTTTGAGAGTGGGGAGCAAATTAGAAAATAAGATTCGTCTTCTTTCCTTGTATTTGGAATCATCAATCGATAGTCATATTGGATTGTTGAATTTTTTAGGGGGGGGAGGGGTAGATTTAATGTGATGTTATTTGATTTTCATGTTCACTGTCAGACATCATCTTTCAATTCATTACAACAACATTATGCATTTGCATTTTAGTTCTGTCTTTATACATCCATAAACTGGCCTACGAAGGTGTTCAGGAACAAATATAACTTTGAAAACACAATATTTCGTCATACATTATAAGTGATATCATTCTGGCTATTCGCACTCAGTACCTTTAGTGCTTTGATTAATATTACTATTTCCAGTATTCTCTTGGACTGATAAATTACCATCATATAATTTATAATAATGACCATATGATAGGCTTAAAATAAATTCATATAAAGTAGATTTAGACAGTATTTACTTAGTTCAATCAAAGGGGATTCCTGTGGAACATATCATTTGTGTAGCACGTGATACCCCAGGGTGACACTGTATAGATAACTTATTATGCAGGATGCAGTTCCAATACCTTAGGTCTGAAAATTATTATTATTATCAATGTTTGGAAATTCTCAAATCAAAATTCTGCTACAGTGTACATGTACATATCTAAATAATTTATTTGAACAGCTAAAGGTCAGAATAAAGTCATGAAAATGGTGATTCAATCACTTAAAGGTTGTTGGGCAGTTTTCAAATTCACATTCTACTACATCTACTTTAAACATACGTATATCTATTTGTATGTAAGGTTACTCATTTGTAGGTCAGAACAAAATGGTCATCAATCACTTAGAAAAGCTGTTTGTAACCAATGACGCAGCTACAATATTGAGAGAATTAGATGTCCAGCATCCAGCAGCAAAAATGGTTGTCATGGCATCACATCAACAGGAACAGGAAGTTGGGGATGGCACAAACTTTGTCCTGGTCTTTGCCGGTGCTTTACTGGAACATGCAGAGATGCTCCTTCGTATGGTAGGTATATTATTATTACGTGTATCATAATGAATGAGATGCTACAGTGAAATATTATGTTACAACATGTAAATGCTATTGCGACTGTAAGCGTAAACTATAAAATTGAGTGACGTAAAAATGTTTAGGAGTATCTTACAGTTTGTTTCATTCTCTTGAAATTAGAAATGTTCAGTTTTAAAATCTTTTGATATTTCGGTTTATACATGTTCATGTAGGTTGAAATAACGAAAATATAGGAGTCTTTCTTTTTTCCTGTTTCAGTCAGATCTTATTTCATCTAAAAAATACATTTGACACCTGGTACATGTACTTCATTTATTTGAATAAGATCATATGGACAGTGAATTAAATGTTAATTACCTCAGTGTTTTTTTCAGTAATTTGGGACTGGGGTCCAGGCCTGTGATAATTCCATCTACATGTATACATGTATATGATTAGGAAAGTTTAGAGCCACAATTGGGGAAAAAAGATACTATTTTTCATTGGGAATGGGGCCGAATAACAGCCCCAAAAAGGGCAAAAAAAAAAGAAAAGAAAAAGAAACAAACCTGTACCTGCTTGTATAAAACTATTGATACTTTCAGAAATTTCAGAGTAAACAATATTTTTGTGACAACATTGGTTTGTAGGTTTATCATGTTCATGCTTATGGCAATTGTTTGAAAATTAAAAGCATTGTGATCCTTTTGCTTTCAGGGTCTTTCTGTCACAGAAGTAACAGAGGGCTATGAAATAGCATGCAAGAAAGCGTTAGACATACTACCAGGTAAATTTATCTTATGACTGAACTTATAAACTGAATTACATGTTATAGCGTAGTAATGCCATTGCTAAGAATATTTAATGGAAATGCCACCGTAGTGAAGTAGTGGAAATAGGGTAGAAAATTCACATGTAATTAAAAAGAATTACATGTAATGGAAATTTCATTAATTAAGGAAGATGGAAATTCACATGAAGTGATAATCATTACATGATTATGATGGAAAATTACAGTATTGAATTTGAAATATTACTAATGGTTACTGTGTATAAATGCACATAATCTTTGATGAGTTTGCTCTATGCAAAAAAGAAGCCGATTTCGTACTTTGCTTTCATTTCAGACTTAGTATGTGGTGAACAGAAAAACCTCAGGGATAAAGAAGGTGTAACTAAAGTGATCAAAACAGCAGTAATGAGCAAACAGTATGGAAATGAAGACTTCTTAGCAAAACTCATAGCAGAAGCATGCAGTATGTATACAAATCATTGTGTCGCCTGCGAAACATAGCGACACTTAGGGATCACTTTGTCCGTTGTCCGTCTGTCTGTCCATCTGTCTGTCACACTTGGATGTCACACCCTATAAAAGTGATTCCTGAGTGTCGCTATGCTTCGCAGGCGACACATGCATTCCTTGGAATGATTTTTTTAAATTTAAAATTATATAATCATGATAATGATAATTTTCAATAAAAAGTTTTAAGATTCATGCATATTTAAAAGTTGAAAAGCAGAAGATATGAAATAAAATTAATATTCATAAGTTAATTTTTGTGGCCCTTTATTGGTACCTTTGAATTCAGGATGAATTCTATGTACACATGTGATTCATGAAATGCAAATGGATTGTATTTGTGTGTAATATTTTTAGGAATAGCTTTGTGGTCTATTTATCTTGTTTCATTTCGTTTCAACATGAAATTTTTCTTATTTTTCAGTTTCTGTTCTGTCAAAGAAAGTCACATTTAATGTAGATAATGTAAGAGTATCCAAAATATTGGTAAGTACATCACATGTATGTTTGTTTGACACCAGTAAGTTTACATTGATTAATCCCCCCTCCCCTTTATTTTCAACATTTGCATAGAATGTAAAATGTTTTGTACCGGTAGGTCAGACTTTTTAGCTCACCTGAGCCAAAGGCTCTAGTGAGCTATTGTCATAGCGATCCGTCCGGCGTCCGTCGTCCGTCGTCTGTCGTGTGTCGTGTGTCGTCTGTCGTGTGTCGTCTGTCTGTCGTAAACTTTTCACATTTTCGACTTCTTCTCAAGAATGGCTAAAGGGATTTTGATGAAACTTGGTAGGTATAAAGTACTAATGGTCCCCTACAAGTGTTGTTGTTTTTCGTCCGGATCCCTCAACAGGTGGCGCCACCACAGGCAAAAGTAGGTCACAGGGGGTACCCTCCTTTGACAAACTTCCTCTTCAGAACGGAAGCACGTATCGACAAACCGAAAGCATCAGGATGATCTAGAGAGATGTCTTAAGAAGTGTTGTTATTTTTGGTTCCACTCCAAACTCAAATTTTTGACGCTTTTTTGACGTCTCTTCGGACTTAGTCAGAAATGCTAATTTTTGCACTATTTCTTTAAATAACTCAATAAGTGTATGATTTTACACACTCATTTACTGCATATTTATCATATCTAACTTAATCATTGCTTTGATATGAATTTTATGCTTAAATTTTATTTTTTTGATTTTTTATGAATTTTTTTCTTATGTAAAAAGGAAGGGGGGGGGGTGATTTTCATACATTTTCTGCTTCTTTTCTATAACCACTCTTCAGATTGTCATGACATTTTGTAGATATGAGGTACTCATGCATGGTACCCTTCAAGTGAAAGAATTTTGTCAAGATATCCACTTTTGGATTTTTAAGGAATATTTTTTAAGATTGTACATAGGTATAGTGTATGTTTTCCATGCCCAATGGACCCATGGGGAGTGGCTTCAAACCCCGGCGGGACCCCAACAAAATTTTTTTCCCTTTTTAGCTCACCTGAGCCAAAGGCTCTAGTGAGCTATTGTCATAGCGATCCGTCCGGCGTCCGTCGTCCGTCGTCTGTCGTGTGTCGTGTGTCGTGTGTCGTCTGTCGTGTGTCGTCTGTCTGTCGTAAACTTTTCACATTTTCGACTTCTTCTCAAGAATGGCTAAAGGGATTTTGATGAAACTTGGTAGGTATAAAGTACTAATGGTCCCCTACAAGTGTTGTTGTTTTTCGTCCGGATCCCTCAACAGGTGGCGCCACCACAGGCAAAAGTAGGTCACAGGGGGTACCCTCCTTTGACAAACTTCTTCTTCAGAACGGAAGCACGTATCGACAAACCGAAAGCATCAGGATGATCTAGAGAGATGTCTTAAGAAGTGTTGTTATTTTTGGTTCCACTCCAAACTCAAATTTTTGACGCTTTTTTGACGTCTCTTCGGACTTAGTCAGAAATGCTAATTTTTGCACTATTTCTTTAAATAACTCAATAAGTGTATGATTTTACACACTCATTTACTGCATATTTATCATATCTAACTTAATCATTGCTTTGATATGAATTTTATGCTTAAATTTTATTTTTTTGATTTTTTATGAATTTTTTTCTTATGTAAAAAGGAAGGGGGGGGGGTGATTTTCATACATTTTCTGCTTCTTTTCTATAACCACTCTTCAGATTGTCATGACATTTTGTAGATATGAGGTACTCATGCATGGTACCCTTCAAGTGAAAGAATTTTGTCAAGATATCCACTTTTGGATTTTTAAGGAATATTTTTTAAGATTGTACATAGGTATAGTGTATGTTTTCCATGCCCAATGGACCCATGGGGAGTGGCTTCAAACCCCGGCGGGACCCCAACAAAATTTTTTTCCCTTTTTAGCTCACCTGAGCCAAAGGCTCTAGTGAGCTATTGTCATAGCGATCCGTCCGGCGTCCGTCGTCCGTCATCTGTCGTGTGTCGTGTGTCGTGTGTCGTGTGTCGTCTGTCGTGTGTCGTCTGTCTGTCGTAAACTTTTCACATTTTCGACTTCTTCTCAAGAATGGCTAAAGGGATTTTGATGAAACTTGGTAGGTATAAAGTACTAATGGTCCCCTACAAGTGTTGTTGTTTTTCGTCCGGATCCCTCAACAGGTGGCGCCACCACAGGCAAAAGTAGGTCACAGGGGGTACCCTCCTTTGACAAACTTCTTCTTCAGAACGGAAGCACGTATCGACAAACCGAAAGCATCAGGATGATCTAGAGAGATGTCTTAAGAAGTGTTGTTATTTTTGGTTCCACTCCAAACTCAAATTTTTGACGCTTTTTTGACGTCTCTTCGGACTTAGTCAGAAATGCTAATTTTTGCACTATTTCTTTAAATAACTCAATAAGTGTATGATTTTACACACTCATTTACTGCATATTTATCATATCTAACTAACTTTTTTTCTTAGATTGTCATGAAACTTGGTAGGTATGAGGTACTCATGGTTCCCTACAAGTGAAAGAATTTTGTCAAGATATCCTCATTTGGATTTTTACGGAAAAACATTCATAGATACAATGTAGGTTTTCCATACCCAAGAGTAGTGGTTCAAACCCCGGCAGGACCCCACTTTTGCAGTTTTTTTTCTCCTTTTTTTATATTTATCGTTAGAATAGAAAGTGTGAAAGAATTCTGTCAAAAAATCAACTTTTAGATTTTTCATGATTTTTTAAACAGACAAGCTAGTTTGGCTTTGTGTACTTATTTTCGTACGTCGAAATAACTCAGGCACACATGCAATCAAATATATACTCTGAATTTATTTTTGAGATGTTGACTTTTTCCATACATGCATATTATATAACAATTTCCCTATATAATGATTATTTTCTCCGCTTTATTTTTGTATCTATGGTAAACAAAGTCGCCATATATCTTGTGTTACAGATTTGATTGGTTAATTCCTCCACGCCCATTTGATAGTCACGGTGGGTAATCTCGCAACGCAGAACACTAGGTTTATCTAAAATTTCGTGTATTACAAATTATTTTTCACAAAAAGGGGAATGTGATGCAGTGTAAGGATGCCTTAGATACGAGTTTTATCGAAAGTAAGAGAGGTAATATCCTTTTATAAAGCCGAAAAACTATCGGCATGATTGGTGTAGATGAAAGTGAAAGTAGAACGCCGATCGTGTTTGTGCATTATAAAAAGCTATAATATCCATCTTATTTTGGATACAACTCATAGTTAGGGCGTTGTTACACTGCATCACATTTCCCTTTTTGTAATAAATTATCTATTTTACGCAAAAATATTGAAAAATAAATTGTTCTGCGTTGCGAGATTAACCACCGTGTTAGTACTGTACACGTGATACATTTCAGGAGATTAATAGATGATCTATCGTGCAAACAAAATAGTACTGCCGGTATTTAATAGATTTTATTTAATGTGCATATACTGGGAACACTTTCATGCTTGTTATTATTCATATACTTGGAACAATTCCATACTTGTCATCATTTATAAACTTAGCTGGAATTTCCTTTGTCTTAGACTCTCTTAGATGAATTGTATACGGACTGAGTTCATGAAGAAACATCTAATGAGTAATCCCTTCCCGAGGATTTTGAGAATGTATAGGACATTTGATATATCTGAAATTCTTGAAAACAAATGAGTAATTTCTTCCGGAGGATTTTGAGAATGTATAGGACATTTGATATATCTGAAATTCTTGAAAACAAATAATTCAGTTCAGAGTTCTTGAAATCTTTCAATGAAATGTTGGACCACAGGAAGCTGTTGTTTTAAAAGAGGAAATAAATTATGATTCACAACCTTAAGCCACTGTGTTCGACATCTTGTATGTATACAACATTTCTAAAGACGAACACAAGAGGCTTTGAAGGTCGTGAATAATAAAAGTTTTTTTTAAACATTTTCTCTCATAAAACGACAGGTTCCTGTGGTCAGACATTTGGGAATTTTTATCTGTCCAAATAATAGATAGAACATGAGTTTTTATCGGACCAAATGATTTTTTATCAGCAAATCCGATGCAGCTGATACTTTTCATGAACTCTGTCAGCTAATAATTTGTCCATGTAACAGTCCTATCATGAGGCGAAACATAGTTAACAGTAAATAACGATGTGGTAGGTCTGCTAGTTGGACAAGCTTTACAGTATCATGGGCCTATTAATTTGTTTCCCTAAAAGCAGCATACACCAGAGTATTAAGTTTATTTCATTGTTTTATTCTTTTTGTCTGTTTCTTCATCACTTGCTGCACATTAATGTGGAATTTTACAAAATGATTTTTTTGATGTTGAATAATTGAACTATACACTAGCTGGGCATATGACTTTGGATCACATTATCCGTCTATTCAAATCAGTAAAAAAGATAATGTTTTGAAATGTTACTATTTCTTCTTGTTTGTACTTTTAAAGGCTGTAAAAAAAATCTTGTCTGCATCCGGCAAAAATCTTTTTAGAAAGAATGTAGGCTCAAATCGTAATACTGGCACTATCAATTTTACGTCTTATTCAATGTCAGTATGTCAATTAGAGCACCCATGGGTATCAGGTGAGCGTTGTGCCCTTCTGGGGCTCTTGTTAAATGTTTTCTGCATGTTCTGGCTACGATCAAATCTGAAGAAAAATCTTGATTAAAAAAAATGCAAACAATAGCTATGGACGCTTGCTAAACACTGCGACAGTCTTTTTCTGATACATTTTGCTTGAAAAATAGAGTTATCTTTCTTGAGATACAGCAGTGTTACAGAATAACTGAAAAGATCTTAATTTTTTCAACCGGACAGTGCTCTTAATTCTTTCTGACATGTGCATTACATGTGCATGTACATTTATTCCTTATAAACATCTATGTTTCTACATGTATCAACAATTTTAAGTTCTCAATCATGAACTACAAATGTACAAGTAAATTAAACTTGCATCTTAATGTTTCATTGTATATTTCAAGGGTGCTGGTGTTCATGTGTCCAGCGTCATACAGGGTATGGTGTTCAAACGGCAAGTAGAAGGGGAGATAACCAAGGCAGATAAATGTAAAATCGCTGTTTACTCCTGTCCTCTTGATGTTTTACAAACAGAAACAAAAGTGAGTTATACTTTTACTGTAGCTTAGTATATGTGATGTACATGTGGTTTTTGAAAATGCAGTGTTCCTTTTATTCTGAAGTTAAGTATAAAAAAAAAATTTGCAAGGGAAATAAAAGACAAAAGAAATTACATGTAACCATGACTTACTCAATGAATTCTTAGAACTGGAAAAAGAAATTAAATTTGAAATAAGAATATTTTAAAATTGTATGTACACGTATGTAGATATAAAATTTGGATATATCATGGTATGATACATGTATGTTTAAATTCATTGTTGGTAGCTTTAAATATTTACATAGGATATTATTTTTAGGGCTCAGTTCACTGTTCTGTAGCTTTAAATACTTACATAGGATATTGTTTTTAGGGCACAGTTAAGATCACATCAGCAGAGGAGCTAATGCAGTTCAGTAAAGGAGAGGAAACTCAAATGGAGGAGGTTTGTTTTCCATAGTTTCAGATTTTTAAAGTGCTCAAATATCTGAGATGCTTTTTAACTCTTGTACATATACTTGCAATTGATTGCTTTATTTTGATATACATGTAATATTATGTAACAATATTTAAGTAAAACACTGCTGAAGATGGTATGGCTGAATTGCAAATTTTTAGAAAGTTTTCGTTTATAAGAAAAGTAGGTCAAAGTTCAAGGTCATGATTTATGACATATATTGAAAAGTCTTGTAATGATCAACCTACCTGCGTAGTACTACATGTATTTCAACTGCATATAAATTCTGTAATTTTGCTTCAATCATTAACTTTAACTAAAATGTTGATGAGAGACACAATTATAGACACCGTCTTTTGATAAATAAACCAGAATTGCTTTGCTATGTGGCCAATAAAAGCTTTTCAACGTTCCAAGGTTTAAGGGATTGATGCAAGGTTTTTAATGTGAAAAATGTGAAATTCTGAAATCCTCTTTGTAATCAAGCTTCTATGTCACTATATGAACCATAGTTGATTGCACACAGTGTACATGTACAGTTGAATATTTTTACGCTGCAGAGCTTAAAGGCTGAGAGTTCAATGTACATGTACATGATGTATTTGAATGTGTCTTTACAGCAAATCAAGGGAATAGCAGACTCTGGTTGTACTGTTGTCGTGGCAGGAGGTAAAGTAGGGGAGTTAGCCCAGCATTACTGTAACAAATACAAACTGATGGTTATACGCCTTATGTCAAAATGGGATCTCAGGAGACTGTGTCGGTCAATAGAGGCTACACCATTACCAAGAGTCGTAAGTGTGTCTAATACGATAACATGGAAAATCTTTGTTCTGTGTGCACTGCAGGTTAATTATAAGTCATGAAATTATCAGTAGCACAATATTTATATAGAAAAACACAATTACAAAAGATTTTTAAAAGAACAATCTGTTTATTTACATGTATTTAGTTCTTATTTTGTTAAGAGATTTTGCTCTGTAGGAACTACTGGTTAAATCTGTGCACAGAATAATATACTCACTTTTAAATTGCTTATCTACATGTATAAAGATGACGCATATTAGCTTTAAAGAAAAATAACGTTATAAACTACCCTTGCACGCATATTAGAATATGAAATGAAATTTGTACATGAATATTGAATATTGCCATGCATAAAAAGTACATTTGATTCTTCATTTCAGACTCCACCAACAGCAGATGAGGCAGGTTTCTGTGACCATGTGTATGTAGATGAGATAGGAGAGACTCCTGTAATTGTCTTCAAGCAAGGTCAGTTCTTATTGAGTTTGGTCTTTTTGCAACCTTGATGTAAGATCTTCATTTTGCATCCAAAATCTCATGATTTGAAAACAATGTTGCATATCACATGAAACGCAGATGATATGTTACATGGTAATCCCCTTTGATTAAACCAGGTAAATACTGTCTAAATCTACTTTATACATGTATCTATTCTGATCAAGAAAAGAGTTATCTTCACTTATTTTCAATGCTCACCACATGTTAGGATATGGTGCATGGACTGATACAAATTTTCTGCTTAAGTGTTCTCTGAATATGCTACGTCTATTCTTGACCAGAACAGATTACCATCATATAATTGATAATGATTGCCATATGATAGGCCTAAAATAGATTCATATGAAGTAAATTTAGACAGTATTTACCTAGTTGAATCAA
Organism: Pinctada imbricata; assembly: GCA_033119305.1. Classification (NCBI taxonomy): domain Eukaryota; kingdom Metazoa; phylum Mollusca; class Bivalvia; order Pterioida; family Pteriidae; genus Pinctada; species Pinctada imbricata. The sequence goes on along the minus strand of VSWD01000007.1, from coordinate 40,361,645 downwards.
AAGGATTCCCGTGGAACATATCATTTGCATATCATGTGATATGTGACAGTGATAAATTTTCAGTTATTTTGTCAATAAAGGGTCACTCATTTGTGAATTCATGGTCACTAAAAATCAGTTGTAACTCAAAATGTTGGACACAAAAATCAAAACTTTCTTAAAAATTATCTTATTCAATATTGATATTTTCTTAAATAAGAAATGAAAAAAACCCTCTGTACAGATATTTGAATTATGCTTTTAATTTGGAATAGACGAATAACCAATAATTTAGGAAAGGTCTATATTTACATGTATTAACCCACCCCTCCCCCTTAGTTGAATATTGCCATGAAGCGTTTTCCGTCTGTTGTACGAGGAGTGCTTTAAAATGTTGATTTACATGTATTCTCTCGTCAGATGAGCTTATCCCTCTCTTGATATACATGTACATTTATTTCAGACAAAGAAGAAAGCGCCATATCAACCATTGTTATTAGAGGGGCAACAGATAACATTATAGATGATATAGAGAGAGCCGTGGATGATGGTGTTAATACATTCAAAGCACTTACTAAGGTAAGAAAAAAATCAGACATACATGTATTAGAATGGATCAGTTTTGGCATTGCATAAATTACCCAAAAGTGGAAATTAGAACCAATTCAAACATTATGAGACTAAGCAATCCATTAGTGTCAAGGTCACTTCTAAGGTGAAGGTCACATATTTAGGACCAAACAACCAGTATACCTGTATTTGTTACCTGTGTAGTATTGAAATGGACCATTTTCATATTATTATCGCTAGTTTTGCATTTTAGACACTTCAAGACCTGACTTCACATCTTTTGACGTTATTTTTCATTATGACGTCATAGAGCTGTTTAGACGTCACAATTAAAAGTTACGTCAAACATTGTGATGTCTGGTCTTTGCCTGTATAAAATTCAGGTCTATTGCGGAAATGTAAAAATTGTCTTTTAGATGTGTTGTATGTTTTAATCATTGATTGAGAAGCCAATTAATTCTTTTTCATTAAATGACTTTAAAAACAAAGTAAAAAACCTAATTTCTTTATCAATATCTGTAGGACTCAAGATTAGTGCCTGGAGCAGGGGCTACGGAGGTAGAACTGGCAAAGCAACTGACAACGTATGCTGAAGTACGTAATTACATGTATATCATAGGGAGCACAATCAATAAATTGTGCACTGCCATCCATTTTGTATACACCATTTCTGTTCATATTACTGTTAGAAAATGAACAATTTTGAATCCATTGCTGTATAATTCTGAAGATGAACGTTATAGAAACCATAAGAAACAAACTTAACCCAAATATTTGCATTTTTGAATTGTTATTCTTTTTTATATAAAAGTGACAATCTTGAGGAAGAAATTATGCAGATTGAAAAAAATTTCTCTCTACATTTTCGTTATCCAAATTCATAATTTTAAATTGTGTGAAGCCTTTTATTATGAATCTTTCAAATTCAGAATGGAAAATTAGGATAAACTTATGAAGAATTTTGAATGATTCGTTGTTTGTATAGTTATTTATGGTTGGCAGTGTATATTATACAATTATTGACTGGGAAAGAGGGCCATTTATGATTTGTTGGATCTGAAGACAAAATATTGCCCGAGGCTGAAGGTAGAGGACTATATTTTGTCTTAAGGTCCAATGAATCATACATGTATGTTGCCAAAATTCCTAGTCAATAATTGTTTTTTTAATACCTTACTTCAAAATTGCAGCAACGAACAAATTGGCCCCACATGTTAACGTTCATTTTCGTCTATAAGAGAAAGAGCGCGGAAAAATAGGTAGAGTTTATAACATCATCAATGACAAATGATGTGACGTTTATCGGTCAATAGTTTTTGAACTATTGCCCTAGGGCCAATATTGATGTAACTATTGACTGCTTGGTCAAATATTCGAATTTATAGGCATTTTTCCTACTGAGATTTTTATAGAGATACTGATAAGGGTATAACAATGAGTGCGAATAACTTGAATTAGGCAGTTATGATATTGGCAAGTCTTGATCTGTGCTTTGTACAATGGTACAAGTTTTTTTTTGCAATCAGTTTCTTGTATAAATGGCAACAAAATAATAGAAATTATTTTATTTTAGACAACACATTATCTCTTCTGTCAAAGAACATATCTTGGAGATGCATGACATCGGTTAAAATTTTGGAATAAAGAAAAAGTTTTCAATTCCGTCGTGATAAAACATGTAGTTTAATTATAAAAACTCTGTTGATATTTTGTAAATTGAAAAGCATATGAATGTTTTATGTTCAGGTAGATATCATTATTCCTTGAAATTAGTGACTAGAATTTGTTTATTAATGATAGTGAATACATTGCATGTACATGTACGTATTAAGAAAAAGAGTTGCTTTTCTTAGATATCAGAATGATATACAGTAACTTGTATCTATAAGCAAGTAAAGATCTGTCTTTTATTAAGTAAATTACATATATACATGTATCAGGAGGAAAGTTTTATGATACTTCATTTAAGTACATGTAACATAGTATAAAGCCTTAAATTGTCAGTAGAAAAAAACATTTGAATTGAAATAATCCAGTATTTAAGCAATAGCTGAAACGCTTCAAATTTTTCTTCTAACAGAATCTTTTGGTCATAGCAACGTTTATGTTTAGTTGTACTGTAAACCATCTTTTATTTGTGAACGTTTTATTTTCGCGATAAATTCGATGTCGGGAAAATAAAACGCTGTGAACCAGTCACCTCACTCCTGTTTGCAAATAAAAGACAGTTAACATCATTTGGAATCTTCTGATTGAAGCTCTAGTATGCTAGTACAATGGTAGAGGTATTCCTGAAAGTTTTGCAGTTGATAATTTTTTTTCACTCAATAAATGTACATATGGGAGTGCGGTACTGAAAAAATAAAGATAGGAATTGAAAATAGATTTTCATGCTAAATTTGTTGATTACAGAGTACCCCTGGATTAGAGCAATATGCCATTGAGAAGTTTGCCGAGTCCCTAGAAGCCATCCCAAGGGCACTGGCTGAAAATGCAGGAGCCAAGGTAAACTGATGATGAAATATTTTATTACATGTATATACACGTACTTACTAAATTTTTCCCTGTATGTCTATGCAGAAGTTTTTTGAAAATCTTAATTTTTGAAAGTATAATATTTTTGTGATTTTCAAAATGAAATAAGAATGACCACAGAATATGCTATGTAATGAGTTTCTTATAAAGCATACATGTACACTGTAGTTTGATAGGGATAAATGTTTTTTTTTAGCTGAAAAACAATTTTTTTTTTTTTTTTCAAATTCATAATAATTCTTATAAGTAATTAGTAATTTGTCAATGTTTTCATTTTAGGCTACAGAAGTACTATCCAAGCTAAAGGCAGCCCACCAAGAAGGAAAGAAGACATTTGGAATCCATTTAGAAGTAAGTAAGATTTTCATTGCAACTTATAACATGTACATGTATATATTAAGAATGCCTCCTGTGTGTGAATACAGTCTCATTTGGTATTTCTTTGTTTAACATTTTTGTATAACATTTTTGTATAACATTTAATAGAATGATTCTGAAATCTATAACCATCTTCGTGCAATGATGAACAACTATGTACCTTTAAGTATTAAACACAATTAGCCACTCACCAAAAGCGAGGTTTGTCAATTCTTTCTTGCTTCTGCAGTTTGCAGGAATGATATTATTTTAATCTAATATTACCATGGTATTTTCAATCAGGATCCATCAATTGGTGGATTGGATGCTGTGAAGAATGATTTGTTAGATCTCTACATCAATAAGTACTGGGCTCTGAAGTATGCCACCGCTGCAGCCTGTACTGTACTCAAAGTAGATCAGGTAAGACATAAAATGACATACATGTAGTTAAATGTCCACTGTGGCATATCACTTGATATGCAAATGATATGTTTCATGGGATTAAAACAGGTACATGTAAGTACTGACTAAATCTACTTTATATGAATTTATTTTAGGGCCATTATTTAAGAAATGAATCTTATATTTTTTTTTGTTGATGCAGGTATCACCCCAAAAATTGGACAGAAAACTGCATCAATTGCGCGTTGATGCAAAAGTTTTCTGTCCAATTTTTTGGGTGATACTTGCATCGACAGAAAAAATATAAGATCTTTTCTTACCATTTCATATCATCTTAATATGGAAGACAGGCTATTTTCTTGGATCAAAAAACAATCAATCAATGCACTATATTTAGTAAGTTCTGTGGGTTGTGCAGTGATACAACTGCCTCCAAAGACAAAAACAAGTTATGGATGATTTAAATTCTCTATACCTTTGGAATAAGGACCAGTTAGAGCAAATCCTACATGCGCAGTAAATTTTTTAGTAAGTAGAAAAGAAATGGTATCCTTTAAATGTTAAGCAAACATCAACAAATTGTATTTTCAGCAACAAGTTTATTCGTGTTTGAAGGAACCCCAGGTTCTAAAAATAGTGCTATAAATAGACTTCTGTGAAAAATTTTGTTGATCGATGTATCAGAATCTTCATTTCTTGAAAATAACAATGGAAATTAAATGATATGACCATCATAATCAATTACATGGTGGTAATTTATTCTAGTAAAGAATAGAATTTATTCAGAGAACACTTATTATAAACAGAAAATATTGCATCTGTCCGTGTACCATATCATAATCAAAATTTTTCTGCTGAAGTTTTCTTTGAATGAAATTTTGTTCTTGACCAGAATAGACTACCACCATCATGACCATATGAATGATTGTGATGATCATATGATAGGCTAAAATGAACTCATATAAAGAGAAATGTAGATTTAGAAAGAATTTACCTGGTTTAATCAGAAGGGATTCCTGTGGAACATATCATTTGTGTATCAAGTGATATGGGACGGTGATGTCTGTAACTGTTTAAAACATTTTGATGGTATAATCAGATGGCTGGTCTCATGACTAATTTTCATGATATGGACATAGCGAAAATGGATTGTATATTTGGGATCCTTAGATCACTTTTGAAATTTTTTATTTCATGTGCCCTAGTATGACAAAAACCACTTTAATATTTATTTAAAAAACTTACCATTCACTTAATTGACCCTTCCGATTGCGGGAAAAAATGCAAAACTTCGTGACGTCACAATGCCTTTACTTTGGACAAACAAGCTTCGAACCTCAGTCAAACATTGAAATTGCATTGTGACGTGATTGAATTTCTCAAATTTTTCCTGCGTTCGAAGGGGTCAATTGGTATGAACATTCCCATAATTAAAAAATAATCTGACCTCAGTCAATACACATAATAAAGAGATACATGTACCATGTACCGAAAAGATACAAACAATATATAGGGTAAATTTTCGCGTCGAGCAAATTTTGCGAAAATGACACTTATAATGCAAGTCTTTTTTTGTTTGCTGATTCTAATTTTCTCTAAACTGTTAACAAGATCAAGGGTAAAGATCTGAGCCTATTTTTCGCCATGTCCATTTTTCACGATTTGATGATGCTCGCGAACTTAGCAAAAAAAAAGACACAAAAATTCCCTAAATACAGGACATGTTTGTAAGAGAATAAGCCAAAATATTTCAGGACCCTCTTTGTTTCCTTGTGAAACTTTTATTATTTTCTCTTCAGATTATAATGGCCAAACCAGCCGGAGGTCCAAAGGCAAAGGAAAACAGAGACTGGGATGAAGATTAACTGTGATAGACTCTAGATACAATAATAATGATTTACCGTATAAAAGAAGAGCGTACTTATTAATGATATTTTATGTTTATATAAAGATGAATGCTTCAAAATTGCAACATAGTGTAAAGACCAAACTAAAATTGTAAAGACCAAATAATCAACATCTTGGTTTTGATCATGCAAAAGTTATTGGAAAATAAATTTCACTTGTTATTTACATGTATTTGCATGGATGTGTTCAACATTACGAATCATTGTAAATTGAAAATGGAAAGTCCCTCTTCATGTAAAATTTGTGTTTTATACGTGATTTGGTGTGACAATTCTAAAAACAGCTTTGATCAGAAAATTAGAAATCAGGAAAACATTTTTGTGTCGCCTGCGAAGCACAGCGACACTTAGGGATCACTTTGTCCGTTGTCCGTCTGTCCGTCTGTCCGTCCGTCTGTCAGTCCGTCCGGCTGTCTGTCTGTCACACTTTGGGTGTCACAGCCCATAACTTTTGATAGGGCTTTGATATTTCACATGTGTAATCCTTGTGACAAGACCTTCTTACACATACCATAATTTTTGACCTAGTGACCTTGACCTACATATTTGACCTACTTTTCAAAAAAATTAAGAATGGATATATCTTTTGATTGGTAAGTGTTAGGACTTTGATATTTCACATGTACAATCCTTGTGGCAGGACCTTTCTACACATACCATAATTTTTGACCTTGTGACCTTGACCTAGATATTTGACCTACTTTTGAAAAAAAGATAAGATTCGCTATATCTTTTGATTGGTAAGTGATAGGGCTTTGATATTTCACATGTGTATTCCTTGTGACAAGACCTTCCTACACATACCATAATTTTTTACCTATTGACCTTGACCTACATATTTGACCTACTTTTCCAAAAAATTAAGAATGGATATATCTTTTGATTGGTAAGTGATAGGGCTTTGGTATTTCACATGTGTATTCCTTGTGACAAGACCTTTCTACACAGACCTTAATATTTGACCTTTTGACCTTGATCTAGATATTTGACCTACTTTTCAAGAAAAGTAATATTGGCTATATCTTTTGATTGGTAGGTGATAGGGCTTTGATATTTCACATGTATTTTTCTTGTAACAATGCCATTCTACACATACCATAATTTTTTTACCTTTTGACCTTTACCTAGCTATTTGACCTTCTTTTTTAAGGTTGTATATATCTTTTAACTGGTAGGTGATAGGTCTTAAATATTTCTTATGATGACACCTTTTTGTTACCAATTTTTACGTAGTGACCTTGACCTAGATGATTGACACTCATTTCTGAAAATTTGAGAATGACCATGATAAAATGAGATAAGATGAAATGATAATTTGTAATTAAGAGGTCTGATATTTCAAATGAATTTCATTTGACAAGACTTTTCTACTGATACCAATAATTTTGTTCCACTTTCTAGAATAATAATCAAACCGCTTCGCAGGCGACACAAGCATTCCTTGGATTGCTATTTTTGTCCTATGCTGATACATGCAAGCAATTTATATACAATAATATTGACCAATATGGACACACGTAAACCCTTGCAATATTTCTGTCACGTGAAATTACTATTTAAACAGATTTGTCTCACCATTATTTGTAAGGTATCAAGTTTAAGATTATTTCTATATTATCAGTGTTAGTGTCTTGCAGTGTACATAAGAACTGTGGTTTGTGTACATGTATATTAACCATTTCTTACCTTTATTTGCATCATCAAATGCTTGAAAACCTTTTGTAATAAAAGAAAATATGAAGATCATCTTTTTTTTAATTTGAGGCCCAGACAGCATTTGAATATTTTTAGCTGAAGGAAATTCTCAATGGAGTTTAACAGGTAGACCACTCGCCAAAATTTGAAATGGATGACAAAAGGCCAAGAAAAGAATAGAATTGGCTCTCAGGCCCCGTTGCATATGTGTTTTACCCCCTGTATTCAATTTTTTTTTCAACCAAAAAACGTAAAAACATAATTCGTAAATTCTGGAATTTTCCGTCTGTTTTTATTCCAAATTTCATCTTGTATAAACTGCATCGTCAAAGCATTTGTTTGTATTGAATCGTCATGACATTGACACAGAGAGAACTGTGAGAAACGCCCCTTATAAGTGGAAACAAAATTTATTTCAAGAAAAAACACCCAAGAAATAAAAGAAAAACTAGTCTAACTGTCGTCTGTAGAAGCCAATTTGTAGTTGTTCTGAAAATGTTGTTAAGTTATGAAAAAAAACCCTGCCTGCTGCATAAAATACAATGTATGAAAAAAAAAAATTAGGCCTGAGAACCAACTTTTTTTTTTTGCTTGGCCAAGTGACGAAAAAACGTCAGAATTAGGAATGTTTTGTGCACATTTTCATTATTTTTAAAAGTTATGTCATAGTTAAAAGAAAAATGCCAAAAGATGTAGACTCGGAGTTCGACATTTTGAGCTTGATAATAAAAATTGGAAAATGGTTGATTTTAAGTGATAACGAAATCTCGTTTATTGGGAAATTTCATCCTCACTTTTGAAAATATTTATATTATGGATATTAAATCTTTGTCATCAACTAGATGATTGCTGGACACTTCGTCACCAAGACAACTCGTAACAAGACAACTCGTAACCAAAAAAAGACATCTCGTAACCTGACCATTTTGGTGACGAGATGTCTGGTCAAATCGTCACCTGGTTACGAATTGACCAGACAACTCGTCACCAAAATGGTCAGGTTACGAGTTGTCTTTTTTTAGTTACGAGTTGTCTTGGTTACGAAGTGTCCTGATACCAACTAGATATAAACAAATCAAGTTCACCAGACATGTCATCTTCAGAAGCCAAGGTGTGGATTAGTTCTGTCACCTGCAACACAAGGGCGACATATATAGATAATTTAATGCAGCGTCCATCTGGTGATATAGCTTGCACTTGGTGAGTGTCACTGCTGGTGGACCAGGAGTCCCTGAGGGCACATGTAGCCAAGTTCGATCAATTTCAGTTGGTCGTTTCTACAAACGCATTTGAAAATTTCTGTTTACAAAATGTTCTCAAATTTCTAAAACCTGGGTCCTGTAGCATCACATCCCAGCCATCTTGCTACGTCTTTTGGTATATTTAGGACATAATTTTCAATTCATCTCAAGGTTTTGGTGTAGATTGCTTTGGGAGTGCAGGAATGTTTGATAGAAATAGGCTGTTCACTACGGAATGTTCTCAAAATAACCATTCTTTCTTTTAGGATACTTTTAATTAAAAGAAGAATTGTATATTATTGAAAGTCTGAGAGGCGTTGTCTCAACTTCAATCTTGCCATAATAATTTGCTGACAGCATTTTCACTTTTCTGTAATTCAAGTCGCAGAATGCTATTTCACTACACCGTACAGGGATCCTCTAAAACTTTTGTGGTTTCTTGCCATCCACAAAGATGATCTCACGACATGTACAAAGCTCTGGTCGAGCATTTTTGACTTTCAACTACCACTAAACATTTCACTGCTCCATTGGCTGTTGTTTAGTTCAAACATTTTATTTCCATAATAAGAAATGTTGTATTTGGGGTTAAGTTATGCCAACTTTATTTAGTGCCCTCTCCATACAAAATAAGCTCAGAAGAAACTCTCCATAGTTGACAGAACATGAAAACTTTAAAGTGAAAACTAATTGAAAATGGTGAGTTAGAGATAGATATTACAAGTCAAATGTAATCCATGACATGTACCATGTCATGCAATTGTTACGCAAACTTCATCGGCACCTACTCAAGTTCCTATGAGCTCACGAGTATGAATTTGTAGCTAAAGTTTGTCACTCAAATGTAATAAAAGGAATGGAAACAAAAGGCAATTGATCTTACAATAAATTTACTCATTTCGAAAAGAAAGGAATAACGATAAAAGTATTGACCATAAAAAAAAAGAAAAATAAAATAAATAAATAAATTTAATAGAGAGAGGACCCCCCCCCCCCCCAAAAAAACCCTCCAGACGAATTACATGTAGTGAAATAATTTGGACTGCGTGGACGAAAAAGATGCGTTTATACGGAGAACGTGTTCCAAATTCAGACACGTTAAAGTTAAACAAAGATCAGAACCAAAGTCTCTTAAATCTGCGACAAGACCCAATATGACTCCATGGTTAAGGACATATCAGGCACCCAAAATTCTTTATTTCTGACGTACAAAGAAAGATAACTCCGATTTTCATTATAAAGTTCTATGAAAAATATTTTAAAATAAAATTGTTTATGTTATTTTACAGAAAAGTATGTACGGGAAGGTTTCAAATTCTTCGTTTCAATCAATTAGTAGAATATCCGATATATATTGTATTCCAAATTTGAAGGAAAATTATACAAAAATAAAAAAGTTATCGAGTATCATTTTGAAATTTGCCATAGTTAGCAATGGTAAATATCTGAATGAGTCTATATGGGAAGTACTCAGAACTTCAATGTTTCCTGTGGTATCATCATCAAGTGTCACTACACATCACTTTAACATACAATAAGATGAAACTGATTCAAATATAAAGGATATCTATCCTAAAACTGAATAAACAGTATATGTCCTTAAGTACAAATGCACAGGTTCGATGTACCTTTACTTTAATGGTAGCTGTTGATTAATAAGCACTCTGTCCAAGTGTCCTTTACTATTGAATAAAACTCAATAACAGTGATAATCATTCTGACGTTATTTTGAACAAACAAATTTGAAACATCTTGGTGAAAAATAAAAGCACGTTTTTGCTCACGTGCCTTTTCCTATAAGAGAAAGTTGATAATTTAGTTAATTTGATGAAGAAATGTATTGTGCTTATGCGAAAAAAAAAAAAAACAACTTAAATCTTTATTTCTTATATAGCAAATGTGTTTAATATAATATATTTGTGTACCAGAAATTAAATCTGTCTGTAACATTTGCATGGAAAATACTCAAATTCAGCTCACCTGAGTGAAGCTCAAGTGAGCTATTGTCATAGCACACCGTCCGGCGTCCGTCGTAAACTTTCCGACATTTTCGACTTCTTCTCCAGAACCGCTGAAGGGATTTTAATGAAACTTGGTAGGAATGAAGTACTTATGGTCCCCTACAAATGTTGTTGTTTTTCGTCCGGATCCATCAACAGGTGGCGCCACCACTTGCAAAGGTAGGTCACGGGGGGTACCCTCCTTTGACAAACTTCTTCTTCAGAACGGAAGCACGTATCTTAAGAAGTGTTGTTATTTTTGGTTTAACTCCGAAGTCAAATTTTTGACGCGTTTTTGACGTCTTTTTGGACTTTGTCAGAAATGCACATTTTTGCTTTATTTCCTTAAATAACTCAATAAGTGTATGATTTTACATATTTTACTCATTTACTGCATATTTATCATCTTTAAGTTACTTAATGCTTTTATATGTATTTTATGCTAAAATTTTATTTTTTTTCATAGATTTTTTGATGAATTTTTTTCTTATGTAAAAAGGAAGGGGGGAGGGAGGGGTTGATTTTCATACATATTCAACTTCTCCGGAACCGCTGAACAGATTCTCATGAAACTTGGTAGGCATGAAGTACTAATGGTCCCCTACAAGTGTTGTTGTTTTTCGTCCGGATCCATCGACAGGTGGCACCACCACAGACAAAAGTAGGTCACGTGGGGTACCCTCCTTTGACAAGCTTCTTCTTCAGAACAGTATACAATTTATTGACTTTTTATTTCGGTCTACTCATGACTATACAGACCTGGTCAGGTATTGGTTGACCGAGGCCAAAGGCCGACGTTAACCAATACCTGACCAGGTCTGTATAGTCACGAGTAGACCGAAATCAAAAGTCGATAGCTGCTTTATTAAATTATCAGGATTTTATTAACATATATATGGACAACCATTGTAATTCCCTGTTTCTATTGTAAGGAACGTGCTGCAATTTATGCATTAACACTTGACGTCACAATGCATACGATCTAAAGAAACATGCCGCGACGGCTGTTCTGACCTGCAAACTGAACCCGCGGTGAGATGAATTTTAACGTCACCCTTTTACCTAGAAAAAGCAATTTCAGAAACAAGAATGAAGTAGACAACTATGGTGCCTGTATATAGAATAAGTGTCATAATTTGTGTTTTGTTACGGGTATACAACACACAGCAAGTGCATGTATAGCATGAAATGCGCTAACGCGCATTACATGTACGATAAATGCACTTGCTGTGTGTTGTACATGTATACCCGTAACAAAACACAAATTCAGACAATTATTCTATATTTGCACCGTAATAATACGCGGAAACAAAGATCTAACACTACAAAATCAACGCACGCGCTGGTAACACACGCGCTTATCCCGAATAGACCGCTTTGGAGCGTTACCTCACTCTGAGGTACACTCTATCAAACAGCGTCTCCACCAAGCAGAAAAAAGCAAAATCGGCAGTAATTCCTGATCATATAATAAAAGCACATATCGACAAAACGAAAAGATCAGGATGATCTAGAGAGATGTCTTAAGAAGTGTTGTTATTCTTGGTTCCACTCCGAAGTAAAATTTTTGACGGGTTTTTGACGTCTTTTCGAACTTTGTCAGAAATGCACATTTTTGCACTATTTCTCTTAATAACTCAACAAGTGTATGATTTTACACTCTTACTTACTGGATTTTTATCATATTAAAGTTACTCAATGCTTTCATATGCATTTTGTACTCAAATTTTAATTTTATTATTTTTTTATGTAAAAAGGAAGGGGGATGATTTTCATACATATTCAACTTCTTATCCAGAATCGCTGAACAGGTTTTGCATGAAACTTGGTAGGAATGAAATACTAATGGTCCCCTACAAGTGTTATTGTTTTTCGTCCGGATCCAGCATAAGGTGGCGCCACCACAGGCAAAAGTAGGTCACAGGGGTAACCTCCTTTGATAAGCTTCTTCTGCAGAATGGAAGCACATATCGACAAACCGAAAGCATCAGGTTGATCTAGAGAGATGTCTCACGAAGTGTTGTTGTTTTTGGTTCCACTCCGAAGTCAAATTTTTCATGTTTTTGACGTCTTTTTTGGACATCAATAGATGGTACCATCACAGGCAAAATATCATCACGGGGTTACCCTCCTTTGACAAACTTATTCTTCAGAACTCTCTCTTGAAGGCCTGTCATTTCTGAATGAAGGAATTTCAACGATTTTATGATAACCATATGAAAATATAGTATTCATGTCACTTAATCATTTTATGAAGGAAAATTAATAGGTCCGTGATGAAAATGACCTTTTGTAATGAAATTGACGATTGCCAAGGAAACGAGGTCAGTCTATTTTTAGCCCTCATAAGACTGTGGAGTAAGCTAGATTTGGACAATGTGTTGCCATGGAAACCACTTTAATAGCTTAACATATTTGACATATGACTCTTTGAAACTTCTATTCTAGGAAAATGTATTCATTTTAAAGATATTTCTCCTATAACACATACAACAACAAATCAAATACAGGCATTAAAACAAGGCAAAATTTTCGCCATTTTTAGTGCAATTTTGAGCATTTTCAATCACAAATAACTCTGAAGGCAGGCTTAATAATTTTTTTGTTTTGTTGAAATAAATAACTTAGATATAATCTGATAAACGAAATTAGGGGAAAAAACTCGATGGGGAAATTAACTATTTTCCTCAAATTTGCCCTTAAAGATGGTTGCTATGGCAACTTTTGATGTGAACCCCCACCCATATTACTCTTTTGTAGGGTCTGTACTTGATTATGCTATGATTTACGATAGTGAATTTCTATGAATTGGCAGCAATGATACTCTCCTTTTTTCTTACAACCTTATATTTTTTTTCAAGGTTATTGACTTTAAGGTTAAGGTAATTTCAATTTCTGTGCTAAAATTTCACTGATGTCTGCATTTTTCCATTCTTGTGTGTGTCTATTTTCCATTTGCGTAAACGTTTAATAAAAGTTTAAACTTATAAAAAGAGAAAAACGTACAATTTACATTACTGTCAATTTTCTTATAGGAAAAAATAATTGATCAAAAAGTAAGAAATTGATATATTTTACACCTTTTATCTTCAAATGTATGCATGAGATTGAGTATTTCAGAGATACAGAGTTTCTGTGCAACCTATCCCTATGCATAAGAGATATATCAAATACTATATTGTATAAACCAATTTTGATATAATATAATCTGATTTCTGAAATTACCTGGAGTTCGGTTGCATTTCATCTAAAAGGTATCACCCTTGGCCTTTAAAAAAATGAAAAAATTAGAGTGGGAAAATTTCTCATTTTAACAGAAAAGAGCATAAAAAATGGTTACTATGGCAACATTTCGTTCTATATTACTATACATGGAGTATATTTTTGCTCCATATCTAATTGTTTTGAAAAAAACATGCATAAAAAACTTAATGAGTGTGTCAATAATAGACATTTTAATAAGAAATTGACCTCGAAAACATTTCAAGGTCATTGGACCTTGTGTCAAGGTTTCTGTTTTGTAAATGACCCAAGGAGCTGTTAAGATAAGGACCGTATTTAGCCCTGAATCTCGTGACGTATTTCTTCCGTATGACGATTCACATGCTGAAAAAAATTAATCGTAATTGGAATATGATGTATTTGAAGACTTTTTATATGTTTTACATTTTGATGAATTACTCTTAAGATTCTAAAATTAAGGTCGGAAGAAGTTGGGGTACTCGGATAGGAAAACTGATAAAATCGACCAAAAACGTATAAATGTATATAATAAGTGTCTTATTTTGTGTGTTTATGCAGAAATAAATTACAATGGCTGATGCATTTATTTTGATATAATGCGCGTTAGCGCATTTTATCAAATAAATGCATCAGCCATTGTAATTTATTTCTGCATAAACACACAAAATAAGACACTTATTCTATATATATGCGCTTTCAAAGCCAAAAATAGAACAAAGGAAGCGCTCGATTCTATTTATAAAGCGAATCCGTTCACCAATGCAGAGGGGAGTTAATTTTAGAAAGGAACAGCTGGAGTTTCCCATGACAACGTCACGCTTATTCACTATGACTGAACTGTCATAAATTAATGCATTATGATATATCAAGTATTACAAATTAAACAATTCAACAATGGAATCATGACAAAATATGACCAAATAAGTTGTTTATTACTCTAGATGCATGTTGACTGTTTGGAACTAGTTTTGTTTGCGGAATGAATTCCCATTTAGTATCAGTTGCAGCGCGGTGAAATCATGAAATGTTGACAGCGTTAGTTCATGGATTTTTCTTATACTGTGTACTGCTTATGGGTGGTTTATTTTGGAATTATCACAAACAACGCCGAATGTGACAAGAAATCTTCATTCAAAATATTCCGTTGAGTGAAGGATGTGACATCAATCGACAGAGAGCTATTGTAGCTGCGCCTGCCTCTGTTGCTTGTTGATGTCGTATTCTGTAATCGTCAAGACACAGTCGCTGAAAGAGGTAAGGGATTACTGGGGAAGATTTTAGATATGAATTCGACTTTCTATATGATGATGTTCCTAATTTCTGTATAGGAAAAGATGTTATACTCGTTGATATTCAATTCAAATTCATCCGCGATGCTTGGCGGCGTTTTGACGTCACACTGTTATTGATACAGAAATCAATAACAATCGTCCTGAAAGCTTTATCTCGGGCAATTACAGTGGTTGTGCATATATATAATAATATTTTACATAAAATGGTTAAATATTTACTAAAAGACATCAAATATGTCTACATTGTATATCAAAATTAGATTTCGAACTTTATATCTACTTTAATTGACAAATAATGAAATCCGGAACTCAAAATACGGTCTCGCTTTGTATTCAACGGCTACAATGTAAGCCTTTTTGATAGCCTGGGATCCGTGGCCCTTGAGTGTAAACAAACACTCAAGGGCCACGGATCCAAGGCTAGCCTTTTTGAGCGAAATACACACTGACGAAGAAATAAACATCGCTCTTGCTTATTTCGTTCCAAATTCTTGAGTATTTCATTCGATCATATTAAGAATACATTTTTGGTTGGATTAAAGAGGAAAAATGGTCAAATTTCTCATATTTTATGGTCTAAAAGATCGATCTTTACAAAAATGCACCCCTTCCTTTTTTGTTTTTCGTCTCTGGGGTAGTGTTCCTGCCGGAGATACAGAACCCCACTTTTCCAGAAAATTTGTATCATGGATATACACCTCCAGTAAAAGTGGCATTCAGTATACCCGGGGGGAACAATGTTCAAAAAAACTTTTCCGTTTTCAATTGATTTCTATAGGAAAAATAGAAGTTCTGACCCATATATTAGCAAAATTATACAAAACAGATAAAAAAACCACTTCAGATTCTGATGGGATGCCATATAGGTAAACATTTTACGAAGAATTTTTTTTAAAATTTCCATTTTCAAAATCCAACTTTTCAGGGATGATTTTAGTCTTATCTTAACAGCTCCTTTTACAAAAAATAATGTGATTTTTATGAAAATAGAATATTACATGCTGTAAACTAAGCAAATTCAGGCAAAAATAGGCCCTTTTCAAGTAAAGAAAAATGCCCCTTTGCGCTTGCTTTTACCCTCTCCTAGACCATTCATGTACGAAGAGTATAGATTGATGGAGCGCATTTCATTTTACATATTCACATATAAGAGGATACAATGATCTTATGTAGAAATATACAGTTGACTGCTATACCCGTCTCAATGGAAACGATTATTTTGAAAATGCTTTCTTTTCAATATTTTCCAAATTCTGAAAAATTCAGGCATGATTACCATGGCAACGGAAACTTAAATTGCAAAAATGAAGCCAATTTTCATCATAGTGGGCCATACCTATATCCTTTACCAAAAAATCTTTAAAATCGGTGACATGCCGTGCCACAGTCCCATGGAAATTTTTTTGTCCTTACAGAGAATAAGTATTTTTTGA
This sequence comes from Pinctada imbricata, assembly GCA_033119305.1. Classification (NCBI taxonomy): domain Eukaryota; kingdom Metazoa; phylum Mollusca; class Bivalvia; order Pterioida; family Pteriidae; genus Pinctada; species Pinctada imbricata. The sequence continues at coordinate 40,344,988 of VSWD01000007.1, read as the reverse complement.
AAATGAAACTATCGAATTCTCACATTTATGGTAGCTGCACAGGGACTACAGTATACAGAGAGCATACGAAGAATAAATACCCCCCCCCCCCACACACACACTAATACATAACACACATCTTGTGTGTTATGCATTAGTGGGGGAGGGGAATCGGGGCGATATCGTTAACGAGTCATCCCTTGTGTGTGTGTTATGTATTAGTGGAGGGTGGTGTATTTATTCTTTGTATACTCTCTGTGTACTGTAGCCCCTGTGGTAGCTGTTGATTATTAAGTACTTTGTTTGTCCACGTTGTCCATTAATATTTACAACAACGAATAAGATTTGATCTCACAGAGAGAATCTGTTGAACAAACAAACGGAATTGAATACACTGGCTCCCAATAGAAACGATACATGGTTGTATTAAAAATAAATTAAGCTTATTTTGATACTATCAAGGAGATATAAAAGTTTGAAGCTAAAAAATGTGTACAGCTTCATAAAAATCGCCCTGCTCACACTAGTTTTGAACCTCGGAATCAATGGCATATATGTGCCATCTCATCAAATCTTTTATCGCCAACTTAAGGGCAAACATATTTTGGCATGCAGTTCGCAGTTCACTATTCGATATTGACAGCTAATGCAATCGACATAACTTCATCCCCCTACATTTGAAATTTACAAAATAATTACTGAAATACTAATAAGAAGGGGCAGACCTAGCATTTGGGAGAAGGGTTCATGTAAAATTTTAAGAATGCAAAGAACTTTGAGTGTTGACAAATTTTTAGCATGACACTATTTCAAAACATACAGTTGGTAATAGTTCAAACTTTTATATAGTAATCCCCTGGTAAGGATTTTGAAATGTTCAGGGATTTATGCCTAGGCATAGACTCTTACACACTATAAATCTGGTGAGGGTACATTTGCCTGTTACCGAGGTAAGACCGATAACTTTGCCAACATCAAATTCTGAAAAAAAATCTCAATTCTAAGTCCAAACATTTAAAGTAATCTCCTGGTTAGGGTACTGATATTTTCAGGGATTCATGCCTAGGCATAGACTCACACACTGTGGTGAGGGTACAGGGCATTGTTACCGAGAAATGAGACCGAGAACTTTGCCAATATTTACACAATTCTGAAAATATTGGCAATAAGTATTTCAGTATCCTATCCAGGGGATTACTATAAAAGTTTGGACCATGGATAAGAGTTTTTCAGAATTGCGTGAATATTGGCAAAGTTCTCGGTCTCATTCCTCGGTAACGAGGCCATGTATCCTCACCAACTGAAGGACTATGATTGGTTTATAAGTAAAGCGACCCCCTTTCAGGGCAATTCTTAATTTTTCATGAAATAATGAATTTATACCAAAAGTCATTCTACAATGTTAGCTACTTATGAAATGATATAAAACCTTTCATTTCCTTTCCCAATTTCTTCAAAAATGGTACATTTTGCAAAATTTCTGGAAAAACGTCATTTTAGGGCTCATTTTCGACAAACTTCCTATTAGTTAGTATCTTGCGGGCTTCTGAACAAGTTTTATGTTTTGATATGTTGTTACCTTTGCACATTTTAAGTGCTTGCAAAAGGAAAAAGTTGTTCACGATCCCGCTCGATGTTATCTGAATGAGAATTATAAAAAGAAATGCTATTTTTCGTGAAAAATTGGCAAAAACACCGGTTTTCATGATATTTATGCAACATTTACAATGTCTTAAAATGCGAAGAGTTGTTTTTATAACTTGATTTCTCAAAATATATATATTAAACTCTTTAAAACTGACAACAAAATTAAATTTTGAAGAAGTTTATTTTAGGGGGCCACTTTACTTTATAAACAATATATATACTCCTTTATAGTGTGAATGTGTCCAGAACACGGCATGAATCTATGAAAATTTCAGTATCCCATCCAGGGGATTACTATAAAAGTTTGAGCTATTTTTATTATCAACTGTATGTTTTATTACCAACTGCATATTTTCAAGTATTATCATGATGTGAATTTTTCATAATTGAAAGTTATCGGTATTCTTTGTTTTTCATCAATCATTCGATATGCTCCTCTTAATTAGTATCTCTATAATCATTTTGTAAAAATTAAATGTAGGATAAGTTATGTGGATAAGTTATGTGGATGAGTTATGTGGATAGCACTAGTTGTAAATAACTACCGGTAATGCATTGTGAACTGCGTTCTAGAATGCAGTTTACCATTCAATGGTGAACGGTGAACTGCATTCCAAAATATTTTCTGTCATCGCGACATCTTCTGGACTTAGATATATGAAAAAAAAAGAATGAAAACACTTTAAATTGTGAGATTAATCTATGTCATTTGTACCCAGACCAAATTGGCATGATCTCTCAAATAAATCGGTGCCGAAAGGGATTTCCAGAAAGAAAATTACCATCGTGTACGTTTACTGTACAAAATACCCAAAACACGGCCTTTTAACTGTTCGCACTCACAGGGATTTATCGCGCTTCCCGGTTGCTTGACGTACCATTGGTTACATAACCCATGGTACATCAAGCAACTGGGAAGCACGATAATCCCCTGTGTTCGTACTAGCTGTGTAAAAATATGTTTGTAGTAATTCAAACGAAAATGATGTTGACTTTTTGGCTTCTTAGTATCAAAATTTCAAGTTTAAAAAAATAAAAAAAATGCGGTGAAGTATGGTCATATGATATTGAAAATATGATTACAATGACGTCAATTTGATAGAGAAATACAGAGAAGATGATCTCCGAACGGTTAATTCTTCTCTAAAAAATGCTATGTGATCAGATATATAAGTGTAATCAATAATCTTAAAGACTCCTAGGAAAATCATAGCTAACTCATTCGCCATGCATAATTTTCTTATCTCAGTATAATTTCATATCTTTCATTATCACAAATTAACGATACCAATTTAGGCGAAAAATATGGTTTTGGAAATCTACAAGAAGTGAAAAATAAAAGTTTGATTTCGATTCATGATTTTGTTAAGAATTTTTATTTGCGTCATGCGTTTTGGTAATCAACATTTAATTGAGGAAATATAACCAGAATCTTTTCTTGTAATGGAAGGACAAAAGAGGCGGTGCTAATTGAAGGAATAGTAAGAAATGACTACATCATTGGACAAAGTTTGAGAAAGATATGTATGGATAATATGGGGGTATATGTAGAATGTACATGGGCACTGTGCGCAATGTGTTGAAAGTCACGCTCAATCCAGGCTGTCACTTGTAAAATCCATTGTTCTCATACCAAATTCAACGGACATGTGGGTGAGGAACAACTTTAATTTCTTTTTCATGAATTTCTCGTTCTTTTCTTTTATGTCATAGTATGCAATTAACGAATGTATGAAGGTATGTACGGGGTGAGACATTTTGACAGATAGAATTTTTTAATGATAAGAATGAAAATTTCAAATTGAAACCGTCGATAATTACATTTATTGAGAATGACGATCTGTAAATATTCTTAATTTAATAAAAGAAAATTTACATTGTACAAATATAAAAGTCTTAAATTGTATTGAGGCACGCTCAGAATTTATTTTCATTCATGTAAGAGCGCATTGTGAAATAGTAAATTTTAAGTGTCAGTGACACAAAAATAATAATCATTCCATTTACGTTTTGACAATAAACTCTTCTCAGAGATACCATTATTTTCTTACATTGAGCTTGGTCATAATATCGATTTTTAGTTTAAGACTTAACGAATTTTTGTAGGAAGCAAAATGTGCTAGATGCACTAGTTTATTGATTCTTTCATCAATTGTAGTGAACTTCGAGGACGTTTTAAGTTACAAGAATCACCATGTCAATGTTGCCTGACTCTCTGCAACGTAATGCATCTTTTGGCGCTCAAAGCTTTCTTTCGCCTACTGGTAACGACTCTACCTCATCCATATTTCTTCCGTTATACTTAAAGGTCCCATTAGGGACATTTCTCATTGCAATCATTGCTGCCTCAGTGATTGGCAATGCTATCGTCTGCTTCATCGTATATCCAAAGCCGGCCATGAGATCCTCCATAAACCTACTGTTGGCAAATATGGCGCTGAGTGACGTAGGGATCACATGCTTTTGTATGCCGTTCTCCTTCGTTACTTTAGTCACAGATGAATGGACGATAGGTAGTCCATTATGTCGTTTGCTACTCTTTTTTCAAGAGTGCTTTATCTGCGCAGGCTCCTGGACCATTCTAATAATCAGCATCGACAGATATTGTATCATCGTTTGGAGAAAGGACCGACTCACAAGCTATCGCGCCAAGAAACTCATCGGATGCATCTGGATAGGGGCTCTCTTGCTGAGTTTCCCACCTTTGGTTGGATTCGGAGACTTCAAATTCTCTCCCGGCTACACTCAATGTTACATCGGCAACGACTGGTCTACCTCACAATTTGGCTTTCTTCTTCTGAAAATGAGTACTACATACTTCCTACCGATCTTGGCGATGACATTCGCATATATATGCATCTTGATCAGGGTACAGAAAAACAAAATGAAAGTCTTCATACAGAGACAGAATGATTTCGCCGTGGCTTACTATAACGAGAAACTTGGTCTCCCTGTTATATCATTCCCAAGACGTGACCACCCTTTAAAGCAGCGGTCATTTCGAACAGTACTGAAATTGTATGTAATCTTCTCTGTATGCTGGTTACCTTTCGCTATCTATGCCGTCATCAGGGACGAAAAGCAAAATGGACAACATGTAATCTATACACTGATGCTATGGATAGGATTTTTGAAGGCCATGGTGAATCCAATAAGTTATTTCATTTGGATTCAGAAATTTCGGACTGCTTGTAGAGACTTTATGCCTAGAATGCCAAACGTTATGTCTTACTTGCCAACTTCAGCCAGGCGCAGAATTAATCCTCAATCTGTTTATGAATGCTAAAGGATCGCGAGACATCACACGGTTGTTGTGTCCCATTATGTATGAAATATCCTTAAAAATTCATTGTACTTGAACTTTAGCGTTATATATTATATGCACTCAGAGTTATTTCTCTTTATTCACATTGTGACTGTTTCAATCCATTTTTAACATACGAATGCTATATCACCATTTTCATACATTATCTGAATAGCGCCGTGGTTGTTTTATTTTTATTTTCATATATGTAGGGCTTCATTCTAATATTCATCAAAGAAGTACCTATCAGGTAATTCATTTGATACTTAACACGACTACAATACTCTAATTAAAATCAAAGTTCTTTTTGCTAATACCTTTTTCGTTTCAATAATGTCGAAGGGTTCCAACTCTGTACCTTCTTTAAGAAAATTCCAAATCAATTTACATGCACCAGACACGTGTTTCGAATATTAAATTCTCATCAGTGATGCTTTCAGCGGCGCCACCTTAGTTTCAGTAGCGCCCTCTTTAATTTTTTAAAGTTAGATTTTTTCATTTACATTACAGAGAGCGCGCGGCTCCAAAGTCCGCTTATATTGAAAAAAAGGAGCTAATAAGATAAGGCGTACAAATCTGCATTGAAAAATCTCTACCTTCTTTAAGAAGAAGAATTCAATTTACATGCACCAGACACGTGTTTCGAATATTAAATTCTCATCAGTGATGCTTTCAGCGGCGCCACCATAAATAGTTTCAATATTTTTTGAAGTTAGATTTTTTTCATTTACATTACAGAGAGCGCGCGGCTCCAAAGTCCGATTTTATTGAAATAAAGGAGCTGATAAGGTAAGGCGTACAAATCTGCATTGAAAAAAAGTAGAATTTTCAAAATTGGAACTTCAAAGAAAATTCTTTCACAAAATTGATGCCAGTTCTTGGTTTGATCATAATCAGCAGTTTGATGAGATTTATCGTGCATCGGTTTTTGGGCAAAATTTGTCCTTTTTCTATAGAAATCAATGGAGAAGTTTTTTTTAAGACTTTGTCCTCTAGTTATAGAACGCCACTTTTTACAGAAGGTGTATGTCACCAATACACATCTTTGAACAAAGTGGGGTTCTGTAGCTAAGGGGGAACTTTTGTTACATTGATGTCAACCTTTGTTTCATTGATGTGACATTCTATTGTGATGGAATAGGTACTAGGTCGACAACCATAATAGTAATGTAAACGTCTTCAAATTGAACAGCATAATTTAAGAACAGATAAATTGGCAACATGGACCAGACATGCACGTTTCGGGTACTTAACCCTCGCAGTGATCCTCAAATCTAAACAATGTAATATGCATTGCAATAAAATATGAAAGTTACTATGTCGAAAAAGCGTACCGAAAGACGTAGCAGGATGGTGGGATATGATGCTACAGGACCCACGTTTTATAAATTTCAAGAAATTTTGATAACAGAAATTTAGAATGCGTTGAAGAATCGATCAACCGAAATTGTTCGAACTTGGCTACATGTGCAGTTAGACATTTTTTTTAAATAAAAGAAACACTACATCTGTACAGCTCATTGTGGAAACGTCTGTCATCATTATTGATTTCTGTAAAAAAAATTATATTGTTTGTATATGTATGAATAGAAAAAGATGATAATATAATGTTCAACATATGAGTTTTCTTCTTTATATACTTCTATAACGGAGCAAGACCTTGACAATTCTATAATAGTGCTCGTTGGAGCCCAGCTTTCACACCTAATTAATTGTTCAGTTATAAAGAAGAGAGGATGTGATCTCCGACAAGACTCGATTGTACCACTCACAGCAAAACACCGAAACACCCCATGCGTAAACACAGAGGAGACTTTCACAGCATTGACCAGGCATACCAAATACGACATTAATACAACAAACACATATATAAAGAATATTACACATAAACCAACGAGACCAATTGCAGACCTAGGACGGTAATCTATCACGTTAGTAGCAAATGATGTCGTCAACCGGGGTACGTGTGCACAACCATCAAACTATTTCTGTTACCCAGAGGTCTCGATGAATGCACAATGGTATTGTATAATAACCTCTTCACTGACCACACAAACCAGGCAGCAAAACGCAGTGGCCCCGGCAACACAGAGATTAATATGTAATTGGATAAAAATGGTTAAAAGAACAGTTCATGATCTGCCGGCTGGAGGGAGCTCGTGCATGTGATAACCCTAGCAGTCCGAGCGACATTCAGAGGACATATTGTCGCAGTCATGTCTTCTCTTACGAGGTTTGGACATGGCTTGTTATGGAGTCCAGTCGTCACAGTCAGTCAGATTGCAATTCCTAAGAATGCACTGTTACAAGACTGAATATTGGTCATGTATGATGTCGAGTACCTGTCTGGTGACGGCAAGATCAACCCCTAGGTACAAAAGCAGTTACACTGATTTTTTTTCTTCTTCTTGTTGAAAAAAAGCACAGTAATTTGATCATTTTATTTTCTTCAGCATCTATCCAATTTGACTTTTACTGAACAAAAAGAACTGGATTCAACAAACGACGATTTTCACATTAACGCAGGTGACATTCAGTATAGACACACCTAGATTCAACACAACATGCAACATCTGACTTTATTTCTTTCATTGACATCATAATAACTTTATACTGTGAAGTAGTACCAGATTTTCTTTCTATGCTGTCATACACCTGTTACGACGTCACAGTAAAATGCTACGTCAAATGTTAGGTCTTTCTTAGTCTATTCTGAAATTTAATGCTTATCCGTCTTTGGCACCTGATCCTATTCCCAGTTTTAGAGTACATTTCTGCTCATATGGTATTCTCTGTCGTTTTGTTTGCATAATATTCAATCTTTGCCTTAATTTTTGTCCTCTTTCCGCAAAAGAATTCTAGATACTACATGCATTACTGCGATATGGTTTTTCACATATTTAAGGAATGAGTGTCTTATTTTTGCGTTCATGGCTTTTACACTCTGATTCGACAGACGCAAATCTTTCGAGAACCGCTTCGCTTCATCTGTCGAACCATAGTGTAAAAGCCATGAACGCAAAGTATAAGACAATCATTCCTGGTATTTACATTTAAAGACATTCAAACATAAAATATCGTTGAAAATTTTCTCGAATTTTCATAGAAGATGATCTGAATGTTTCACGTGTGTCAATTTATCCATTGAAAAAGATCAAAATATAAGGTTAAGTTCTAAATATTACTGGATATGCTTTAGCATCACTATGCCCCGCCAAAGTTTTGAAATTCGTGCGCGCAATTTTATGTGATTGGTGTCAACCCGTGTTCATCGCAATATGAATGTCAAAATTGAATATGCGTTTAACATATGAAATCGACTTGCAATGTATTTTTCAAGAGACCGAATGAAAAATATCAATTTATCTCTTAAAAAAAGTTCCCCGCAAGGGGTTTGACAGTACGTGTTTTGAATATTTTCCCCTGACATGATCGCCATAGCACTTTCTATATAGACATAACTTCAGACAGTGCATGTATTTTAGAGAATGTTTTCTTTTCCGTGCAGGAAATTCGACGGCGGGTGCGGCTAGCCAAACAGGGGATGCTTACTCCTCCCGGGCACCTGGTCCAACCTCTAGATTGCTAGGGGTCCGTCGATGCTCAGTTTTGTGCTTTATTGTGAGTGCTGTTGAGATTATCGTCAGGATCTTCTTTAACTCTTATAGTATAACTTCACGATCCACAAATTATCACGTCGGGTTACAAGGAAGATAATATCGATTTTAACTTTTTCTACGCATTCTATTTTATCTAATTTGAGTATAAGACTCGGTGTATTTTGAAGAGATCTAGTTCACCAACAAGTAACATCACAGATGAGATTTATACAATTGTGTATGTTTGTCGTACTTAAAGGTAAGATTTTTTCAAAGAAACAAAATTCTGTTCACTTAAAACATTTCCATCTTATAATGTCTTGGATAAAAATGGAACGATCAGCAGAAAGTTTTTTGTAAAGAGTTTGAAAAAATATTCGGGACTGTCATGAAGGATTTCTTATAATTGACTGTATAATTTGAAACACAAATACGTTAAAACAAATTGAATGTAGATACTTTGGTTTATTTTCTTTCGAATAATGTATTTGTCGAAAGAGATTACAATATAAGTCGTGGTGTTAAATGAAAATTTTCATCTTGAATGTCTCTTTATTATTTGTAATAGGAGTAAAAATAAAAAAGAAGATTTTGACATTTTTAAAACCCTATTCCGGATTTTCAATGTAGAATTTTCTTTTCTAGGCCTTGCCTATATCAAAGGAAATGAACCCTGTATGCTAGATACACGAAATTACAAATGTCAAGGCTACAACCTAACGTCGATCACACAGAACATTCCAACATCGATAGAACGAATGTAAAGTATTCCGAATAAGTCATTTTCTAAAATTCAAATTATTTGAAACGTCCATTTTCTTGCTTGATAAGCAGCTCAAGTCTTTATAGCAGCTCTCTGTAAGGACCAAAATAATATCAATAGCACGTGGAAACAGCATGTCTCCAATTTTGAAGATTTTTGGTGTGGATGTTGTATATGATGTATTGAGACAAAAATAAACTTTCTTTTTACAAATTAAGTTTTCGTTGCCATGGAAACCATGTTTGAAATTTTACGCATCAGTAGAATACTTGTAACATGGCATTTTCACAAGGCTCGTTTCCATGGTAACAGCTATTGTAGTCAACTGAAATTTCCTTAATTTTTCTCTTTATATCTTTAATAGTATAAATATTACACAAGAAGTATGTTTCTGTCCGCTATTCGCTTCGTCAATATGCTCAAAATGTAGGCAAAAACCTGTTTGAACAGGCCCCTTTTAAGACCGAAAAAGCTCCTAATTTAACATGATTTTGCTCAGATTTAAGGGCAAATATTCTGAAATGTCAGGCTAACTTGATTTCTACTGCCAATTATCTTTAAAGTTTAATCCTCGATCTTTAAGAAAATGTTATAATTTGAGTGGGACCTCTTCACAATTTTATTCAAAAGGGTATAAAAAATGGTTACCATGGTGACATTCTGTTCAGTGCCATTACACATAGGGTAATTTACTGGTAAATTTTCAGCTGTCCGTTATATATTTTAAAGCATTTTTTATCAGTGCATATAAAAGAGCATTATTGATTAATAAAATCACCTTAAAAATTTTCAAGGTCACAGGACCCAATCTCAAGGTCATCTTGAATGTAATTCACAAAATTTGGCAAAATTCTGTGATTTTTCAAAAATATGAGAGGCAGTTACTCAAAAATCATGTGGTATTGAGTAAAACAAACACATACATAGTGATTTTGGATATATCCCCTATTTATTGACTAAAGTTGCAAAAATATTCAAATCAATGACATCCTTGATTTTTAGCTGGTATTTCATACATACATATAAAAAATGTGAAATTATCATGATTTTTGTTCTAAACAAAAAATTGTAATGTTTTTCCATCTATCGGTCCTAATTTTAGAAAGAAGTATTTTTGATACAAATATATGACAGTCAAGCCTAAATTTGATAACAACAAATAACAACAAAAATGCAAATTTTATTGAAATTGGAACATATAATTTGAATTGACCTTGAACTTAGAGTCAATGACCTTGACAAATTTTGGAAGTGCTCAAATAAAGAATAATCTCTTATGTTGTCCCTACATAAAGCTTAAGCAATATAAGTTATTTAAACCATGCTAAAAATCAATTTGAAAAGATATAGTCATCATGTGTCAAATGAAAAATTGCCATGGCAACCATTTTTGACCTCAAAATGTAGGAAAACAAAACAAGGTCCCACTTATTTTTTTCAGTGATTATATTTGTCACATGAAATCTATTTTGTTCTGACAACAGTAATGGTGTTATCAGCCTGACATTTTGTGTTATTTTTGCTTAAAAATGGTAAAAATTGGACAAAAAAGCCTTGATTTTGACCTTATTTTATGGCAATTTTTGACTTATTTTGATTTGATAGAATCCGGCTAATTGAAAGAAATGTAAAAAATTTGTTATTTTTTCTTAAAATAGAGGTTTTAAAGATTATAAGTTGTTAATACCAATTAACTCTGACAATGGTTTCCTTGGCAACATAATAACCAAAGATGACTCATTTGACCTATTTTTAGTGCTATAAATAGACAGACCTCGTTTCCATGGCAACAGGAATATTTATTTTCAAAAAATTGTTATTTTGTATTCAGGGCACTATACATACCATTTATAGAGAAAATCATGAAAATCCATGACATGCTGTTTCCAAAATATTTTGGTCCTTACAGAGAATTGATATTAATACATGACTCCCTCTTTCTTACTGGTACTTAGATTCTCCTGTATGTGAGTGCGTCTTAATATAACAAAACATTCAAGATACGGGATATAACCAAAATTATCATTTTTTGTAGAATCGGTATTTATTGTATGCGGCATTGTAGAAATCGGTTTGTTTGGCGCTGCACAGAGATTCAACTGTCGTCTGGTTGGTCTGATATTTTGTCCGATATTTTGTATTAGTTTAAAAATATGTAAACAAAAAAAGTACGTCTTGAAATTCATTAGCATCATTTTAGAGCAGATAAATTTACAGCATGGACCAGACATGCACGTTTCGGGTTTTTACTTAACCCTCGTCAGTGAACTTCAATTTGAACAATGTAATATAACCAAAATCTTTGAAAAATATGTCCTAAATATACCTAAAGACGTTGCAAGATGGCTGGGATATGATGCTACAGGACCCAGGTTTTAGAAATTTTAGAACATTTTGTAAACAGAAATGTTCAAATACGTTTAACGGTTGGGTACTTCTTTGATGTTTATATGAAGAAACGACCAACCGAAATTGATCGAACTTGGCTACATGTGCCCTCGGGGACTCCTGGTTCACCAGCAGTGACACTCACCAAGTGGTACAAATGTTTTACGTCTTCATTTTAGTATTTGCTGTGTTTCTGTTTTGTTATGGCAGATTCCACAAGGAATTATCATGTTTGGCAGGCATTAGGATGGAATTGTATTTATATCATTTTTGTGTGTATCTATTTCTTTATCGAATTTAATCAGGGCGGTGCTATTTCAAATTATTTTTTGTCATTTGGTCAATCAGCGAAACTGTGGGTAACACTAGAACAGAAATTTGGATGGGTTTGGACTTTCTTACTGGTCCTACCTACTTGGATACTTTACTTGAAATACATATGCAACATGATTCATGTGATATACGAAAAATAGGAAAAAATGGTTTGAGGGATTTTTTCTTGAAGGTATAGAAGTTGGAACACTTCCGTATCACGAAAATAATTACACCAACAATATCTTCCGCATTTGCACTGGAGTTGGTTCATTAGATAAGGTGTCCATCGTGTTTCTATGGATCTTGTTTTATTGTCTCCGTCTGTTTGTCCTATTTTCTTTTGTGCGAGGAAGTTCTGTTTTGTATTTTTTTCTCCAAAATTCGTAAGCCTTCCGAATGTGGTTTTTGTGGTTTTTATGAATGTGGTTTTTGTAATGTGGTTTTTGTGGTTTGTGGAATCTGGTTTCGGTTATCATTGTTTACTTTCATTCACTGATCATGCTCTAGCTTAAATAAATAAATACAGTAGTAGTACTGTAGGTGCTCAAATGAAGTGTTTTCATGGTGTGGCTATTTTCGAGAACCGGAGTTACTTCCAATTTGAGACGGTATCTGGCGTAGACTGATTATGACGTCAGCAAATTCTATGGAAATAGTCCTAAAAGACTTGGAAATGACGGTATAAGATAGACGTTACCATACCATTTTCATGACGTCACAATGGTTTTACGTCAGATACTTTCCTCTGTACTCCGCAAAGACTCAATATACATTGATTGTAATTTTTGGATTTTGACTTTGAGTTATTCTGTTTGACATTCTCTCTCTTGAGTTTATGCTTCATTTAAACGTTTTGAGAGTATAAACCTACTGTATTGATTTGGTTTTCAATTTATACATGTGTTAAGGTAGATCGTTACTCCAATATTATTTGCTATATTTTCCTAGAATCTATGTTTAGACATTTTCGTGCTTATCTTCTATCTGATCTTAACACCAATTAAAAAAAATACAGTGATTCAGTGTTTTTCGATATAGTTGATATACACATGAAAAGAAGAGCAACAATCTAAATATGACCTAGAATAAGCTACTGTCCGCGCAGCTCACTTCGGAAACTGGATAAACGCAATTTTGACTATTTTATCATGCAAAACTTTATATGAAATTGATATCATTGAATAGATCTTGCTTAGTCGTAAATGTTGGTATATGCTACATGGTCGAGGGTTTATGCAATCAAATTATACAGACAAAATAAATTTTAGATGGGGCGTTTTCAATTTTATCTGATTTAAATCTGATTTTGTTATATAATTAAAAGATTTTAATTATATAACTAAATCTGATTGGCTTTACTAAGCATGTCCGTAATATGAGGGATCACTAGTCTTGTATATGTTTGTCCCCCTTCTTTTCTGCTATCAGCTCGGCCTGCTTTACTTTCAAATAAACGGTTGTCTGTTTGTCTGTGACATGGTCTGTCTGGGTATGCTTGCAGTATTCACTATTGCGCTTGTATCTCACAATTATTGGATATGTTTAAATAGGTTATGTAAATATGTGTAATATTTTAAATTCAATGTTATATATATGTATAAATTATGATTTAGTTCTTTAAAACCATCTTCTCTCAGACCGTTCATTGTTACAAAGACTTTGTAACTTTTCGCCGTTAATGCGAAATGCATGCATGTGCCGCGAATACTATGACGTCATAGACTAACATTAACATTTGCAATGAACGCCAGAGAAGCAAGGATGGATTTTACTTAGAATTGTTATAGATCGTCGTTTTTTACACTTGATAAAGGCCAAGGGGCCGAAAAGTTTTGTATTTGAGTGTTTGTGTTTTTATTTGTTATATTTTATATGTCTTTGAGTACTTCAACAAGTTCTGTATCATCAGTGATGCCCATGGCCAAAATAGTGGAAAACGACCTAAATGTATGCTTAAAAATCAGCTTATGACACAGCTCTGCTTTCAGGGTGATATATGTTAGATTTATAATAATCTATCATATTTTGCGTTGGAGAGATTTCACATATTTTGAACTTCAACAAACGATGTCGTATTATTGTTTCTGGTTGTCTGTTGATTTTATGAAATTTAAAGCAAAACTATCTAGATGACTTGAATGCTATGCTTAAGAGCCTACCAAAGACGGATCTGTTTCTTACGTCAAATACCCCTTAGTTTAAAATGTGTTTATCAATTCTAGCGACTAAAAATTTATTATTATATTTCAAGTCAGTGCAGATAGACTAGGAAACTAATCGAATTATATCATCCATGACTAACGTACGAAAGCAAAGAAAAAACTTAGTGGTTTAAAATATCAATATTGAAAGATATGTCCAAATGTCTCTCCCCGGACACCTGATCTCGTCTCTGGTGAGAATTCACTTTTGTTCCTTGCTGAACATATCTTTCTAAATACGGTGCAACAGTCATACACAATTCGGATATAACAATTCCTCATAATGATATAAAAGTGTTCCAACTCTTTACCTTCTTGAAGACAATTTCAAACCAACTTTAAATGCACCAGAAACGTATTTCATTTTGGATATTATCAGATATCCCCTCCTTTCTTCTTAATCCTCAATAGTGATGCTTTCAGCCAAAGTGGTTTTCAAATAAAGCCAAAATTCACTTCATTAGCGCCCGCTGGCTTTTAAATTTGTGCAATTTTTTTGCAGAGAGTGCGCGACTCTAAATTTCCTGCACAGTTTATCCAGTAGCATATAGATAAAATCGATGACCAAAATAGCATTGTAGGGATGGTGCTCAGAAGTTAACCTTCTTTAATTTCGATGTAATTTTACAAGTGGAACTTTAAAATGTGGTACTGTTTAGTAGGGTGCGGCTAGCCAACAGGGGATGCTTACTCCTCCAAGGCACCTGGTCCCACCTCTAGCTTGCTAGGGGTCCGTCGATGCTCAAGTTGGTGCTCTATTGTGAGTGCTGTTGGGATTGTCGTCAGGATCTTCTTTAACTCATTTGTGTCACACTTATGCCCTTTGCCGTGTGGAGCTCGTAAAAAAGTTGCCCGCGAGGGGTTTAACAGTAAGTGTTTTGAATATTTTCCCTGACATGGTCGCCATAGCGCCTTCTATATAGACATTACCCTAGACAGTGCATGCATTTCTTGTGGAATCTGCCAAAACAAGGTAGAAACACAGCGAAGATCAAAATAATACAAAATTTCAGACAAATCAGAAAAGAGTTAAATCAAGCAAAAGCAATTAAAACGGCGCCACACAAATTGATCTCTACGGCTTATTTATTTATTTATTTATTTGAATAGGCTGTAGAAATGTGAAGCATATGTCTGTGAAGTGCATTTCTGTGAAATGAATGTCTTTGTAAAAAGCATGTCTCTGAAGTGTGGCTGTAGAAATCTGAAGCATGTCTGTATAATGCTTCAAAGACATGCTTGCACCCGAGGATGAGTCATGGCACTGACACGAGACCTTATGTTCCGTTGCTTTCGACAAAAGCAGTTTTTAATTTACTAATTGATTCGAATGATATTTCGAACAAAATTAATTGTTTCCACGAGCGAAATTTCTTTAAAAGTATTGTTTTACGTGTACATGGATTGCAAGATGTTTCATTCGAAGGTGAAGTTTTTCAGTTTATACATTAATGAAGTTGACTTTTTCATGAGCCTTTCTAGTTTTATTTATTTCAGTAATTTGAACCATAACCAGATAAGTGCTGTAAGGAAAAGGGATCTTGTAACTCTGATAAATTTAGTAGATCTGTAAGTATTTTTGTTCTTATTTTTAATGTTCAATCGTTAGAGTCGTAACTAACGTAGCAACAGTAGGAAAACAGAAAAATTAGGCAAGAGTGAGAGAATCATTCGTGTAACGTCAATGCGATTTTCTGAAATCTATACTTCCGTAAGGCAACATAAAACAAAGATCATATATCATCATCTTCATAAATCGCGGGTCCAATACGTCCGTCGTCCTACTCTCCATAAATCGCGGGTCCAATACGTCCGTCGTCCTACTCTCCATAAAACGCGGGTCCAATACGTCCGTCGTCCTACTCTCCATAAATCGCGGGTCCAATACGTCCGTCGTCCTACTCTCCATAAATCGCGGGTCCAATACGTCCGTCGTCCTACTCTCCATAAATCGCGGGTCCAATACGTCCGTCGTCCTACTCTCCATAAATCGCGGGTCCAATACGTCCGTCGTCCTACTCTCCATAAAACGCGGGTCCAATACGTCCGTCGTCCTACTCTCCATTAATCGCGGGTCCAATACGTCCGTCGTCCTACTCTCCATAAATCGCGGGTCCAATACGTCCGTCGTCCTACTCTCAATAAATCGCGGGTCCAATACGTCCGTCGTCCTACTCTCCATAAATCGCGGGTCCAATACGTCCGTCGTCCTACTCTCCATAAATCGCGGGTCCAATACGTCCGTCGTCCTACTCTCCATAAAACGCGGGTCCAATACGTCCGTCGTCCTACTCTCCATAAATCGCGGGTCCAATACGTCCGTCGTCCTACCCTCCATAAATCGCGGGTCCAATACGTCCGTCGTCCTACTCTCCATAAAACGCGGGTCCAATACGTCCGTCGTCCTCTCCATAAATCGCGGGTCCAATACGTCCGTCGTCCTACTCTCCATAAATCGCGGGTCCAATACGTCCGTCGTCCTACTCTCCATAAATCGCGGGTCCAATACGTCCGTCGTCCTACTCTCCATAAATCGCGGGTCCAATACGTCCGTCGTCCTAGTCTCCATAAATCGCGGGTCCAATACGTCCGTCGTCCTACTCTCCATAAATCGCGGGTCCAATATTTCCGTCGTCCTTCTCTCCGAATAGGACGACGGACGTATTGGACCAGCGATTTATGAAGATATGATATATCATTAGAATAACCAGGGATGAAGCAAATGAACAAAATATTACGAATACCCTTTCTTTAAAAGAAAATGATTCTGTGATTTTACTCAGTGGTAACTTTATAATGTTATAAGGATATCGAAATATTAAGGCATCAAAAATCAGTGAATGTAAGTCAAACACAAAAACCCGAAATCAGATTCCAAAAGTCACAATCAGTCTTGAAAAAAATATTAAACGGAACTTTATCACGAGAAAAAAAAAATTCAAAAAGACGGGGAAGCTATACCAGATCTGATTCTCTGGTATTCCATTGAATAATTATCACACATTATATCTACAGAAACAATTATCTACGGAAAATCGCAAATAATTCTGACCACATCTTCTCGAGACAAGTGTACGTAATACCTTGCTCCCCCTTGTCGGATGTCATACACAAAACTGCGTCTCCGGTGAGTGTCGTAGTGGAGACTTATCAGGCCAAAAATCCGTATGAATTACTAGCAATTTGAGTGCTTGTTAATGTGTTTGAATGATTTTACTCCCAAAATTGCTTCTATATGAAAGTATAATATAATATGGACTCTGATTTTGTCGTATATACTCTCCACTACGTCACTCATCGGAGACGCAGTTTTATGTATGTTATCCGACAAGGGGGATTAAGGTATTACGTACACTTGTCTTCAGAAGATGTCTGACCAAGACTAAACGTCGTATGTTCTCGCGCACTCTTCGATTGTTTTCCATTGTTATGGCGTCATCAATTTACTTGGGCAGAAAAGCTGCCCAAGTTTTGAACAATGGTTGAGGTACATGTAGATGACTAAATGAAAAATCAGAACGGACACTCTATAAAGCCTATATCTATCGTTATGTATTCATTAGGTATTTGGAAGACAACGTAATAGAAATTATTGAGGATGGCGCATTTGACAGTCTAGAAAGTCTTAGATATTGGTTAGTACCGACCCTGCCTTACGTAATAGCTGTAAGTAAGGGATTTACTAAATATGGATTGTCGTCAGCAACGTTGCCAAAAGATCATTAACGTAATTTTGAAAGACGTTTGCCCTCTGAAAAAACAAACAAACAAAGAAATGAAAAATATGACAAAAAAGAAGATAAAATGACAACAATATTATACAAATCTTATTCGTTATATTTAATAATAGTGACTTATCCAACAACGTTTTAAGAAGACTGCCTGAAAATGTATTTGAAAAGAACATTAATATCAAAAGCATGTAAGTAGCTTCACGATGCATTTTATTCTATATCTTGTAAAAATAGTTGAATTACTATTGTGCTTTTTAAAATTCTATTTATATATCTATAGAGAGAGAAAGGGAAGATATGATAAGGCATGAAAAGGGATCGAATGGAAAGTAGAATGGGATACTACTGGGAGGGGGTTTAACAGGGAGGTATTATTCGGGGAGTCTGTAAGTTAATTGCAGTTAGAAAATTAACAAATGAACAATAAATACAATAAGAAAATTAACAAAATTTAAATATAATAGAGGTAAGAAAAAGAAAGCACCTCTTATTATTTGGATATATGAGTGGTCATTTTAAAAACCTAGTATTGAAAGAGGAATTTCGTATATTTGTCTTTATTTTTTTTTTGCGTACAAATTATGATGCATGGGCACCTAAAGAATTATAGTTCATTGGTGTTACCGCTAATGAAGATATTTTTCTTTTTTTAAGACGATTATCTAAAAAGTTTTAATCAATACCTTCATGAAATCGAACAAGGAACAGTAACACAGATAATTTTCAATTTCTATTTTCAGAAGCCTACGTTCTAACATACTGGTTTCCATCCCAAAGAGGACATTCCGAGGACACACGTTCCTGTCAGATATGTAAATTTCTTCTCCGTAATTTAAAAAGAACTGTAAAATAAATATAAGTATGGCCAACAGAACTTGAATCCCTCTTTAAGATTGGTCTCTTAACCAATAAATCTGTTCAAATCATTAGTAGATTTCCCATGTTAAACGCCCAGTAGGTAATTCGAATTTTATTCAGGTTGCCTATTATGACGTCATGCTCATGTTTTGAACGTAGAAAGAATTAACCAATTTCCAGATACTTTTGATGCGATTACACACATTATCATATACTTTTTAAAATAGCGTAACCGTTTATACGCTTTCCCATTTGCCAAAACGCGGTCACATGCAATGCGATTAATCGTCGTATTGAATCGGTCATATTGACGCGTTTCCGGTTTTATGTATATAAAAGAAAATGGCAATCGGTAGCAATCGTACTGTGTGTTGGTGACATGATTATTATATTTGGCAGCATTTTTTAAATAAAAATAATAAAAGATGAAGGATAAAACATTAATAAACATAATACAAAATGTTTATCTGAAAATAAAATTTGAGCAGCAATCTAGCAAACATTACAAGAGATGCAAAACGTCATTAAGTTACCCTTCTTTTCCAGTTTTCATGTATATGATAAAACAGTTATTTGTCATAGCACAGATGATTCGGTCGACATGATGATTTATGGAGTGATAAAACCAATATCGACCTCGGCTTTCGGCCTCGGTTGATATTGGTTTCATCACTCCATAAATCATCATATCGACCTCATCACTGTGCAATAATTGTATAATATAAGCGATGTTCATGCAAATTATGGTTTCTGATATTTATTTCGAACGTACACTTAATAGTACGGGCGTGTTCTTTACCTTCCTGAAGAAAAGTTCAAATGAAACCAATTTTAACACACTAGACAAGCGTTTCGGATAGTAAATCCTCTTCAGTGGTACTTATGAAAACACTTTGGCTGGAAGCATCACTGATGAGAATTTAATATTCGAAACTCGTGTCTGGTGCATTAAAATTGGTTTGAAATTTTCTCCTTGAAGGTACAAAGTTGGAACACTTCTGAATTATTAATATAAACACTTATTTCTTGTTGCAGTGTAGAGCAGTTAAATTCCTTCCCTGTGACATGATGTTTGTTAAGTGTATTGATTACTTCTTTTTTACCACTTTTACTACATGTTGAAATTTGTGATTAAAATAACGTCATTTGTTTGAAGAAGTTGGAATTCATTTTAATTCAATAATGATCTGTAGTATTTGATCATCGAAAACTTCAAACGCTACACTAGATTATAAAGATATCTTATGTTCCTTTTTATTCATATATTCCAAAGAAGTTCGAAGTGCAACAAACGATATCACCGAAAACTGCGTGTCACTGCTGGTGGACCAGGAATCCCCAAAAGTACAAGTAGCCAAGTTCGATCAACGTCACTTGTTCGTTTCTTCAACGCATTTGAAATTTTCTGTTATCAAAATTTCTTGAAATTTCTAAAGCGTGGGTCCTGTAGCATCATATCCAACCCATCCTGTCACGTCTTCCGGTGCATTTTTGGACATAATAACTTTAACATTCTTTGGCCGTATTGTCCCCTCTTTTGTTATTTGAATTAACTGTGTAAGCGTTTAAAAAACTGAATGAATTACTGAAAGCCAGAATAATTTTATCCTCACAAAATCGACATAAACAATGTTGCAACGCACCACTTGATTTTAACGTCATAATGAATGTTAAACGTCTTAAAATTCAATAGCATCATTTAAACCTGATAAATTTACAGCATGGACCGGACATGCACGTTTCGGGTACTAAACCCTCGTCAGTGATCCTCAGTCAACAATGAAATATGGCCTAAAAGTGTGGAAATTATTATGTCCAAAAATGTACCAAGAGACGTAGCAGAATGGGTGGGATATGATGCTACAGGACCCACGTTTTAGAAATTTCAAGACATTTTGTAACAGAAAATTTCAAATGCGTTGAAGAGACAGACGATCAACCAAAATTGATCGAACTTGGCTACATGTGACGGCAGATATGACGGCAACTAAATGTTGACGGCAAACAGCAGATATAAATTGACGAAGATTTTTTTCCATCAAACGCAATACTTTTTAACATTTTTCTTTACTTCAAAGCGACCTTTCACTTAATCAGCTGACATCAATTACATGGAATGCGTTTGATGATCTTCCTTCCTTGAAAAACGTGTATGTATTATCGTTTTATTTTAATAAATATTAGACATGCTTTACTATTGAAATCATATTATTGCGTCCCTCTTTCTGTTGTTTCAATCAATGTTAAGTATAATAAGAGTCAAATGTTCCACGTTAAGTTTTGTAAGATACTCATATAAGGAGAATTGAATCTTAAAGAGTCAGAACGACTCATGACATGTAACTACATTTCATAACAATCTCTTTACCACTTGAGAAGGTATGCTTTCTGGATGAATCTTAGACACACTTGTTTTTCTAATGGGTTGTCGGAATTCATCATTTTGGAAACATTGTTCAATTTCGAAACACGAGAAAATACGTACAAGTTCTGTAATTAATTTCTTTTTCGACGTCAGATGCTCTGATATTCCGTCGATGCTCAATTGGTGCTCAGTTGTGAGTGCTGTTGAGATTTTCGTCAGGATCTTCTTTATCTTATTCGTGTCACACTTATGCCCTTTACCGAATGGAGCTCGTAAGAAAAGTCCCCCGCGAGGGGTTTGACAGTAAGTGTTTTAATTGTTTGCCCTGACATGTTCGCCATTGGACTTTCTACATAAACATAAGCTCAGACAGTGCATGATTTGCAGATGTTGTTTTCATTTTCGTGCAGGAATATCGACAGCGGGTGCGGCTAGCCAAACAAGGGATGCTTACTCCTCCCGGACACCCGGTCCCACCTCTACTCTAGCTTGTTAGAGGTCCGACGCAGATCAATTGGTGCTCTATTGTGAGTGCTGTTGAGATTATCGTCATGATCTTCTTTATCTCAGAATGACCCTCCACATATTTCTTGAAATTCAAAGGCGTGTTCGGTATTTTCGATATCAACGGTTATATCCCTTTTGGGATGGTATCTGACGTAGACTAATTGTGAACTCGTTATAATCTAAGGAATGCTTCCCTAAAATATAAGAAATTGCGATACGGAATCGAGTTTACCATACCAATTTCAGGCGCCATATGGGAAATAAATCTGGATTACAATATAACTTACCAATAGCGCCGATGCGTACATTGATTTGAAGTGATGATTGTTGCATGCAAGCAGGAGATGCTGACTCTTCCGGGGCACCTGGTTTCACTCCTAATTGGGAGTTTGCTTCTTTTCTTGCGGTGGAGATTTTTGTTTGTTTGCTTTGGTTTCTGTTTTGTCCTGATTTTGTATGCCTTCGGTTAGTGATTTCCTTAATTATCGATTTTGTACTGTGTATTGGGATATGGTCATAGTCCATATTTGTCATTACTATAATGAAGGAGGGGATCTTCACCAACACTCGGTTGCATCACCCACGACAAAACCCCAAAACACACAATCCAAAACACACTACTACATATTCAAGTTAGAGAACGAAATGGAATGAATACACTTCAAGCATCGATTATTATGAACACCATTCTGCAACACGAAATGAGTGTAGCTATAAAATAAAGAATCTCCAATCCAACAACACTCGGTAATAGCAATCACAGCAAAAACCGGAAAACACTAATGCAACAAAGAAAAGTAAATCAATAACATACATACGGGCAAATATATTTTTAAACAATTGAATTCATGTATGAGACACCAAGTGAAAACAAGAATAAACGAGGGGATATCCAGCAAAACTCGGATGCGGTAAAAAGAGCAAATAACCGAAAACACAAAGCAAACAAACACAAAAAGAGACATAAGACTGATAAGGATCACCAAACACGACATCCAAGCAACAAATACAAAAGACCACACATATACCAACGAGACCAGTTTGCAACCGGTGCCGACTTCGGACGGACCGATCGATTCGTTGGTTTCTGTAGCAAAGTGTGTGATTATCCGGATTACGTAGTCCGGTTCTCCAATGGTCTCCATCAACGCATAATTGTTGTGTATAAAAGTCACTCACCGTATGATGATCATTCAAACAAGACAACCCCCCCCCCCCCCAAAAAAAAAGAACTCGCATATATTATAAATCACACATTATACACAATAAATTTCGCGTACATTATACGAGTCATTCAGATTCAGAGAGAAATCAAATTAACAAAGATTAAGGTTTTCATTGATTTTATAAGGTGTGCATGTGTGAAAGGGTAAGGTTAATATATGAGATGTCATCCGTAGAGCTGTCAATGTAATGCTTATCAAAAGTTTTTAATACAAAGCTTTATACTGAAAAATAAGAGTAGGATCTTTCATAGTTGAAACATTTTCATAAGTGTTTTCTCATTTGAGTTCAAAGACAGTTCAAGAAATTTTTGATTACATGTTACCTTAAGAAATGAATCATTCTTTAATATAAATATACCTACGCACAATTTCAAATTTATATTCATGTCTGATAAATTCAGTCTCCATGAGTAATATATTTTTTCATCTAATAGAGAAATTTCTAGTGACTTCCTGTATGCTTTATTTCTAATTATCGTCATATCATGCATTTTATGAAATATTTTTCTTCTTAAAGAATGCTCCATGGCAACCCTTACCATTGTGACTGTTACATAAAGTACCTTTATGACTGGATACGAAATGTACAGTTTTTCATTAAACCTTCTGCTGAAGCCGCATCCTGTGTCGATACGGGACAACTAATCCAAAGTCTAGGAGACGACTTCTTTGAGATGTGCAAGAGTAAGACATTTTCTAAAATAAAACAAAAACTGAATAGAATTATCATTATTAAAATATATGTTTTATTATAAAATTTCAGTGCATTATATGCGCATTTCAACACGTTATGTCCCATCAGTAATGTTGGAGGCCAGAAAAAGAGGAAATCCAAAATCATATGAAACTAAGAAGATCAGAAGTCTTAACTTTAATGTCTTCCTAAATTCAGTCTATACTCTACAAAATAGCCAGGAAAACTTTATCAGGGGCGTAGCTAGTCATAACATTACTTTGTTTTGAAGCTGGTAAAAATGACTCAGACCTGCCTACTTTTACGATTTTGGCGTAATTTGTACGATTACGCCCTACGCTTTTGCTATTTCATTTTACGCCTAAAACTTGCACTCGAGCAAATTGACGTTTTCGATGTTTTGAGCGCTTGATTGAACAGCTGTCGTCCATGTCGTAAAGGCTTCATGCATGTAAAAATGAACAAGTTATCCCTGTTTATCGCTGATTTCAAACTATATAGTGCTTTTTGACTTCTTTCATAGATATTATTTTTGGCTAAAGTAAACTTTCCTTTTGCTGAAAACAAGATTACCAAGTATTTATACACTATATAGTGTTTCCAAATTGCATTTTACCTAAACAGAAAGTATCCCCGTTTTTTCATCCAGTTTTTGTGATTTTCATAACTTTAATTTCAGCATTATTTACTCGAAGGCACCATTTTAAGCAGTTAGCATCCCAACCGTTAAGTTTTTGTCGTAATCCAACAACCGATATAGATATTAAGACAAGGTCATCCGCATAAAGAAGGCAGGAAATATGTTTATCATTTATATGTAACTTGACATTTTCGGACTTATCTATGGTTCCAACTAGATCATTGATGGAGATGTAAAAAAGCAGGGGACGAAGAACATCCCCTTGGTTCACTCCGACAAGATTATATAAAGAGTCCATTCTAAATTCATTGAGCTTAACACAAAATTCTGACTTACTATATATACTTTCAATTATGTTTAATATATTGCCTCTAATGCCTGTCTTCAATAATTTATACAATAGTCCCTTTCTCCATACGGTATAGTAGGTCTTTCTGAAGCCAACGAAACAAAAGTAAAGTTGTTCGGAACTGTTGCTGACATATTTATCGACTAGTTTGAGGATATTAAGCATATGGTCCTTTGTTCTTCTATTTTTCATGAACCCTATTTGCAAATCAGTTATAACATCGTTATTAATCAGGAAATCGTATAACCTATAATTTATTATTGAAGTAAACACCCTACTTAGACAATCATTGATCATAATGCTGCTCCTGCCTAATGTATAGGTGTTATGTACCCCCTGCTACATGGAGCAGGGAAAGTACCCGATTGAACGATCTTATAGAACAATTTTTGATACAAAGATACGCATGGAGCGTGTGATATTTTTATCATCTCGTTATTGATATTTTCCAATCCGCATACTTAACCTTTTTCAAACCAGAAATGACCCTCTCAATTTCATTCTCTTTTATCGAAAAATCTAGTTCATTAAAAATGGCTCATTTTTAAGTTTTTTTTATTTCATCCTCAATCGAAATAATGGAATCGTGAATTTTACTTTGAGTACCCAGATATGATTTCCAAAAACGTGAACCATCTGTCTGGATGGATTATGTCCGATTTAATCTTCGTGTTCTATTAGGAATCTAATTCTTACACGTAATTCCTTTACAAATTTCCAAAATTCACCTGGATTTGAAGACTTCAAGGTATTTATCGATTCAATTAGTATTTCGTTTCTTCGACTGTCTAGCTTAAATTTTGATCTCTTGTATGCCTTTCTCACTCGGAAGAAATTTTCCCCTACTTTCTTTTTCCGACGGATTTTTATGTAGCGCTCTATTCAGACGATATAGTGAATTTTTCATATCCCTACAATCCTGACCGCACGATGACTTTTGTTGTGATTTCTTGTTCTTTTCCATGAAAGCTACTTTCTGTCTCGGCAAGAAATTCTGATAACTCATCAACCAATGTATTAACATCTGTCTTTTCTACCTTTTTCATACTAGAATGGACTTTATCGAAGGCATTGGTTGAGTTCAATGTCATTTTGTTTCATACGCGTTTCCTTCGTCCACTTTGGTTTGTGAAAAGGGTGCATATTCATAGAAGAGTTCCGTTTCTCATTTGCGAGATTTTACAATGGTTAGACAAAATACCATTAAATGTGTGAAGTTTGAAAATATGTAGATCATTGAGGAGATCCTCTTGAGCAATGCAATAATCAACAGTTGTGCATCCATGCCATTAATAACATTTTTAAATCAAAGAGAGTGTTTTCCAGGCGGGCCCAAACCAAATTTAGGGATGACTTTATAATCTCAATGCCTTCTACAAATTCACAAAGATTCTCATCTATTCTTTAGACTATCGATCTAAACATAATTGATAAAGTAATTATTTATGATAAGATATATTTGAAGATGACATTTTGTGTTATATTAATGATAATGCATAAAGGAGCTGTAAGAATAAGACGTAAAATTTGCAATGAAAAGTCGAGAAATTTCAAAATGGGAAGATTTTTTTTTACTAGATATATCAACTACCTTAATGCATATCTGAATCTAATGTACGGTAATTATCAATAACAATGCCGATATTTGGGTAAAAATATGAGTTTTTCTACAGAAATCAATGGAAAACGGAAAAGTTTTCTACAACATTGTTCCAACCCGAGTTACAGAATGCCACTTTTACCAAAGGTGTATACATGTTGTGTATCATTATTACCGATTTTCTGACCAAGCAGGGTTATGTAACTCGGGTTGGAACAATGTCACAAAAAAAAAAACAAAACAAAAACAAACAAACATGCTAAAAGCGGTTAGAATGATAAAAATGGCAAATTTCTATTTGTTATACAGTAAAATAATCTATTCTGAGTGGATTCCAATGAAATATACAACATACACGAATGAAATAAACGATATAAAGATGTCTATTTCTACATAGTGTGTATTTCTCGCCTGAAAGCTTTGTCACAACCCGTAAAAAATTACATTATAAATTATTACATGATGGGTGCAATGCAAACCTATAATGTAATAAAATTTCATAATGTAATAATAAAAAAAGAGAGATGCACGAATTTGGACCAGATAATCGATGGAAATAACTCATCCTATGTAAATGAGATCAAATTATCTCACTTCATAAGAAATCAAGCGACAAATGACCCAAAACCTTCAGGAGTTAGAACATGCAACACTTGTATGAAATTTTTATTACATTCTGGATATTATTACATCATGGGCTGGCAATGCAAACTTATAATGTAATAGAATTTCATAATGTACCTTTAATAAAATAGAAAGATGTGCGAATAATAACCAGATAATCGATGGGAATAACTCATCCTGTGAAAATGAGCTCAAATTATCTCACTTCATGAGATGACAAATGACCCAAAACCTTCAGGAAAAACCTGATAATCGATGGAAATAACTCATCCTATGAAAATGAGATCAAATTATCTCACATTATGAGAAATCAAGCGACAAATGACCCAAAACCTTTAAGAAATACAACATGCAACACTTGTATGATATTTTTATTACATTATGGATATTATTACATCATGGGTTGGCAATGCAAACCTATAATGTAAAAAAAATCATAATGTAATAAAAAGGAGAAGTACATGAAGTAAGGCAAAACTCTTGTCGGACATCACACCTTCTGCGGAAATGGTGTAAAGTGTATGAGAAAACAAACAACAATTGACCGACAACCTTCAAGTATCACTATCTGCAGGTATTTATCATTTCATTTCATGAAAGAAATCATTACATTAGCATTCGGCAATGCGAAACCCTTATTGGGATAACAGAGTGTAATAGAAGATATACAAGTAGATGATTTAAGATCTTGATATTTGACCTGTGAAGCGATGTGTTATTCCTCTTGTCATTGCAATAAAGTGTATGAATTTGGTCATTACCCAATTAGAATTGTGCGTTCTATCCTATGAAGAAGGATTTGACATATGATCAATATGTGAGCTGTGTACTTGTGAACACAAGATGAGTTGTAACTCTACTTATTAGTAATATGTGTATGATGTTTGGTTATGATCAACTAAAACTGTGCTCTCTAGGTTTTATACACAGATTTCAAACATTTTCTATCGTAACATTGAAGATGTAAAGGTTTTTGATACATTATAGGTTTGCATTGCCAGTCCTGAATGTAATAATATCCATAATGTAATAGAAATATCATACAAGTGTTGCATGTTTATTTCTTGAAGGTTCTGGGTCATATATTGTTTGTTTTCTCATGACGTGAGATAATTTCATCTCATTTTCATGGGATGAGTTATTTCCATCGATTATCTGGTCCTAATTCGTGCATCTCTCTATTTTATTACATTATGAAATTATATTACATTATAGGTTTACATTGTCAGCCCTAAATGTAATAATATCCATAATGTAATGCAAGTGTTGCAAGTTGTACTTCTTGAAAATTTTGGGTCATATGACGTTTGTTTTCTTATGATGTGAGATAATTTGATCTCATTTCATAGAATGAGTTATTTCCATCGATTATCTGGTCCAAATCCGTGCATCTCTCCTTTTTATTACATTATATAATGTTATTACATTATAGGTTTGCATTACCAACCCACTATGTAATAATATCCATTATGTAATAAAAATATCATACAAGTGTTGCATGTTGTATTTCTTGAAGATTCTGGGTCGTATGTCGCTTGTTTTCTCATGAAGCGAGATTATTTGATCTCATTTCCATAGGATGAGCCCTTAATGTAATACTATACGTAATGTAAGGCACGGTCAATTTGATATTCTGGGGGGGGTTGGGGTTGGGGTTGGGGTTGGGGTTGGGTTTTTTTGGAAAATAATAATTTTGCTCTGAATTTTGATGAAAAAAAAAATAAATTTGCTTATGGTGTGACAGAAAAAAATAATCTTGCTCTTACAAGTTATCTGAAATTCAAGAATAAACATAAAATTCGCTTAAATTCCTGAAAATTTTCCGCCTCGCTTCACTCGCCGCTGTTTTTACTTTCTATGAAAAAATTTTGGCTCGCTTCGCTCGCTGAAACAATTAAAATGCTTAAATACATTATCAATATAATTTATTACTTTTCATAGATACATGTATCACCATAGTGTCTAATTTTATATACAAGTTTGGAAGGAGAATTTAAATAAGTTTTTCACTAGTTTTCTTTCTACATGTAAAATCTAGTTTCAGACCCTCTTACATGTTACATGACCTTATATACATTTTGTTTACTAAAGATTATATATCGCATATTGTAAAAATCTTTCATCTCTCTCACTTTAGAATAGAATACAAGTTTTACATAAAAATAATGTTTGGAGTAATTTAAGTGAAAAATAATTTCTATTGAAAAAACACAAACATTCTTAATATTCACACCAATTGTTATAAAAAAATTTCCTTGCTTAACTTTGCAAGAAAAAAATAATTTTGCCCCGGTCCTGGGCGAAAAAAATAACCTTGCTCCGACAAAAAACCCCAAGCCCCCTCCCCCCCCAGACTATCAAATGGACCGTGCCTAATAAAAATATCATACAGGTGTTGCATGTTGTGTTTCTTGAAAGTTTTGGTTCATATGTTGTTTGTTTTCTCAAATTGTTAGATAATTTTATCTCATTTTTACAAGAGGAGTTATTTCAAACAATTATCTGATCCTTCTCCGTGCATCTTTCCTATCCATAATGTAATAAAAATATCATACAAGTGTTGCATGTTGTATTTCTTAAAAGTTTTGGATCATATGCTGTTTGTTTTATCATCTTGCTCTTACAAGTTATCTGAAATTCAAGAATAAACATAAAATTCGCTTAAATTCCTGAAAATTTTCCGCCTCGCTTCGCTCGCCGCTGTTTTTACTTTCTATGAAAAAATTTTGGCTCGCTTCGCTCGCTGAAACAATTAAAATGCTTAAATACATTATCAATATAATTTATTACTTTTCATAGATACATGTATCACCATAGTGTCTAATTTTATATACAAGTTTGAAAGGAGAATTTGAATAAGTTTTTCACTAGTTTTCTTTCTACATGTAAAATCTAGTTTCAGACCCTCTTACATGTTACATGACCTTATATACATTTTGTTTACTAAAGATTATATATCGCATATTGTAAAAATCTTTCATCTCTCTCAGTTTAGAATAGAATACAAGTTTTACATAAAAATAATGTTTGGAGTAATTTAAGTGAAAAATAATCTCTATTGAAAAAACACAAACATTCTTTATATTCACACCAATTGTTATAAAAAAATTTCCTTGCTTAACTTTGCAAGAAAAAAATAATTTTGCCCCGGTCCTGGGCGAAAAAAATAACCTTGCTCCGACAAAAAACCCCTCCCCCCCTCCCCCCCCCCCCAGAATATCAAATGGACCGTGCCTTATAAAAATATCATACAGGTGTTGCATGTTGTGTTTCTTGAAAGTTTTGGTTCATATGTTGTTTGTTTTCTCAAATTGTTAGATAATTTTATCTCATTTTTACAAGAGGAGTTATTTCAAACAATTATCTGATCCTTCTCCGTGCATCTTTCCTATCCATAATGTAATAAAAATATCATACAAGTGTTGCATGTTGTATTTCTTAAAAGTTTTGGATCATATGCTGTTTGTTTTATCATGACGTGAGATAATTTGATCTCGATTTCATAGGATGAGTTATTTCCATCGATTATCTGGTCTTAATCCGTGCATCTTTCTTCTTTATTACATTATGAAATTTTATTACATTATAGGTTTGCATTTCCAACCCATGATGTAATAATATCCGTAATGTAATAAAATATCATTCAAGTCTTGCATGTTGTGTTTCTTGAAAGTTTTGGGCCATATGTCGTTTGTTTAATCATATTGTGAGATAACTTGATCTCATTTTTACAAAAGGAGTTATTTTAAACGATTATCTTGTCCTTTTCTGTGCATCTCTCTTTTTTATTACATAATGAAATTTTATAACATTATAGCATTACATTGCCAACCCATAATGTAATAATCTATAGTGTAGTAAGTTATTACATTAAAGGGTTTTATTACATTATGGGTTGTGACATATGCGGCTGTATAGTACAAATATAATGGTCTTCAGTTTCCGGATTGAGTATTTTGCATATTTACCAATTACATTGACATATTGATTTCGAAGTTATTTTTTTCTTTTTTCTTTTTTTAAAATAAGAGGGGATTTACACATAAAATACGTAAAATTTGTGTAAAGAATGCATTTTTGTTTATTTTCGTTCACTATTTGACGTTTTCAGACATTGTTACGCCCCACCTATTCAAGCCGTTCTTATCAAATCTTACATCAATTTTTTAAAATAAAAAAAAAACTTATAAAAAAATCTTCTAATACAAAGTATGTTTTTCCTTCAAAGGAAGGACAGCGCACGAGAACAATTGTACTGCCTTGATTATTATCCGATATTGACGTTTCTGACACAGATTTTCCCTTAGTTTTAATTTAATTTCCAGTAAAATTTTGCGCACAAATTTCGCACATATTTCCTTTGTGAATTGTTGAACACGGCTATTTGATATGCTGGTAGACCAGAGCATGTATGGTGTACGCGACCGTTACAAGTTGAGCATTGTAACATCTCTCTGTTCTCTTCCATTCTGCAAGTAACACATATCGGCCGTTTAATTGAATTTTCCTCCTCACAAACATTGATTTCAGTCATTTCATTTGTTTCTTCAGGAGAATTCACTTCACTGTTCTTTTCAATTTCTTCTTTTGGTTCTGTGTTCTCCTCTGTAGCATAAAGAGTTCATTTTGTTCTTGACTCTCTTCCAAGAAATCGGGTAGTTCACTGTCTGTCTCAAAAAGTGTTATATCTAATTCACTAAATCACCTTTTTTCATGAAGTCCTTGCTTCATCAATATGTTCGAAACCTTTGAAGGCCCCTCCTGAAAATTTATCGACCAGTGGTTTCACTTGACTCCATGCTTTGAAAATTCCATTTATTCGTCCGTTTGTGGTCGCATAATAATTCTTGTTGAATTACTTTCACCTATACTTTACCCCTTGGCATAATGATTCGTAGTTGTAACATAAAACTTTGAAATGTATAATCCTCTACTTTACTCTGTGCATAGTTCCTTCCAATCAACTGTCGCCTACTCATAAACACGTCCGCTCATCTCGGCGTCCGCGCTATATCATATTGAAACATATGTTCTACCGTAGAATTTTGTGCACCATATGCGCATTTACAAATATATATCATCAGTGATGCGCGAGGCCGAAAGAGAGGAAATCCAAATAGTGAATATTTTAAAAAGAGTGAAACTATAAAAATGACATTAAATGTATGCCAAGGAATTCATCAATGACAGACAGAGTTATACCTGGGGAGATACTACAAATGTACCAACGTTAAAATGTGTTAACCATGATCCATATTTACAAAAAAAAATACATTACACAAAAGCTGCTAGGCGAGGCCCTTTGATACGCTTACTGTACATGTTTACAGTACATTAAAAACTCACGCTTTCATGAAGGGTTCCATTTAATTAAATATAAACGATCATGATTTATGATTTATTCAAATAATTAAGTTTAACCTGAATTTTGATAGCGATATTGAGTTATAAATATGTATATACATGCATTACAAATGTATTCTTTGTACATTATGAATAATCTAATCTTTTCAGACCTTGGCAATGGTGAAAAATGTGACGAAGCACACACATGTCGGTCTTTACGAACATGTAGCACAGGTATTTGCAAGTGTTCGATTGGTTTCTATGATGACAATGGTGCCATTTTCGGCGGTGATTGTAGAGGTAATAACTAATAAAAACAAATATTACTGTTGTTAAGGACTTGAGTTGTTCACTTATTCTTCGTCTAATCATTTCCTTATAGAATTGAAGTTTCCACTAACAATATGAAACAATTTTTCGTGATTCATACATGCATTACCGTAAGGTTTCAATGTACCTTTAAAAAGAACATGGATGCATACTGAATCCCCGTTACAATGTTTATTCAGTTACTGCTGTTTGACCCAAAATGCTTAAATATGTGCTTCACATACTTTGTGTTCTTTCTCTTTCAATGAAACCAAAAAAAAAAAAAAAAAAAAAAAAAAAAAGCAGAAAAAAAAAAAATACAATCCTTTTTAATGGAATCATGAAAGATGTACAGATGCATCTAAAATAAAGGCGATATGGAAACACTATACATAAGTTGAATGTTAACAGATGATTAAAACTCATATTACAGAGGTTTTCGCTCTAAGTTTGGTGGATGTTGGTTTGATTGTATCCGGGATCCTATCTTTTATCGGGGTATCTTCGATCGTGCTTTACATCAAAATGAGAGATTTAAAGAGGAGGTGATTTTTTTTTTTCGAATTTTTCATCGAGATGTAAAAAAGATAAGTATTGATTGAATATTTGTTTTACAAAAAATATAGCATTCTAGAGATTATAGGCTTTTGTCCTTCATTACTTATGAAACAATGTACATTTATAGAATAAGTGTCTTAAGGTTACGGTTGCGACTGCAGGGAGATAACTCTATTTTCATATCACGTAATATTTGAAACGACATAGGACGATAAATGGTATAAACTCAGTTTGTTGCATTATTTCACAAAAAAAAAATGATACTCCTTGAAATTTTCATCACTGAATGGGTATTTTTGGGAAAAATGCATTTTTTCCAATAAAAAATCGCTGAAAATAGGAAAAAAAAATGGTCATTTTCGCATGAGTTCTGCTTCCAAAGATTCAAACATCAGAATATATACTATTCATTATACTCTTTAAAAATGGGAGAATCAGAAATTTGAACTTGGAGTTAATCTCTATGTTTTTGGGTCAGAATGTTGATTTTTTGCACAAATTGTTGTGCTATTTATAGAAACAGTCATTTTGCTCAAAAACAAAGTCGGGTACATATTGGTTTGACTGCTTTATGATAACGCAATACCACAGCTCTATACATAGAAAAAAATGTGTACCTGGCGACCTTCTAGCTATTAATAAAAATAATGAGTTGTTGGCATGGCAACCAGCAAAATCGAATTTATAAGAAAATACACTCCTTAGAACTGTTTATTTTATCAGAATTTTTAAAAATAGCCTTTAATCCATACCCAAGCTATAAGAATCCAGAAAAATAAGGGTATATATGACTTTTTGAAATTTCATGCATTGCAGAGGTTTGTAAAGTTATGATGTAGTATTCTCTAAAATGACGAAAATGTTGAAATAGGCCAAAAATGGACGTTTATAGCCAAAAAAACAAGACGGGCAAATTTTGATTTTTTGGTCTGAATAGTTCGAGGAGATGTTCCTCTACAAGTGGGCATATCCATCTTTCTTCTATCTCATTTCTATTAAAAGTCGCCACCCTGACCTTAAAGGCCGGGTGGGGACTAATAAAAAAAGACAGGTAATTTTCCTGTCATTTCCTCGCTGACCGCTGTAGGGTTAACATCTCTAATAGCAATCTGATTGGTCCTATGTATCCTTTATAACCCTCTGAATTTTTGGTTCACAGCTTCAAATAGGTAAAATTGTGGTATATCTAATTAGCATAATCAAGTTTACCTGTCGGTATGTCTTTGATGTCACACACCGCTTCCGTCTCTAGGAATATCACTGGTCAGTAGACGCCGCGTTTATCACGCCTACCAAGCTTAGATCACTCAGGTGTGCATATTAATTACCACTCGGTAAAAAAACCCGGCCTTTAACTTGTGTTTTGAAACGGGTATGCATCACACAGTAAGTGAGTGCATTTATCGTACATGTAATGAAAAGCATGAAAATTGCCGATCCTCGCTGCCATTTGTTTTGATGCTCTTTGGTATTTTTAAAGGACTACATGTATTTAGTATATATGATTTCATTGTAATGCAAAAAATATATAATTCATATATATATATATAATGTGGAATACATGTTTCACTGAAATAAAAGTTTACTTCTTTGAAAAAGGTCACAAAAAGCAAGAGAAATGAAGAGAAAACGAGAAAGGTTGAAAAAAATCTTAAGCATAAAGTAAGTCTCTTTTCTTTTTTTGCAAATAATATTGATGGTTTTCATCTTCAGCCGCTTAATAGAAGGGAGGGGTCTCCAACCAGACCCTGTTGCAGCACCAACACTAAAACACCCGATGCCAAGACACAAAGACGAGCACACCATGAGACGAAAAAGAGACGAACGACATATAAACATCAAACACAAAGACTACACATAAACCAACGAGACTAATGGCTAACCGCTGCCGACATTGGACGGCCATTTGCCACACAAGAAGCAAATGGTGTGGTTTTCCTGGATTACGTGCGCACAACTCTCTCACTTTTCCGATTACTCAGAGGTCTCGAAGAACGTACAATTGTGGTGTTAAACAGCCTCCTCACTGTTAGATGACCACACACAAACAAGACCGCAAAACGCAGGGGCCCATGCAACACAGATGGAAATGTAAATGGATATAAAAAAGAGGGCGTATGTAATACAGTCCCTGCTCTGCCGGCTGCAGGAAGGTCATGTATGTTATCACCCGAGGAGTCCGACTGACATTCAGAGAGGACAGGTGGTCGGGGCCCTGTCTTCTCTAAAGAGGTTTGGACAGGGTACGTCATGGAGTCCCGTTGTCACAGTCAGTCAATGTTAATGTACATGTTTGGACTCGTAAACGAGGTTTTATTGAGAGGAAACAATGTTCGTTTTAGTACGTTTCTACAGACATTTATCTTGGAGGCATTTCAATCAGTAAATAAATTTGAACATTTCGGATTTTGTATATCTTAATGATGGTAACGCCATCCAACAGGTCCTGATCGAAATACAAGAAAGGGAAATTTCACCGTATGCAATTTTTCAAATGAGCAAAGTCAGCCACTTCTATATGCATCCAAAGTTAATGAGTTAAAGAAGATCCCGACGATAATCTCTACAGCACTCACATCGGGTGTTTTCGTGTTTTGCTGTTGGTGCTGCAACAGGGTCTTGTTGGAGATCCCCCCTTCCTTCACAATAGAGCACAAAATTGAGCATCGACGGACCCCGAGCAAGGTAGAGGTGGGACCAGGTGCCCGGGAGGAGTAAGCATCCCTTGTTACATGTAGCTAGCCGCACCCGCCTTCGATGTTCATGCACGAAAATGAAAACAATATACATGTTATACACTGTCTGAGTTTATGTTTATATAGAAAGTGTTATGGCCACCAGATTAAGTAATTATCATATATTTATCATTACTAGGAGGTATTTTACGTCCTTGTATGTCTTTCGTTTTCTGTTTTCTTTTTCTTTCAGTTCAAATGAAACCATTGGAGACACTTACGAAACGTTTGACGAGGAGGAGAAATATTTATCAAGGTATGTATATCTTGCAGATCATGTTGAAAGGAAAACAATATTTATCAAGACCGCATAAATAATTATTTTCACGTCATCCAAAACTTGGTATAGGACATAGTAGTTGCGTCATCATTGTAAAGATATGATTATACGGCAATTCGAACATAGGGTCTAAAATTACTGCCAACTTCAGAAATTGGCAAATAAATACAATAAATCATTCAATTTGTCTATCTTTGAATTTTTCACAATTTGAGGTAGGCTATTGAAATCAA
The DNA here is from genome assembly GCA_033119305.1 of Pinctada imbricata. NCBI lineage: Eukaryota > Metazoa > Mollusca > Bivalvia > Pterioida > Pteriidae > Pinctada > Pinctada imbricata. The sequence continues at coordinate 40,308,734 of VSWD01000007.1, read as the reverse complement.
GTCATTTTCAATATTTCCCTTGGATTTTGTGAAGTTTCAGAATAGAAAGATTCCTTCACCTTTGATAAACAATTCTAAAACTAAATAGTATCTCCCCGACGGCAGACCTCTGACTCTGACTACTTAGTAATTTTAGGAAACTTCAAAGCAATTATAAGTATTGACAAAATATATTCTATTGTAACAATTGCTCATCAACAAGTGGTGCTCAGAATTTCGTTTTCCATATATCTATCATTTTGATTTCCTGTATTTCGACCAAGAGCACCACCGATGAGACGTTAATTGTTGAAATACATCATTACAGTAGATTATATATTTAAACATTATATTTGCCCTGATGTTTGTTTGTATTTCGGACAAGGAAATGAGGGCACATATTTAGTACAACCAGTCTAGAATTTTCTTTTTAAGACTTTCAACGTCATTAAGGGGGTTGGTATGGGCTATAATGGTATCAGGACACTTCGTAACCAAGACAACTCCTAACCAAAATGATCTGGTTACGAGATGGTTTTTTTTGGTTCAGAGTTGTCTTGTTATGACTTAACTTGGCGACGAAGTGTCCAGCAATCACTATAACTACTAGTTTATGACTTGGACATTGAGCAGAAGCAGTGATGGAACCATATTTCAATTTTTGTCAGGCTAATTCCCGTGAGTGAATTTGAGCAAAAGATGGAGCTATACCACAAGGACTCAGATATGAAGTTTGCCCTGGAATGGGAGGTTAGTATGGTGGCAAAGGATAATAAAATTTGTGAAGAAACTTTTATGGTTTAAATTGCAAATTTATTCGTCTAACAAGTGAAATAAAATGTGATGGGGGTTATGAGATTACCCTTGAAGTCCTATAATAAAGAAAAATTATTGTATATTAAGGTATTAGAAGTATAATAACAATATCGTGAAAAAGTGGAAATTGTGTACGTCCATATCTTACATATTTTTAGATATTTGATAGTTTTTAATGTTTCATTCAACTCACCATGAAAATGTATGGTCTCGAACATCGCCGAAGTCGTTCGTCTTCGGCTTATTTCGATGGTATTTAATTCTTCTGTCATCAAAACAACCGGAAGTTGATAACTATACCCTTAATGCCTTAACTCATTTGACGACAAAAAGCATCGAGGGCATGATGAGAGATGACTGTTTATTGAGCTAGACTGATATTAATGATAATGATACGATTTTTTATATTGATTCTTACAAAACCCGTAATGTTCTCGATAAAGAGCATTAAATAAAAACAAATCCGTTCCTGTTTAAGGATGGTGACTCATATAATAAGGAGTATTAAACTTTTTATAAAAATGGGCCACATATGAAGAACAATTCTCATACTTTAATTTTACATATCGATATACCAAGGTCGGTGTTGAAAATTTCGAGATATAGCTAAAAATAGATTAAGGGAATTTCTGTTGCTATTTTTAGACAGAAATCACCCATTTCTAGAAAAGCATTAGTAATTGAGAAAAGAATGTTATTATGTGATTTTTGAAATTTTTAATGAAAAGAAGACACTTTTCTTCAATAAAAAACATATATATGAAAGAAAATAACTTTATTTTAGAAAAGTAGCAAAATTCGTAAAATTATCATTTTTTGCCTAAAAAATTCACTTCAAAGGAGTATTAAACTTTTTATCTAGTTATGACAGAAGGAATATATAAATCTTGATCTTTCTATTGATATATAAAAATACATAGGTCGGTGTTGATATAAGAGCAAGATAAAGCGTTGAAAGAAGTTTTCATGTCCATGATGACGTTATACCTAGATTTTATATATATATACAAATCATAGCGTCGAAACATTACAATAAATGACGTTCATATCATAGAATCTTATTCATTTTTATTTAAACAAATATGTATTCCTGTAGTAAAGTCTCATTAAAAATTGACTCGACACGAAGATTGTTCTCGAATACTCGAAGAATGGGCAATATCATATTAGTCAGTGTCCATTGTGTAAATTGCTGGGAAATAAAGCAATTCGTCGCATTATAAGCTAAAACCTACCTATTTTACTGACCTATTTCCGATCCAAATGTTAGAGAGACGATGTTTTATTTCCCTTATATATGTAGAATACACACTTCGATTTAGATTTTCGTAAGCTTTATAAAAACTTTGTATTTTCGCTTAGTGTTCAACGAAGACGTCGTATTCAGTGAAAGACTAATAATATAACAATGGCGTAGCTCTGCCTGAAAAGGGGGGGGGGGGAGGCACTACATCCCAAAATTTCTAACAAGCAAAAAAAAAAAAAGTGGGGGGGGGGGGGGGTTAAAAACGAATATGGAAATATGGGGGTTTCATGTTCTGTATGCACAAATTTTAACATTTCTGGTGCAATTCTAAATTTTTAAGTACATGAATAAATGTCTGGCGAGCGGTAGCGAGCCAGGAATTTTTTTTAGCAAAATATTGACCTATCAGAAAATACTTTCTATACCCTCTATCATTAACAAGTACATTTAATAATATTCTATATAGTTTGAGTTAAATGTCTTCATATACATTGATAAAGTGATATGTATATAGGATTGATCAGAAATAGCTAAATTATTCAGAAAGTCTATAAAGAAATGGCGAGCGGTAGCGAGCCAAAGAAAAATTTTGAAAATTGACCGAAAAATTGTAGAATTAAGGTACAAAATGTTGCTATTTTAAACAATGTTAATGCATCATAAAACAAACATGGTTGTGCCCCCCCCCCCTTTCAAAGTGGGGGGGGGGGGATGTGCCCCCGCTGCCCCCCCCCCCTTTTCCTACGCCCTTGTATAAGACTTACTCAGCAACTTAAAATTATAAGATTCCTGTCAAAATATCAAGAAATGAATTTCAGTGGTGGATCTAGATTTGATAAAAAACGGGAGGGGGTTCATAGTGCAGCTATAAAGGAATCTGCTCATAGAAAATCTAACAAACAAAGAAAAAGAAAAGTGCTGGGCATAAACCTCTCCTCCTGCAAGTAACGTAAAATGCATGGCGTGGATGTTTACTCTTTGGTTTCAAACAGTAACCGGCGTCGGAGAGTAGCGATCCAGAAAATATGAAGAAATGAAGTAATGATTATGTTTAAATTAAGTCAATATAAACAAAAGGGAAATCAGAACTTCAATATTCAATATATCGAACGAAACGGGATGGTTACATTTGACTACATTCCTGGCCATGGGGAATATTTTTAAACAAGATTTCAAGAAAAATATTGAAAAAAATCTTCTTTTTTTCGTCATATACAACTCATGTCATAGGTGCTCGTGGACGTGGAGAATCAGTCAATAAGTATCCCGAGATGGTCCCCGGTTTTCTATATAATCCAAAATACAAGGCAAAAAACTCAATAAATTCTTCTTCCGCCTCAAATTTTCCCGCCCAGCAAATTTTCTGTAAAACGATTATCTTAATATTGAAAAAATCTTAATTATTCAAAATGGTACATGTTGTAGAAGTCCTTAAAATATGATTGCCCCCTCCACATAGGACGATAATCAACTGATGATAAGATCACAATTAATGTTTTTATGTCATTCCCACGCATGAATTTTACATTAATAGCTTGGGGATTATATCTTGAAATTTGTATTTTTCTCTATGTTATCGTAATAAGTGAGCATGGGGAAAGGGAGGGGGTGGGGGTGGGGGAGGGGGGTTACAGGATGACTTCTGCAAGCCGTTTTTTTTTCATCAATTGTAAGAGCCGGATTTTTTTTTTCGTCGGCCCTTCGGGTCGGTTTATTTTTATATTTTTTTAATTCTCCAAATGTTGAAAATTACTCTTTTAAAAGTTTCAGCGCAAAATTTCGGCCACAAGATGTATAAAATATCAAACACGGAGTGAGTATCTCTATATGTTGGAAGACAGAAGGGGGGCTATTTTCATGATTCCTTCTGGCCAGAATCTGTTCCCCCTAATATATCCGTCCGGAGAATTTTTTTTTGCATAGTACGTCTTCCTGTCGCCTCCCCCCCCTTCCCCCCCTCTTTCCATAAAATCACATGGCTGTTCCCTAAGATCATGAGAACACCTGTAAAATGATAGATTGACTGATGGTACCATAATAGACGGACTAAACAGTCGCCCCCTCTCTCTTTCCCTATCTTTATTTATGCTAAATCTAGGACTTTGGGGGGGGGGGTTCGCTTGTTGCATTCCCCTTTCCATCTGGCCAGACCCCATGTTAATAAATTGCTTAGTTATTATTCAAGACTAGAAACACATGATACGTATTATATGTTTATGATATATGAATCCATTAAAACATAATATTAAGCAAAGCGTACCGAAAAGAAAGTTTACAGCTTCAACATAAAAAAATGTATTCCAAATCAATAAGTTTGGATGAAGGGGGGGGGGGGGGTTGAATTTGCCACGATGTTGAAAACCAGCATATAAACGACTGCACTGATTCGGCCCTCACCCAGGCAATACCAACCTTCCGGAGATTTTATCATAAAAATTAAAGGACTGAAAGTCCTGCGAGTTGGCAAAAAGTAACATTGAGACGAACATACAGAAGACAAGTATAAAATTGGCACAAATCAAACTCCAAATCTATGCCTCAAATCAAGAGTTGTCTCAAATCTAAAAAAAAAAAAAAGTCTGGAAATATATAAATATATAAAATGATAGAACTTCTTAACCAAATAACTGATTTTGAGGTCAGAGTTCAAGGTCAATATGATCATGTCAAATTTGTTGCAATTGTTATGGGTGTATGTATGAAGTATTATGTCCTATCACTTTTACTTTAGGAGATATTTGCTTTTGAAACTTCTTGACCAACTTAAAACCAACATCTTAGGTTTATTAAGTATCAAACTGAAAAACCTTTTTTCCTAGTCGGTAAATAGCTCATCAGCATGATCAGAGCTAATGTTGATTGTTATAAATTATGTCTGACTTTAAATAAATATTATTGATTGATTGATTTATTTATTTACTTGTCTTTAGTCTTCTACACATCCACAATTTAAAAAAAAATCTAAGGTCTTTTTTATCCTGAATACAATACGTTTACCTATCTATCTAAAAATGGGGTGCTCCTTATACATTGGAGGGAAGTACAAAGAAAAAAGATGCGCCATATTTTAATGTACTGACATCAACATGTGATCGCTATTCCTGTAGCATCGTTCCTTGTAGCATTTTTTTGCATTCTCATAATGCATTTAACCCATTACAATGTATTTACAACTTGAACTTAAACGTCTGTCGTCTAATATGTTCTTTTGTCAAATCGTAGTGGTCCTATTTCTTACTGCGACAGTAGCATTGTGCGTTGTTTGCTCCGTGCAGGGTTATCAAGTGCAAAGTTGAAAGCCATAGCAATGAGAGTTGGCTTTGCCAACTCAAAAAGCTACAATATATTTTTAACACCTCACTGAAGATCGAAGGGGAAGGACGGGATGGGGAAAGGGGGGGGGGGCACTTACGCTCATGAGCGTATATAATAGATTTATAAATATACGTCCCTGTTACGCCCAATCCAATCCAGTTCTCTGGGAAAAAATACGGTAGGGTGATATTGAGAGATTGCAAGGATTCTAGGAATCGTCAAACACGTACAAATGTATATATTTACTCGAACAAGGTACGTTTTTCACTAGAGAGAGCGACATTGAAACAAAATTCTAAAGGAGCTGTTAAGATAAGGGCCGTATTTAGCCCTGAATCTCGTGACTTATTTCTTCCGCATGGCGAATCGTATACAGAAAAACATGAATAATTATTGAAATAGAATGTATTTGCAGACCTTTTACATGTTTTACATCATGTTAAGGAACTCTTAAGGTTGTAAAATTAAGGTCGAAAGAGGTAGGGGTGCTCGGATAGAAAATCCGATAATATCGACAAAAAACATATAAATTTCTGAATATTTTATCTAAAATGGATAAATATAAGCTAAAAGACATCAAATATGTCTACATTGTGTATCAGCAATAGATTTCGAACGATCTACCTCCTTTAATCGGTAAATAATGAAATCCGGAACTTAAAATACGGTCTTATTCTTCATTCAATGGCTACAATGTACGCCTTTTGTCGCGAAATACACATTGACGGAGAAATGAACATCACTCTTGCTTATTTCGTTTCTAATTCTTGTATCTTTCATTCAATCATATTGAGTACACAATATTTGATGGATTAATGAGGAAAAATAGTCAAATGTGTTATATTTAATGGTCAAAAAGATCGATTCTTATAAAATGCACCCCCCTTTCCATTTTTAGTTTTTCGTCTCTGGGGTAGTTTCCCCCCCGGAGATACAGAACCCCACTTTGCCAAAAAGTTTGTATCACGGATACACATCTCCAGTAAAAGTGGCTTTCTGTATATCCGGGGGGAACAATGTTCAATAAAACTTTTCCGTTTTCTATTGATTTCTATGAGAAAAGGATAAGTTTTGACCCAAAAATTAGCAATATTATGCAAAACAGATAAAAAATAACTTCATATTCTGATGGGATGCGGTATAGGTATACATTTTACCAAAAAAGGTTCTTGAAATTTCAGTTTTCAAAATTCCACTTTTCAGGGCTGATTTTACGCCTTATCTTAACAGCTTCTTAGACTATGACATTCAAAAAATGCCAATTGATCTTACGGGAGGATAAAAACTTTCGCATTAGATGAAAAACCGGCTTGATTTTTTTTTCGGAAAAATTTAATAAAAACGTACAGCCCGAAAGACAGACGAAAATAAATCCGGATCATGTAGATTCTGTGTATTGAAGAAAATAAAACCCCATTCCCTCTGAGCTGGTATATATTTATTTAGCCTTAACCCCCTTGATTTGAAAAATCCCCAGGATCCCTTATGTATGATTATATGTTTTAATAACGCTACCTCTGCGAATAAACATTACGCAAAACGATTAGAATCATGCAAAGTTTCCCATCTCTCGGATTGGCGTTTACAGATTATTACTTCGGGTAGGTCCGATGCAACAAAATAAAACGTAACAAAAAGAATACTAATTATCCTAATTGATTTTTCCCGGGCAGCGAGCGGTTGAATTTCCCGGTTTTCAGAAAAAAAGTCGCGCGGGCCCCAATTATTCAATTTAAACTACAATGTACTTCATTTCGATTCATCAGTGATGATATACGTTACTTGATATTACCTATGTACAAACCTAAATCGAGCATTCTAGCGTTTTATCTTATGCGTCATCGCCTGCGTTATAACGTCATGCGTATGACGCGATGACGTTCGAATCGTCTAATACGTTGCGCAGTGCTATGTGCGCACACGTGATGAGTCACCATCGTTAAGGAATGCTTTTGTCCTTCAAAATTTAAATATAAAGATTAGATTTTTTTTGCAATCAAAGAATATGAAAAATATCACCAATGAGACGACGTTACCATGTTGACTCTGGTCATAGCGGATTACACACCCATATGAGGGCAACAAATGGGACAACACGTTAAACAACATAACTTCAATAAACAACCGGAGATAACAAGAACAATTACATCAAAACGACCTGCAAATAGAACAAGAAAAAGGTGTTTAGATAAATACAATGCACCAGACAGGCATGTTTTGGATAACGAATCCTCATCAGTGATACTTCAAGCCAAAATGATTCAAAATGGAAAAAATGTTGAGAAAAGCGCTTTGGGTTTTATCTTTGATCCATTTAATTTGCAAAGAGTGAACGGGTCCAAATTTTGTTAAGGGTCCATTCAGAAGCGTAATTAAATGAAAAATGTGGCCTAAATCATTGGAAGGATGGTGCAATGTGTTAACATCCTACAGTTTGATTATATTTCATACATTTTAAACATAAAAGACATTACAGAGGATGGGAAGGGAATATTCCAAAGACCACACTGATTTTTTTAAAAGTATTTGTCATGATTTTATATGTTTCCTTGTTTTGTGTAGCTATTGACTTTTTTGGGGCGAGGGGTTGGTTATTCTGATTAGAAATTTTTCTTGGACTTTAATTCACGCATGTACATTCATAATCCCTTATCAAATAGATGAATATCTTGTGGTGTGTTTGATATATATATCTAGAGTCTGTTTCTTGGCAGAAAGCTTCACCGATGAAGATTTACTATCCCAAACACGTGTCTGGTGCTTTATTATTGGTTTGAGATTTTTCTTCTAGAAGGTAAAGAGTTGGAACACTTCCGTAATGACAAATATGGATAATGACCATATCTCTGTATACAGCACAAAATCGATTATTCAGAAAATCAGAAACAGTAGGCATACAAAATCAGGATGAAACAGGAACCAAAGCAAACAAACAAAAACCTAAACCATATGAAAAGAAGCGAACTCCCGATATGGGAGTGAGTGAAATTAGTCCTCAAGTCAGTGTAAAATGACACTAATATTCTTTTTCACATTTGAAAGGATATAATGGAGGCTACAGAGCGTTTTGCGTTTCTTGATGCTATAAACGAAGGAAATAAAGACAAGAACAGGGACATGGGGTATATACCATGTGAGTTATTTATCTTCATATGAAAAGTTAATGGTTTTTCCTCAGGTTAAGATCAATAGAAAATTATGAATCTTAATCAAGTTTTGCTCTATATTGAGAATGAATATAAATATTGGTAGAGATCCTATTTTTTCAAAGAATTTTAATATGTTGATATATGGGATAACTTATATGTGTACATGTATAAGGAAGGGTGTCAGACTATGTTTTAGATGCTACTCGTTAATTAATAAACATTAAAGAAGTAGCTATCAGTTGTTTAGTTCCAAAGTCGAGAAGACAATCAAAATCATTAGAATTCCCATAGGAACGGTTGCGAACCTCGGAATGAATAACATTCCGAAGTGAGACCTGGACCAGGTCCAACCCACTATAAAGTTTAAAATATCAGCTCAAGCTTCGTTGGGACGAACATTCGCTTTCGTTAGAAAATAAAAGGAATTGGTTTTATTTGTAGATGATATAAACCGAGTCAAATTAGAAGAGGAATCAGGCAGTAGTGATTATATAAATGCCAGTTTTATTTCGGTAAGATGCTTATATATACAGTAGCCTTTTATAGGCATAAATCGATTAGCTTTTAAATTCGAAACCTAATGAAAGAATTAGCTGCCAGTTCTTCAAATGGATACAATTTATTGCATAGTACTGGTATGCCATTATATCAAACTAGCCATCAAATAATATAAAAAAATTGTTGTCAATTATTAAAATGTTTGTGCCTCTTTATATCTCCCGAGCACGAACAGACCCGTGTTATTGGTCTTTCTATCTGTTGTAGATAGTACCTGTGCTATATCTCCGTTATAATAAGCTTTCTTGATATCTTGTTATTTTTTCATATATGCTGTTTGTCTTGACACTTAGGGTTCAAAGGTCCTGTAATCAAAGCCAGCCTCCTAGCACTTTTGTAATACAAAATTTGTTGTTACTGCTCTTTACCTAAAAGCTTCCTCTCACCTTTGTCGAATGAGACAAGGCATATATAACCTTAAAGTTTGCTTTCTCGTCTATCCTCTGTTACAGATCATATCCAGGCTAAAGCTCTTTAAAAATACTTTGTCTGTGTACTTTGATATTTAAGATTTTTATGTGTGTCATAAAAGGTGTCAGAAAAACGACATTTTATACGGGTCAGGGATACTATATGAAATTTTTTATTTACATCCTGTTTGAGAAAAGAAGTGAAAGTTTATAAATGGCCATTTCTTTATTTCAAAGGGAAATCATTCAAAGATCGATTATATCGCTGCCCAGTCTCCACTGAAAGGTACTCTTCAACAATTTTGGCAAGTAATATGGGACCAGGATGTAGGAGTTATAGTCGATGTGACGTATGAGAAGGAAGACGAGGTATGATACAACTTTTCCTAGAATATGCTAAAGAATCTAAAAAAATATATTCTAAAATCTCTCACAAGGAAATTCTTTTTGCAGTATAATTACCATGATTACGTCATTATGGAAAATGTATTTAGGATATGAATATCATCTCCGTCAAGTTTTCCTTTTACTGATAATAGCAAAGCACAAATGTATATAGGATTGCAACGTAGAATGGAATCGGACATAACCCTTAAAACAAATGAGTTAAAGAAGATCCTGACGATAATCTAAACAGCACTCACAACAGAGCACAACATTGAGCATCAACGGATCCCTAGCAAGCCAGAGGTGGGACCAGGTGCCCGGAAGAAGTAAGCATCCTCTGTTTGGCTAGCCACATCCGCCGTCGATGTTCACGCACAAAATGGAGCAATATATAAAATACATGCACTGTCTGAGGTTAAGCAACAGGAGAATAATTTACACGCAGCAACACCTACACAAAATGGAGCAATAATCATTTGTTTGTTTATTCTTTTACAATTATGAAATAAGTTACATAAACTTGTTTGAAATTGGACTGAATGTAAGTGAGAGTTCACGATATCTAAGGCTTGCAATTGTCAAATTGTCACCGTCCGTCCGTCGTAAACGTTTGACATTTTCGACATTTCCTCTGAAACGACTGCACATAATATAATCCAACCTTACAAGTACTCCAGGTCCTCTACCAAGTTTGTGTTCTTTAGCCAATTGGTCAACAAATATGATTGCCAAGGGTTCTAATTGGCTGACCCGTTGCACGAAACCTACTCCAGGGCCTCTACAATGATCGTGTTTTTCAAGCCGATTAATGTACAAGCATGACCTGGCACTGATGGCTGTGATTGGCTAATTTAAAAGCATTTCGACTTCTCATCTGTAACCGCTGCTCAGAATTTCACGAAACCTTACAGTAAGCAAGTACTCATGGTCCTCTACTAAATCAGTCACTTTTTGTCCTTCTGCAACTTAGGTGAGGGATGTCAAACATTGGCATGTTATTCGTAGTTCAAAAAGTATAGCTAATTATTGTTTGTGAGAGACCTTTCAAAGTTATAAGATTAAAGTAAAAACTGAAGTCATTAACAAAATATGAACAGTAGCATAATATTAAATGTTGCATCGAGAGATTTTCAGCCAGAGGCATAAAGTCTCCACCCCTTCATGTGTTGTCCTGTTTAATAAACATCAAAGAAGTACCTATCAGTTATTCAGTCTCAAAGCCGTGAAGAAAAGTTAAAATCATTAGAATTCCCATTGGAACGGTTACAAACCTCGGAATGAATAAAATTCCGAAGGGATACCAGGTACCCGTGCAGAGTCAGCCTCTCCTGATTGCATGCAACACCCGTCGCAACAGCTCCATGGAAACTTGTCAAATTCAGTGATTGTCATCGATGTACATAGTGTTTTGATTTGTTGGTCGTTTCCGAGTAAATGTTCTTGTTGTCTCCGACATTTTATTGACGAGATGTATTTACGTGCTGTCATTTGTTTTGTTTTACTCCATTTACTATTACATAATTCATTTAATTTTCAAAAAAGATTTACCAATGTTACTGGGAGAGTAAAGGTAGCGTTTCCATCTTCGGCAGCTTCACAATAGACATATTGTCATCTGCCAATATGTCTAATACCCTCATTAATTATTTGAAAGTGGTGAGTAGTACATTTAGATTTTATTTCTCTTGCAATGATAGAAAAATTAATAGAATGAAGTAAAGTCCTCCGTAGGGAAGTTTATATATAATAAATAACAATAAACACTCAATATTCACAAATTTTCGGCCACTCGGCCTTTATCAAATGGAAAAGCACGAATATAGAATAATTCTACGTAATGCCCATTACTTCTGGTTAAAAAAAAAAGTCCAGCGTAAAATGAACAAATTGTCAAGTGCACCGTCCATTCGTCGTAAACGTTTGAAATTTTCGACATTTCCTCTGAAACGTTTTTTACGCTGGTCTTTGTTTACCAATTTGCTTTATATTTGCAATGATATTAATATTTTTAAAAAATATTTTCCGAATCATTTATTTATTCCAAACCTTATCACTTTAGCAAGAGGTCATTTTTCTATTTAATGACGCATTGTACTTTTCAATTTCAATAACGTTTGATAAATATTTAAAATACCATTCATATTATTTATATCATTTATATTTTTTTTCCTTTTACAATTTCCAATCAATATTAAATTATCAACTTATAAAGTTCAAGTTTAATTTTTTTTTCAAGACGCGGCGAAGACGATCGAAGACAGTGACGCATTATAAGTTTACAGGATGGAAATCATTCTCATTGGATCGTTGTTCAACAATGGTTGACTTCCTCCTTCTCGTCCATTCAAACGAGACGAGTGAATTGTCTCCTACCTCTAAAATTATAATTAGTAGGTAAGAAAGCAACCCTATCCTACCTGTAAAATTGTTATTAGCAGGGAAGAATTTTTAAACAGAAACTATATAATTTTTCGGGGTTTGACCCAGGTAGGGGTGGGGGAGGGGGGGGGTGTCAAATAGGACCAATTGAGTATCCCTCTTAAAAAATCTTCTCCAGAATCGCTGACTAGATTTAAAATAACATACGGTATCCTAGTGATAAGAAGGGCTGTATAATTCATTGTTAATTATCATGAATTATTGCCGATTTTGCTAAATTCTGATTTGCGGAGACGTAGGTTGATAGAGTGTACCTCAGAGTGAGTTAACCGCTAACACTTGAAAGCGGTCCATTCGGGATTCAGTGACGTGATAATAACCAGAACGTGTAAGTTCGTTGATTTTTGTAGTGTTAGATCTTGGACTTTGTGTATCACAATGCAAATGTTAAAAAATCCTGATAATTTAATTAAGCAGTTATTCAACCAATACCTGACCAGGTCTGTATAGTCACGAGTAGACCTCATCATGTTTCGAATTTTTTTTTTCGAATCGGTTTCTTCATAGAACATTTACAACAAACGATCTTCCTTCATTTCATCTGTCATTCATTTCATCATCAGCTACTGTTATGATTTCTTCACTATAATTTCCGCTTAGCGCACGTTCAAAAATCCATCATCTTCTTTGCATCTCCATTTCTTCTTAAACCCTTAGACCATTAAGCATTCAAATAATTGTGTTTTTTCTTAAATTTCAAAACCTCATTTCGAAGTTCTTGATCCGTACTTCGCTTTTTTTTACGAATTATGTTTACCTTTCATTCTCTGTACCTTCTGTTTTCATTTGACGTCAAATATGCTTTCTTTAGTAGGGCATTCTCAAAGTTTGGCCATCAACTTTAAGATTTCTTTCACTAGAGTACCAAACATTCTTCATCAGTGAATCAAAGCGTATCACAAAACACGAAATCAGAGTACAGAAATCGCAATCAGAAGGCTACGAAATTTTTGAAAAATAATGTAAAACTTTATAAACAATATAGAACTTTTTCACGAGAAAAGAAAAAAAAAAGAAGGAAAATAACATAACACCATTAAACACGAAGGAAAAATCCTCCAAAGTTTAGTGCAAATGTTACTTGTTATCAAATTCATACTATCATTGCTATTGAATTTGAAGACGTTTAACACAATTAAAGATCTACTAAATTTGAAGCATGGACAAGGCATGCAAGTATAGCATATACTCTTATGCTTTCCATCTTAATTATCTTAATTCGCGTTGCATTTGTTGAAATGTGACCACCAAAGGTTTAAATTGGCTCCACTGCTGAAAAATGGCGCATAATATTTTAACTACAATTCTTTAACAATATTCGAATAGGATAATTCATATTACATCAAAATGCATGTTGTTTAACTTTGTTCTCTATTCATAATCTCGTTTTGTTTGAAACGAAAACTTTTCACAATAAAACATCGACTTTCCCGGAATTGTTTCGATATTTCAAGAGTTCCAATAAACTGCGGTGTCGTTGTTTTTGGACGGTAAATTGAGTACTCTTCCTGAAGCTCTGGATCAAAACTTCACTACCAGATTAGATATTTTTAAATTAAAGAGTTAATGAATTGAAGTAATATTATTGTGTTTAAAAAGATTATGTAAACTATTATTTGTTATTAGAGAGAGGACATGTCCTCCAAGTAAACCAACATGCATCCTATAAATTTGTTATGTGTTGAACATTTTATCTTCAATGCACTAATTTATGAGAATAAAACGTATCGTATAGTTGTTTTTGAATTACGTGAAAGGCAATCGGTTTTTTAACTGTCACGTGACGAGAGTTAGTAGTTGTAGTCCAAAAATGCTAATCACTCAGCTGGTCTGAAAAAGGCATTTGGCATCTAAATCCATAAAAAATAGCACAAAATCACAACTTGTTAACTAGCTTCGAAATAAACACTCAAGCGTTGTATGACATTACAACTTATGTACATGTATTTTATTTATACGGATTACATGTGCACATTTCCCACTTATCAGAAAACCGGAGTGTCCAGCGAGAAGAACGCTAGAAGATGTGAAAGCATACTCATAATAAACTTTATTACATAACTAACAGTCTCACAAACATATACAGGGTAATTCATGTCACAGAGTTCGGTATAAAAAATGTCAATTGTCTTCATAAAGAGATCATCTACAAAATATCAACGAACTTTGCCAAAGATGTATAATTATACTCATTCGTGTACCATTTGACCTTTGCACCACGTGGCGAATATCACTGCTGGTGGACCCAAGGTCCGTCCCAGAGGACAAATGCAGTCAAGTTCCGACCAACATATTTGATATGTGTTTTCATAAGCATTCAAACTTCACTGATCATTATCTTACATGAAAAAAAAACATTATCATGACGTCACAATGGTTTTACGTCAGATACCGTCTGTAAGGGGAAATAACTCTGTATTCCGCAAAGACTCGATACCAAAACATGCATGTCTGGTCCATTCTGTTAATGTGACCTGGTTTACCTGGAAACTATGCGATCACTTTGAAGACTTTAAATATTAATACTCCTAATGTTTTCCCTGACGTACATATTTGATAATTACGTATACTGTTGGTTCTATGTGTTTTAGAACAGGCTCTGAGCGTACAGGTGTATTCATTGCACTAGACATAATCATCGGTAAACTGAAGGAAGGAAACAAATCGATGTTGGAACAGAATATAGACATTTACTCTATTGTTTTGAGAATGAGAAATGAAAGAATGAAAATGATTGCAGAAGAGGTATTTCATCATTAATCCCTGACACATTAAAATCCTAATTTTGCCTTATTGTTTACGGAAAAAACTAATTTTAGCTCATTTAAGCATAGCATATCTTATACATAACTGACGTTATCACTCATCGGAGAGTTCGGCAATTTTACATTCTTCCCCGAGTTTTACCCAAAAGATGAAAAGAAAAATCATAAAAAAGCTGATTTTGGTTCTTATTTTATTTTATTTTATTCAGGAGCAGTATATTTTCGTCTATGAATGCGTAAAGTATTACCTGGAAACTACTGGAAAACGACCGAGTAAGAAGACGTCAAAGGAAATTATAGAACAAAATGTTTATCTGGAACTGTAATATGAAATGTTAACAAAGGATCCTTTCCACATATTGTCTGGGCTGGATCAAATGTATATTGTTTATAGTGATAGATATGTACAACATAACATATCTTAAAATTCTGTCTTAATCATATATTTGGAAAAAAAAATTCCAGAACAAATTAATTATGTTACTAGTATCACTTATTCTTTCTTATTCACAATTTTCAATATTGCAATTGTGAGATACAGAAACATTAAGAATAAATTAAATACATATCAGAGTGAATAATAATCATGTAGAACATGATCAAAATTAACATTTCAATACAGGTGAACCTCCTCAGGAGCAAGCCAAGGTATTCATCGAAGAATTTCATCCTTTGCTTGCATAGTATGAATTCTCTGTCAAGTTTGTTATTCTGCAATATATCAATCTATTTGGTAAAAGTGTATAAAGATAAGTTTAATCAAGTTATAAATGCTTTTTATAAGGTATGTGGCACATTTCTGCCATGGCAGAAATATGAAAGCGTATACACAGAGAAGAAGGCACAGCATAAAAAACTTAACACGAAAGCAAAGGAAATTGCAGTTAGGAGGTTGTTTTACACCACAATTGTTCGTTCTTCGAGACCTCTGGGTAATTGGAAAAGTGGATAGGTTGTGCGCACGTAATCCAGGATAACCACACCTTCTGCTATTTCCGTGGCAGATGGCCGTCCTAAGTCGGCACCGGTTGCCCATTGGTCTCGTTGGTTTATGTGTAGTCCTTTGTGTTTGATGTTTCTGTGTTGTGCGTTGACGTTCCTTGTCCCTTATGCGTCTCTTTCTGTGCTTGTCAGCTTTGTGTTTTTGCATTGAGTGTTTTGGGGTTTTGCTGTGGGTGCTGTTACCTGGTGTTGATGGAGATCCCCTCCTTTGTTTAAGGGGGACACTCTGGGGACAAATATCTAATATTTTGCATCAGATATGCATGTTTTGAATGATGAATTCTCATCAGTGAATCTTTAAAGAAATTTATTTAGAGAGACTAGAATAATTTAGTGTGATGTGGAATTCATGCCGTAATTTAGGCTTCTATACTGTAACAAGTGAGTGTTTTCAAGTTAGTAGGGTCAAATTTTGGTGGTCGTATACTATATTTATTGAAGTTAAAGCTTGAACGTGTGAATATCAGAAAAAAAGAGGTACGACAGGTAGAGTTATCGCTGTATATGTATGTTGCCTTTTCGAAGCAGATGACTTAAAAGAAGATTAATGTGTATATTTCCTTCAGAACAGAGTATCAAATATCTTAGACTCTTTTAGTAAGCTTTCAAGGAAAAATATCTTCTGAAATAAAAGAAGATATGTATAATTCGAGCAAGACTTGTTAAGTATAATATAAGATATTGTCAGTTTAGTAGTAAGGATGAAGACATCAAAGAAACGTTTCTAATGGACACTTCGTTTCAAAATTGTATTTGTCAGATAAAATAAACATTAAAGAATTACCTATCAGCTATTCAGTCTCAAAGTCGAGAAGGCAAGGCAAAATCATTAGAATCTCCATGGGAACGGTTGCGAACCCCGGAATAAATAACATTCCGAAGTGAAACCAGGTGCCCGGGGATAGTCAGCGTCTCCTGATTGCATGAATCACCCGTTGCAACACCTCCATGGAAACTTGTCATATGCGGCGATTGTCTCGAAGTACAAATTGATGTAAACGTCTTCAAATTGAATAGCATCATCCAAGAACAGATAAATTGGCAACATGGACCAGACATGCACGTTTCGGATAATTTACCCTCGTCAGTGATCCTCAAATCTAAACAATGCAATATGCCAAAAAAAGTATGAAAGTCACTATGTCGAAAAAGCGTACCGAAAGACGTAGCAGGATGAGTGGGATATGATGCTACAGGACCCACGTTTCAGAAATTTCAAGAAATGAGATGTACATATCAGGTATGTATTTCTTGTTTGGTGATGAAGACAGCCTTTCAATCACAATCTAGAATGTCACTGATCATAATATGAATAATATGAGGCAAAGGTTCCAACTAATTACTTCTAACTTAAGAAAATATCTAAATAACGTCGAATATGTTACTTCTCACAAAATAGTTCCGGGACAATGACTTCGATTCGCTACATAAGGACACAACAATTGCTTACAATGTCAAAAGTCTTCAAATTCTTCAGCATGGACCAGACATGCTGGTAGCGTAGTGGTTAGCGCGGTGGACTACGAACCCATAGGTCGTGGGTTCGAATCTCATCGTCGCCGATCATTGCAAAGCCTTTGTAACCTTGGGCAGGTTACTTTACACTACGTTGCACTCTCTTCACCCAGGAGTAAACTGGGTACCTGGCACATGAGACGAGCTTGTAATGTGAATGAAAAGCATCAGCGCCTAAACGGCAGCTCTGCTTGTATACTCCAAGGGAGTTGAGAATGCACTGGACTGCACAGGTCTCGCCAGGGAGGTGATTGTAGAAGTCGCGTGAGGCTCAGGCGAACGAGACTATAAACCCTACCTTTACCTTTACATGCACGTTTCTGATATTTACTCGTCAGTGATCCTCAATCTAAACAATGTGATATTGCCAAAGAGTGTGAAAATTATGTACAGAAATTTACCGAAAGACGAAGCAGGATGTACGATTAGTTGAATGTCCCTTATTTTGTTATAATTCAACTTTAAGGGGCTCCAGAACAGTATCCGAAATAACACCATCAGAAAGCTCTATTTCAATGACGTCATACTAGAGATTTTTACCTAAAGTCTACGCTGACGATTGAGATCGGACGATGACTTTACTCAAAACATGAAATCAAAAATGAATATAACTTCGTATCAAGAGACGTTTGGACGATTATCAAGAGGAGGGGGATTAGAGGGAAGGGAATGGGCAAGTCAGTACCATTTCATGGAATTTAACAAGCATGCTGAGATGCGTAGAATATTTTTCAGGCTTGAACAAGTCCCCTCCCCTCCAGTGGCGGATAAAGCTTTTTCGTTTGGGGGGGGGGGGGTTAAAATTGACATGGGGTTTGGGGACCGCCTAGGTCCTCAGCGGGTCAAAGGCGGCGCCCTGGTAGGGGGACCAGCCTTTCATCCTTTTCGTAAGGACTCAATTTCGTGAATTAAATTGATTATATTTACTCATATTTACTATTTTTAGATTGAAAATTATCGTTTTACCTATGATTTGCTTGGGGGGGGGGGGGGGTGTACGCCTCTTTGAAACCGCCACTGCCCGCATTGAGGGGCAAGACACTTTCAAAGAAATCCATGATTGAGTCAGAAAGGGGGAGCGGCATTTACTGAGTTGCATAATTCACTGTATAATACATGTATGCGTCTTTTGTTTTGCGCTGTACATACACATTCATATTAATAAAATTATTGTTATTAGAATCGAATTTCGAGAACATATTTGTGTTAGTTATGCTGCTCGAGATAAGAAATAAATATACGAACGGATTGTGGCGACATCTACAAATGTTCATTATTTATAAAGATTATCTGAGATTTATACCATTGCCAAATTATTCTAGAAGTTCAAGTTGATGGAATAGAATCATGACTATTCGAAAAAAAATTAATCTGGAATTTTCGTTTAAAATTATATGTTTTAGCTACATTTCCATCTATCAAGGTTTTGCTTTAAAAGTCACCTTTATTTTAGATTGGGTGACGACTATTGAGTCTTTGTGGAATACAGAGTTCTTTCCCCTTATAGACGGTATCTGACGTAAAACCATTATGACGTCATTAAAATGATATGGTAACGTCGACTTTATACCGTCATTTCCCAGACTTTTAGGACTGTTTCCATAGAATTTGATGACGTCATAATCAGTCTACGTCAGATACCGTCTCAAATGGGAAGTAACTCTGGTTTTCGGAAATAGCGAATAAGGGGGAGGGGGATTCAGACACTAATATGAAATTTTATATATATTACTCCCAGAGTCCAAGACTAGTCGAATCAGTTATTTTCAAGTAACTCATGGTAATGATGTTTTTAAACTTTTTTCAAATTTGATATTTTTGAATTTTCTCTTTACATCTTTTAGTTCCATTTTTGGCCGGATTGCAAAGCAATTCCGGTCTATAGATTGACGATGTCCGTCCGTCCGTCCGTCCGTCCGTCTGCCGTCAACATTTTGGTTAAAGTTTCTGGTTGAGGCAAAATCTAAGGAACTATATGCAGTAGAAACTTTATATTATACATGAAGCTTGCCCATCACAAGACCTTTCAATTTATGCCGTAACATTTTACCTAGTGACCTTGGACTTTGACCTAGTTAAAGATTTTGGTTGAAGATCCTGGTTGAGGCAAAATCTAAGGAACTATATGCAGAAGAAGCTTTATATTATGCATGAAGCTCGCCCATCACAAGACCTTTCAATTTACGCCGTAACATTTGACCTAGTGACCTTGACCTTGGACTTTGACATAGTTAAAGATTTTGGTTAAAGTTTTTGGTTTAAGCAAAGTCTAAGGAACTGTATGCAGTAGAAACTTTATATTATACATGTAGGTTGCCCATGGCGAGACCTTTCAATTTATGCCGTAACATTTGACCTAGTGACCTCGACCTTGGACTATGACTTAGTTAAAGATTTTGGTTGAAGTTTCTGGTTTAAGCAAAATCTAAGTAACTGTATGCAGTAGAAACTTTATATTATACATGTAGGTTGCCCATGGTGAAATCTTTAATTTATGCCGTAACATTTGACCTAGTGACCTTGGACTTTGACCTAGTTAAAGATTTTTGTTGAAGTTTCTGGTTTAAGCAAAATCTAAGGAACTGTATGCAGTAGAGACTTAATATTGTACATGTAGGTTGCCCATGGTGAAATCTTTAATTTATGCCGTAACATTTGACCTAGTGACCTTGACCTTGGACTTTGACATAGTTAAAGATTTTGGTTTCAGTTTCTGGTTTAAGCAAAATCTAAGTAACTGTATGCAGTAGAAACGTTATATTATACATGTAGGTTGCCTCTGACAAGACCTCTCATTGTATTCTGTAATATTTGACCTAGTGACCTTGACCCAGTTGGTGACAAAAACTTACGTTGCAATCCGGCCATACCGTCTTTAGCGGTGTTTTATTTGAAATATTAAGTCATTAAATGTGACCAACGTTTTTATACAAATTCATGAGTTGGTGCGTAGGTTTGGACGGGGATTGTCGGATTTATTCCGGAAAAAAATAGTATACAAGATATAAAAAGAATGTTTATTTTTGGCCACTAAATTCTCGGGGGAGCAAGGGGGACAGTTTTTCAGATGACAATACGTTATTGACTACCTAAGCCTGATCACCAATCCACAACAATGCTTTCGAATGTGAAAAAACCCCCACCAATTATGTGTTTCTCTTTACAAATTAACATTTTGTTTGAAAGATGGTCTAGTGAAAGGAATAGATTCATTTGTATGAAGAATAGAACTGCTCAAATATAATTTGAATTATCAGTTAGGCAGACAGAAATTTTCAATAAAAAATATTTTGAGAACTCCCCCATATCATCGGCGTCCAGTGTCAATTGTTAGCCTAGACTTTAGGTAAAAATCTCTACTTAAACCGGCCTTTAACTTGTGTTTTGAAACGGTTATGCGTCACACAGTAAGTGAGTGCATTTATCGTACATGTAATGAAAAGTATGAAAATTGCCGATCCTCGCTGCCATTTGTTTTGATGCTCTTTGGTATTTTTAAAAGACTACATGCATTTAGTGCATATGATTTCATTGTAATGCAAAAAATATATAATTCATATATATATACATATAATGTGGAATGCATGTTTCACTGAAATAAAAGTTTACTTCTTTGAAAAAGGTCACAGAAAGCAAGAGAAATGAAGAGAAAACGGGAAAGATTGCAAAAAATCTTAAGCATAAAGTAAGTCTCTTTTCTTTTTTGCAAATAATATTGATGGTTTTCATCTTCAGCCGCTTAATAGAAGGAAGGGGTCTCCAACCAGACCCTGTTGCAGCACCAACAGCAAAACACCCGATGCCGAAACACAAAGACGAGCACACCAAGAAACGAAAAAGAGACGTACGACATATAAACATCAAACACAAAGACTACACGTAAACCAACGAGACTAATGGCTTACCGCTGCCGACATTGGACGGCCATTTGCCACACAAGAAGCAAATGGTGTGGTTATCCTGGATAACGTGCACACAACCCTCTCACTTTTCCGATTACTCAGAGGTCTCGAAGAACGTACAATTGTGGTGTTAAACAGCCTCCTCACTGTTAGATGACCACACGCAAACAAGACCGCAAAACACAGGGGCCCATGCAACACAGATGGAAATGTAAATGGATATAAAAAAGAGGGCGTATGTAATACAGTCCCTGCTCTGCCGGCTGCAGCAAGCTCATGTATGTTATCACCCGAGGAGTCCGACTGACATTCAGAGAGGACAGGTGGTCGGGCCCTGTCTTCTCTAAAGAGGTTTGGACAGGGTACGTCATGGAGTCCCGTTGTCACAGTCAGTCATTGTTAATGTACATGTTTGGACTCATAAAGGAGGTATTATTGTAGAGGAAACGATGTTCGTTTTAGTACGTTTCTACAGACATTTATCTTGGAGGCATTTCAATCAGTAAATTACGGAAGCGTATTAGTGCCAGATTGACACTCTTTCTTTATTTATTTTCTACACTTTTTTCTGTAAATTCTACACTTTTTTCTGTAAATTTTACACTTTTTTCTGTAAATTTCACACATTAATGTGTAAATTTTACACTTTTTTCTTTAAATTTTACACTTTTTTCTGTAAATTTTATACTTTTTTCTGTAAATTTTACACTTTTTTCTGTAAATTTTACACTTTTTTCTGTAAATTTTACACTTTTTTCTGTAAATTTTATACTTTTTTCTGTAAATTTTACACTTTTTTCTGTAAATTTTACACTTTTTTCTGTAAATTTTACACATTAATATCTAAATTTTACACTTTTTTCTGTAAATTTTACACTTTTTTTCTGTAAATTTTATACTTTTTTCTGTCAATTTTACACTTTTTTCTGTAAATTTTACACTTTTTTCTGTAAATTTTAAACATTAATGTGTAAATTTTACACTTTTTTCTTTAAATTTTACACTTTTTTCTTTAAATTTTACACTTTTTTCTGTAAATTTTACACTTTTTTTGGTCAATTTTACACTTTTTTCTGTCAATTTTACACTTTTTTCTGTAAATTTTACACTTTTTTCTGTCAATTTTACACTTTTCCGGAAAATTTTACACTTTTTTTCTGTCAATTTTACACTTTTTTTCTGTAAATTTTACACTTTTTCTGTAAATTTTACATTTCTTTCTGTAAATTTTACACATTAATGTGTAAATTTTACACTTTTTTCTTTAAATTTTACACTTTTTTCTGTAAATTTATACTTTTTTTCTGTAAATTTTATACTTTTTTCTGTAAATTTTATACTTTTTTCTGTACATTTGTGCAAAAGATTTAATGTGAAATGGTGTAGTCATTACGCAGTACTTCCACACGGTTACTTTTCGGTATTGATGGCGCTTTCTAGACCATAGAAATTAAGCGGTTACATTTGTATCATTGTATAACAATTGTAATGTAGCTTTTACCCTTTAATCTATAGATATAATTTAATCATCAAAATTAAACTCAGTGGTGGATCCAGCACCCTGTATCCTGAGTATAGGGGCTTGTTGAACGTTGTCGAGTTTAATCGGGGTTTTTTTTAGGGGGGGGGGTTAGATCGATATAGGAGAAGAATCTTCTTTCTTGTCGAATTTTAGGCTTTTCTTCCAGATCGTAATTTTTCTGGGTTAAAAAAAAATAACAGAATAATGGCGACGTCCCAGAAAGAGGCGCATATCACTGACCGGGCAACCTATCCCGTAAGGGGTATCAGCCACTAGCACGCCCTATTCTCGCCATCTTACTTGCGAAAATATATATAGATGAAATACATTGTGTAGATAAATGAAAAAAATATAACAGATCAATGATTTATGAAATGAACTGCAACAGATTCCGATACATACAACAGATTCCGATACATAAAATTAACTCAATTTTAATTTCAATAATCGATCAATTGAGGAAGAAAAAAGATGTAATAAAGCAGGAACACGTCTAAACAATCTAACAACTAATCATATCAGAAGTCCACGTGTATAATAAGATGGCTATTTGAGTCTTGGGAATCCTCAAGGGGGATTAACATTTCTCCAAAGAATACATGTCATGCAGGTATAATGTTCATAACCCCCCCCCCTTCACCCAAAGAATCTGGGTGGGGTTCAGAGAATTTTTCAATGGAAGTTACAAAAAATATATATTTTCCAGCGGGGATGGGGTGTTGACTTCTACACCCCAAGAGTAAAAAGAGAATAAGTACACAAAGAGGAAAATATAAAACTCTGTGATAGGAATAATTTAAAGAGCGGTTTATTTCAACTTATTTTAATCGTATCCTGACTCTTAGTTTCAAATGACATTTCATTTCTTGCATTCTGAAAATTGCATGAATTTTCTTTTAATTAACTAGATTACAGTGGCGTAGTTCTGATTGGAAAAGGGGAGGGCACATCTGGGAATTTTTTTACACAAAGGTGGGGGAGGGGTTAGATAAATATCCATGTGTCTGTGTGTCTAGTAGAGTTAAAATATACGTAGATTTAAAATAAATAACTGGCGAGCAGAAGCGATCGAGCCAGCATTTGGACTTGAATTGTCAGAAAATGCTGTCTATTTCCTCTTTTTTAGTATAATCATATTTGGAGTTTATACTCTATTAAATACCTTTGTATATTTGCATTTATATGGATGTGAAATAACTCAGATTAATTATACTATTTGAAAGAAAATATGAATTGGCGAGCAGTAGCGAGCCAGAAAATTTTATGAAAACTGCCCTAATAATTGCGGCTAGCTAGACAGGGGATGCACCTCTAGCTTGCTGTTCAAATTCGTGCTCTATTGTGAGTGCTGTCTGATCTTCTTTGAATTGATTGAATGAATGATAGGTAATGATATGGGCCCAACTCGAAAAGCTCACTCAGTTTGCCTTAAATTATTTGTCTTTGTATCTGTCTGTTTGTCTATCTGTCTGTGTCTGTCTTTATGTATGTCCTTTCCTTTCTTTCAATAAAAAGACTTGTCTGTTTGTACGTGTGTCTATTTACATGTCTGTATCATTGTGTGTGTTTGTCCGTCCGTCTGTGTGTGTCTGTCTGACAGTGTATCTGTGCTTTGTGTTTGATGGTTTTTATGTTTGTCGTATGTGTGTGTCTGTCTTGTCTGTCTATCTGTGTATGTTTATTAGTGTCTGTCTATCTGTGGGTGAGTGCCTCTGTATATCTTTTTGTGTCTGTTTTCCTTTCTGCCTAGATATCATCCAGTGTGTGTCTGTCTGTGCGTGTGTCTGTGAGTTTTTCAGCCTGTATCTTTCTGCATGTATTTATCTTTTTACTTGTCTGTATATGTGAAAGGGTGTTTGTTTGAGTCAGTCTGTTATTTTGTGTTTAGGTGTCTGTCTCTCTCTCTTAGTTTGTCTTTCTTATTCAACGGAAATTTTCTGAAATGCTGTGACAAATTGAGGT
The DNA here is from genome assembly GCA_033119305.1 of Pinctada imbricata. Classification (NCBI taxonomy): domain Eukaryota; kingdom Metazoa; phylum Mollusca; class Bivalvia; order Pterioida; family Pteriidae; genus Pinctada; species Pinctada imbricata. The sequence goes on along the minus strand of VSWD01000007.1, from coordinate 40,283,767 downwards.
GATACTGAAAATCATAGTAATGTGTATTTGTCTTTTTGATGTTAATATGTCCATGTCTGTCTACGAGTGAGTACGTCTGTTTGTGTTTATATGTCTGTCTGTCTGTCTGTCTGTCTGTCTGTCTATCTGTGAGATTCTCTGTATGTGTGTCTGTGTCTATCTGTCTGTCTTTGTGTCTGCTTTTGTTACTGTCATATAGTATTTATCTGTTTTTCTTTGTATTTGTCCGTCTCATGCTTATTTGTCTTTTCTGTCTGTATGTCGCTGTGTGTCTGTCAGACTCTTTATCTCTTTTTGATTGCATATTTGTCTTTGTGTTTGTCCGTCATTGTGTCCCCTATTCATATGTCTGTCTTAGTGTCAATTTATTTATGTGCCTGTCTGTGTGTCTATTAGTGTCTGTGTGTCTGTCTTTAAGTGTCTGTCTGTATGTTTGTCTATTTGTCTGTCTGATTTACTGTCTGATTTACTGTTTGTATGCCAGTCCGTATGTCTTCTTTATAGATTTTTTTCCTTTCTGCCAGTCAGACTGTCTGTCTTGAAATAATTCTTACTCAAGATTAGCTCTGAAAGGTCAAGGACAAATGTGTGGCTACAGTTTAAACCTATAAGTTAAGGCCAATCGAATAGGTCAAGGTCAATACGAAATATATCAAGTGTTTTGATGTTTTGATATCAACGTTATATGTAATCTACTATAACATGGGAGAAAGTCTACTATATTGCAGAATTTCCCTCGTGGAAAAACTACTATATAGTACATTTTCCGGGGGGGGGGACTATTTACCTTCTAAAAGCAACACTATGAGAGAATAGTACCCACACAGACGGGCATTAATGGGTTTAGTGCATCACATGACTGTAGAATCAATTAATTAATGAATCAATTGCAATTTACTCGAGATATCAAAGAAAAGTGTTCTTTATTTCCCCATACTTTGCTTATTGCTATTTACATTCATGCATTGTTCATGACGTCATAATACTTCCTAAGGGACGTAACTCTGTTAAGCAAAAAGCAATAGTGCCCGGGTGCCGGGCACTATTCTCTCATAGTCCCCGCGTGCTTAACCAATGAAATTCCGAGGATTTATCATGTGATGCACTATTCCTTCCAAAAGCAACACTATGAGAGAATAGTACCCACACAAACGGGCATTAATAGGTAAATAGTACATTTTTCGGGGGGGGGGGACTATATAGCCATTTTTACAGCTAGGGGAAAGATGGCTTTGGGGAAAGACTACTATATAACACCGGTATTGTTCACTGATATTAATAATAGTATAGCTAGGGATTGTATGGTATTCAAGATCAGTTACTGATATTTTTACATTAAAAAATGCATAAATGTGTTTGTGATGGTGTGTGTGTTTGTGTTCCTCGAGCAATTCTTCGATAAGATACCCACTCACGATAGTAAAAACAAAATATTGAATTACTATGACCTAAGTATCACAAGTGAGTTGAACCATGTAAACTGGCCAACACTAGAAAACGAAAGAAACATACAGAGACACAATGCTTTATACATTTATCATAGGTTCGGCCTCGGTCTTTAAACACCACCCTGTTCTCTCCTTGGGCATCTAACCTTCATACAGACCTCAACTCGGTCTTTATCCTATACTTAGTTTCGTATTCGAAGAAATGGCCAGGGTATTTCTATGTGTTGAGACTTAAATATTTTGTATAGAAGGCATAGTTAGTGAAAAAACTTTGAATTTTGGGGTCTATATGAGTTTGGAGGGATGTGAAGAAGAGAACTGGACATCAGTTTTAGCCATTGATTCATATAGTAAACAACCATTGGAGATGAAGACGAAGCGAGTACCGCGCGTCCTGGGCTCATGATGTTGGTAGTGACGGAGGGGTACTTCACACTCTTCGGGATATATCTGAAAATTCAGATGTTGAAAATTCAAATAATTTTTCATGATAAAAGTTACTGATGTTCTCTTTCAATTCAGTATTAAATGATGTAGATCATGTTTTGAGAACATTATGCTGTATTGACCTCACTACTTGGGCTACTGCATCCATTGAACGCATGCGCTCGACTTCCATTTTCACATAGTTCGATACTGATTAACGATTAAACGGCAAATCTGGTTGTACTGGTTTCCACATCTTTTTGTAGGTCTAGATGCTTTGATTGTACTAAGGTCTGGTTCATAAAGTTATGTAAACTGCTTTAAAAGTCTAATGACTTCAACATAAGCATGACGCGCATACATGGACTACTATATTGGAACCATAAGTATATGTTCCCTTCTGGGAATGCCCTCCTACCCTGTTTCTATAGGGGTGCTCCTTATTCATAGATGGTATCTGATGCATACGTACATACTGACATGTAAGAGATGTAAATGTATTGCTCTGAAAATGGCTAGTTCTGACTGGTTTTGATCTTTCGCTTATTAAACAATGTCGGTCAACAATCGCAGATTGCTGGCAACCACTTTGATTTCGGATCGTTTCAACATTTCAACCCGAAATTCAGTTGTTTCCCTGATTTTACATCCAAATTCACATCGTAAGGCGATCATCACTGGTTCATAAAGAAAGAAATTTAATATTTTCAACAAGATTAACACCTGTCATTCGATCTGTTTGCATAAATCAGCAATGTTCGCTTACATAGTTGAATTTATATATCACCTAAGGATCTTGGCAATGCCCTACACAGTTCTACGAATGCATCATCGCGATACTTTTTGTGATAAAAGACTACAGAAAAAAAGTGTAAAATTTACACATTTAAGGTGGCTCAATAATCCAAGAATTTTGTATATTTAATATCAACATCTGATGATTTATATTTGTAATTAAGATTACATATCATCGACCATTTGACTGACCAGTGGTCCTCTGAATATACATATGTAAACCAACTCCGAGATCTGTCGCAAAACAATGAATATTGATAGATAAAGACATGATATATTGATAATAATTCCAGATTTAAACCATTCTTGTAATAATTTTCACCATAATATCATCAAATATGTATATTTCTTTACAGATAATGCTTTCAAAGAGTGAAATAGCTAAAACTGTTCCAGAAAAGTACATGTTGTGTACCCCCCCACCCCAAAATGAGAATCTAAAAAAAAGTACACGGTGCCCTTATTTGACATCAAATTGATAAGAAGTCTTTGTCAGAAGTTATTTTCTTTTACTTATTTTTCAATGACAAACTCTGCCCTTCGAAAAAAAATATAAAAAAGTACATGGTATCGTTCATCCTGATTTAAAATACTTGGTTGTCATAGTAACGATTTTGTAAAACTTTGCAACAAGTCAAATTAAAATGTCCCGTTCCCGTAGTTGACATTACAGTGATGAAAATAATTGTTAAAAGCTGTTATAATTTACATATCTGTCAAGACCAGATTTAATCTTTTCACAAAAGTACAAGACATTCCGCTTTACCTCGTTTTCATATTGTAAAAATCTTCTCGGTTTACGCCGGACGGAGGACAGACGACGGACGGACGACGGACGGCGGACGGCGCGCTATGACAATAGTTCAGGTGAGGTAAAAAAATAAGATACTCCGAGTCGAGATTATTCTTTCCCAACATTTAGCGAAGGTTTCAAATTCTGGTGAATACTTACACAACTATGATCATCGAAATGAAAAAAATAAAAACAAGTTTACAAATAATTTGTCGAAAAATAAACAAGAAAACAAGAAAAGGGAAGTAATGTGTGTAATTTTAGATATCCCTGGTCAAGCGTTATTCGCCGTTTTCCTTTGTAAACTTGTTAGTGTCAGTAAAAAGGGATTTGTCAAAAAAGTTCAAGTCAAAGCTTAAAAAAATTTTGTTCAAAATTTCATTTCTGGTTCCATTTTGTAAGAGATATAAATAAGAGAAATAGACCTAAAGTAAACGGAAGCGTTTTTAGACATTTTGACGTTCCATGTCAATATTAAAAAGTGGACGTCAATCACCTCCCTCGTTCTCGATAATGAGTGCAGTTATCTGTAAAATGGATATATCTTTGAACAAAGAAGGGTTAAAACTAAAACTCATTGGCTGAAACTTTTCAAATAGGGAAACTTTATTCGATAATATCTCGCTGCAGAGTACGAAAGTTGACAAAATAAAAGAAAAATTCGTTTTACCAAAGATTATTAGAGAAACCAAACTTGAAATATCTTATCTTTGATATTGCTAAAATCTCCAAGAAATATCCTGTTTGATCATTAACTTAAATTTACATTCTTAATTTTGATCCCAGGCAACAAGCGGTTGAATAACCGATGATGACGTTATAAACACGGTATTGTAGCAAGGGCGTCTCAATTACGGGATATTTTTGTATACATAAATTTGACGATATATTTGACTAGATATTTATTACACTCAGATTGTAGATGATAATTTTCTGGTTCCATCGATACCAAACTTGTCGAAATCCGTCAAGAAACAAGCGAATTACGGAGGAGTTTGAAGGCCGAAAACTCGAAAAAGCCACACATAAACGTACCGCACTCGATATCTGATGACGTCAAACGATTATTGAGCCTCCTTAATTGTAAAATTTACAGAAAAAAGTGTAAAATTTACAGAAAAAAGTGTAAAATTTAAAGAAAAAAGTGTAAAATTTACAGAAAAAAGTATAAAATTTACAGAAAAAAGTGTAAAATTTACACATTAATGTGTAAAATTTACACATTAATGTGTAAAATTTGCGAAAAAAGTGTAAAATTTACAGAAAAAAGTGTAAAATTTACACATTAATGTGTAAAATTTGCAGAAAAAAGTGTAAAATTTACAGAAAAAAGTATAAAATTTACAGAAAAAAGTGTAAAATTTACAGAAAAAAGTAGAAAATTTACAGAAAAAAGTATAAAATTTACAGAAAAAAGTGTAAAATTGAAACATTTATGTGTAAAATTTACAGAAAAAAGTATAAAATTTACAGAAAAAAGTGTAAAATTTACAGAAAAAAGTATAAAATTTACAGAAACATGTGTAAAATTTACACATTAATGTGTAAAATTTACAGAAAAAAGTGTAAAATTTACAGAAAAAAGTATAAAATTTACAGAAAAAAGTGTAAAATTTATAGAAAAAAGTGTAAATTTTACACATCAATGTGTAAAATTTACAGAAAAAAGTGTAAAATTTACAGAAAAAAGTGAAAAATTTACAGAAAAAAGTGTAAAATTGACAGAAAAAAGTATAAAATTGACAGAAAAAAGTGTAAAATTTGCACATTAATGTGTAAAATTTAGAGAAAAAAGTGTAAAATTTACATAAAAAAGGATAAAATTTACAGAAAAAAGTGTAAAATTTACAAAAAAAAAGTGTAAATTTTACACATTAATGTGTAAAATTTACAGAAAAAAGTGTAAAATTTACATATTAATGTGTTAAATTTACAGAAAAAAGTGTAAAATTTACAGAAAAAAGTGTAAAATTTACAGAAAAAAGTGCAGAAAATAATAAATAAAAAAGAGTGTCAATCTGGCACTAATACGCTTCCGTAGTAAATAGATTTGAACATTTTGGATTTTGTAAATGTTAATGATGGTAACGCCATCCAACAGGTCCTGATCGAAATACAAGAAAGGGAAAAGATGTCTTTGATTTTTTTTCACCGTATGCAATTTTTCAAATGAGCAAAGTCAGCCTCTCCTATATGCACCCAAAGTTAATGAGTTAAAAAAGATCCCGACGATAATCTCAAAAGCACTCTCATCGGGTGTTTTCGTGTTTTGCTGTTGGTGCTGCAACAGGGTCTTGTTGGAGATCCCCTCCCTTCCTTTACAATAGAGCACAAAATTGAGCATCGACGGACCCCGAGCAAGGTAGAGGTGGGACTAGGTGCCCGGAAGGAGTAAGCATGCTCTGTTAGCTAGCCGCACCCGCCGTCGATGTTCATGCACGAAAATGAAAACAATATATATATATAATACATGCACTGTCTGAGGTTATGTCTGTATTAAAAGTGTTATGGCGACCAAATTAAGAAATTATAATATATTTATTATTACTAGGAGGTATTTTACGTCCATTGTATGTCTTTCGTTTTCTGTTATCTTTATTTCAGTTCAAATGAAACCCTTGGAGACACTTATCAAACGTTTGACGAAGAGGAGAAATATTCATCAAGGTATGTATATCTTGAAGATCATGTTCAAAGGAAAACAATATTTATCAGGACCGCATAAATAATTATTTTCACGTCATCCAAAACTTGGAATAGGATATAGTAGGTGCGTCATCATTGTAAAGATATGATTATAAGGCAATTCGAACATAGGGTCTAAAATTTCTGCCAACTTCAGAAATTGGCAAATAAATACAATAAATCATTCAATTTGTCTATCTTTGAATTTTTCACTAAACTACGCACAATTTGAGGTATGCTATTGAAATCAATTAAAGAAGATCCTGACGATAAACTCAACAGCACTCACAATAGAGCATAAAATTAAAAATCGACGGACCCCTAGCAAACTAGAAGTGGGACCAGGTGCCCGGGAGAAGTAAGCATCCCCCGTTGGCTAGCCGCACCCGCCGTCGATGTTAATGAAGCATGGAGATGAAAATATATAAAATTCATTTTCAATGTTCAAATCATTCAATTCAGTTCAAGTTATTTTCATTATTTCCCTTGGATTTGTGAAGCTTCAGAATAGAAAGATTCCTTCACCTTTGATAAACAATTCTAAAGCTAAATAGTATCTCCCTGAGGGCAGACATCTGACTCTTACTCGGACTACTTAGTAATTTTAGGAAAGTTCAAAGCAATAATAAGTATTGACAAAATATATTTTATTGTAACAATTGCTCATCAACAAGTGGTGCTGAGTATTTCGTTTTCCATATAAATTATCTATCATTTTGATTTCCTATATTTCGGCCTTGAGCACCACCGATGAGACGTTAATTGTTGAATAGATTGTATATTTAAAATGTCTCCACAGAGTATCCGAATATATAGTCTTTTCGGAGGCTCTCTTACCGAGGATATTGACGTCATTATAATTATGACGTCATGATAACGTGCCAAATAAATATTGTGAACTCGCCGATGAATAGTGTCAACAGCGCTCGGAATTTTCGGCGTTCAAACTCTTCTATCTCGCTTATTTCAGAACGGATTTCAGCAAGTTTGGTATCGATGAAACAAAATAATTATCTTCTACAATCTGATAGTAATTAATTTTAGCTAGATTTATCGTTTGATCTATATACGTACAAAAATATTCATGAATGAGACCCCTGGCTATTGCTGTAAAAGTTTCCTTTTTATAACGTCATCATCGGAAATTCAACAACTTGTTACTTTGAAATAAAATCGAATAGGAGAATATTGGTTTAAATATCTAACAGGCTATTTCTTGGATATTTTAGCGATATAATGGATCAGATATTTAAAGTATTGTATCTCTGATTATCTATGATCAGAAGAATTTTTCTGCAATTTTGTCAACTTTCCTACTTTGCAGCGAAATGTTATCGAACTAAGTTTCTTTATCTGAAAACTTACAGCGAACGAACTTTAGTATCAATCCTGCTTTGTTCAAAGATGTATCCATTATGCAGATAACTACACGCATTATCGAGAACGAGCGAGGTGAATGACGTCCATAAAAATAAGTTTTCGTTTACTTTTTCCCTTCTCTCAGATTCATACTACCGTATATCTCTGATTTTGTTAAATTTTACACACTATTTTAAAATATTTTCAGCCATAGAAAAATATGCATGTTGCAATATTAGCTATATGTTAATAATATAAATATCCTTCAATGCCCTTAATCCTCCTAGTATCGTAAGTCATCCAATTAACAGTTATATGTGCATAATGTAATTGAGTTTCTTGATACGCTCCTGAATCTGACTTTAACATATAGCCTGATCTTTTAAAATTTCTTATTCATAAAAGTCAGAGAAAATTATTTCTTCCCTGTCCCGAAACGTATACGAAACAGCGCCTAGCACCCCCCCCCCCCATTTCTAAGTCGGTACCCGATTATTTGTCACGACCTACTTTGAGAAAAACTGACGCCTACTTTCTTTGTAACTTAGCACTGTGATTAATCGCAAAATCTCTTTCAGAATCGCCCCCTTCTTAAAAGATTATTGAGAACTCTGCCCCTGCCTCACCAAATAAAAAAATATCAGGATGAGAGTGCATTAGTTCTTAATTCTGAGTCTTTCTCCCTCTAGATTCGCGCTTTTCCTAAATTTCTTTGAGGGGGATGGCATTCTGTTGTTTAGACATATCAAGTATCTCGTATGTATGGACACACACTATGAAAGCTTTGTAAGGTTTCCGTTAAGGCCGTTTCCGTCCAGAATTCCTTCACATTCCTGTAGTCATACGCTGATTAATTCTTACCTCTGACGTCACTGTAACGTCGAATGAATATGGATTGCAACGTAGAAATTAAGGGGGTGGGGTTACAAAAATAGTCATTACTTCCGTTCGCTAGGTTCGATTTTGTTCATATTCCATAGAAATACTTCATATACAATAGTTTATCATTTGATATTTGTTTCAAGAAAATTAAACGATAGAATTTCATGCAATAGGCATATAACGTCAAAAAATGACGATCGAAACACGAGTTTTTAACCTCCTAGATGATCTTAAATTTGTAATAATTCCTCCATTTTATTTTTTTATTTCAATATCTTTGTTTAGAGATGAAAAAATAGTTTGAATATAAAATAAAATCATAAAAACATTCATAAATTCAGCAAAATATTTTAAAAATCAGCATACTTTCTTCAAATTGGCAAAGTTGGCAAAAACAGAAGAGAACCTAAAACCGCCAAATTCAAAGCGTCATGAAAACAGTTACGTAGGTTCGATTTTGTTCATACTTTGCAAAATTTAATCTTGTATACCAATTATCAAATTGCTAGAGTTTCAGAAAAATTAAACGAGAGGATCTTTTTTGGGGGGTAGGTATGTGGAGCCACCTTAAATATCATATTTGCTTTTCAATTTCAAAATATATTTTGCCCTGATGTTTGTTTGTATTTCGGACAAAGAAATGAGGGCACATATTTAGTACAACCAGTCTTGAATTTTCTTTCAAGTCTTTTAACGTCATTAAGGGGGTTGGTATGGGCTATAATGGTATCAGGACACTTCGTAACCAAGACAACTTGTAACAAGACAACTCGTAACCAAAATGGTCTGGTTACGAGATGTCTTTTTTTGGTAACGAGTTGTCTTGTTATGACTTGACTTGGTGACGAAGTGTCCAGCAATCGCTAAATCTACTAGTATATGACTTGGACTTTGAGTAGAGGCAGTGATGGAACCATATTTTAATTTTTGTCAGGCTAATTCCCGTGAGTGAGTTCGAGCAAAAAATGGAACTATACCACAAGGACTCCGATCTTAAATTTGCCCTGGAATGGGAGGTAAGTATGGTGGCAAAGGGTAATAAACATTGTGAAGAAACTTATATGGTTTAAATTGCAAATTTATTCGTCTAACAAGTAAAATAAAATGGGATGGGGGTTATGAGATTACTATTGAGGTCCTGTAATAAAGAAAAAAAAACTATATTAAGGTATTAGGAGTATAATAACAATATCGTAGAAAGTTGGTAATTGTGTACTTCCATATCTTGCATATCTATAGATATTTGATATGTTTTAATGATTCATTCAACTCACCATGGAAGTCCATCGATTAGTTTATTTGACGACAAAAAGCATCGACGGTATGATGAGAGATGACTGTTTATTGAGCTAGAACGGTATTAATGATAATGCTGTTATGTACTTGACCATCACAATGTATGAAAGGGTGTTTCCGGAACTGTAACTCCGGATTGGTTCTGTTGACTGTTAATTATGATTGTGTTGATACATTTCCGGCACGGAATAAAAAGAATGAAAATGAATTGAATGTTCTCTTTCCTGATTTATAAGCTGATTCCCCAGATCATAGTGAGAACATTACATGGTGGAGAACTCCGAAATGTTGATTATACGAAATTTGTTGATAAAGAGGCCTTATGAACTCTTGTAATACCATGTGTCATCCCGAATTGCCTCTTCAGTCTTCGAAAAATATTTGACTCTTCGAACTGTTGAAATTCTTATTGTGCATTAACTTCTACATTAAAAATGGCCATCCCTCATCATTCTTCATTAGATGATGGATCAAAACATGCACAAAGTAATCCATTTAACGATGATGCCAATGATTTTTTGTCCAGAACTCCACGTACTCAACTAAGTTTCAATTCCCCTGCAGGAAATCCATTTGACGGTGCTCGTTCACACACAGGGTATGCACCACATCAATATACTGTTTTGTCTGATGCCTTCGTGCCGGCACATTCTTCCAGACAAATGTCCTACCGATTATTCCCATTACTTTAGCAAAGTTTGATGGAAAAGACGATCCAGAGAAATTTCTCTCTGATTTTTCTGCACTTATGCAGCTTCAAGGAATAGATGGTACATCAGTGAGTGATTCAGCAAAACTTATTGCTTCCTTTTCTTTGCATTTAAAAGGACCAGCGTTTATGTGGTTTCAAGGTTTACCGATGGATCCATACCATATTTCTTGGACAGCTTTGCGCTCAAAGTTTTATGAACAGTATGTTTCCATGAACTTAGGAACAAATACGTCAATTTATGCAGAGTCGGTAGCATTTAATAATCTGACACTTGGAACTTCGTCTTTAGACGAGTTCCATTGCACTGTTGTGCAAAAGGGCAAGAAACTGCAGAAAACACCGTTAGACATAATGTGTAAATTTATTGACGGACTCCCCAAAGCCCTACAATACTTTGTTAGAGCGGGAAGACCAAGCTCTATTGATGATGCACTCCAAAGTGCAAAAATGGGAGAAGCAGTAGGTTACAGAGATGATCAGCCTTCAATAAATGCTGTTAGTGCAGTGAAAGATGATGTTGTCTCTAAACTTGAGAGCCAAATACAAGCGCTTACGCACAAACTTGATACATTAGCTACAACAGTTGCGAGTAACCAACGCAAGAAACAAGAAAGCCGAACGCTCACCTTTTATTCATGTGGTGGTAAGGGACATGCCAAATCTGTTTGTAATTGGGCAGGGAAGAAAGATGCTCAACCTGACATTTCCTGTCAAATTTGCGCACAAAATGGTCATTCGGCAGATGATTGTTCTCAGTACGTACCAGTTTCGGTAAACAGACAGGGCCGTGGCGGAGGACGCGGACGACCACCAAGGAGCCAGTAAAATCGCGCCATAGAAGTTTATCGCTAGATCGTAAGAGCGCAAACCGTGACCATGTACCTTTGATTTCTTCGAACTATATCGCGCATCAGAGAGATTCTACTGACAGTGAGTCAAGTGACGTCCTTTCCACAGAGACTGACAGCGATGACAGTACAACGCCAGATGATCAATTTTTACAAAATTTTTTGTTTATGCCTGTTACAATCAATAATGTTAAAGTATCTGCACTACTTGATTCTGGTAGTTCTGTAAATATCATGTCTTATGATTTGTATAATTCTATCTCTGCTCACTGTCATTCACCAATATTTTCAAGTGATTATGGTAACCATGTTATTGTTGCTAATGGTGACACAGTAGAAATTCTAGGGACAACATTTGTCAAGTTGAAAGTTCCTACTGGTAAACACAAGGTAAAATTTCTTGTAATGAAAAACACAAGTCACCCACTTATTTTTGGGACTAAATATTTGAAACAAAAGCATATCTCTATAAGTTTTGCAAATAATTCTGTACATACAACAAACTGTTCTGTTAGATATAAGAAATCAATAGAGATACCTGCAAATAGTGAACAGCTTATTTTTGCTAAGGTTCCAAACTCTGTTAGTATTGGTACACAAGGTATTTGTTATACGTGTAAAGATTTAGCAAAAGAAGGACTAATTGTAGCTAGAGCAATTGTTACAGTTTCTGTAAATCGTATGGTACCTGTGAAGATTATGAATGTATCAGATAGCAGTGTAGTTTTACCAAAAAGAAAAAAACTTAGCTAGATTTACAGTGTTAGATGATTCATATCATATTCAGATACCTTGTACTGAAAAAAGACAGTCATTTTGGTATTAAGGGTCAATGTGTAAATACTGTAGATACATGTAGTTCATCTAATGTTACAAATATGAATGTCAATGATTACAAAGAACCTGAGTGTGTATCAGATGGCTCAAAGCCAAAGTTTTCTGAGTTTATGAACAATTTTGATTTAAAGAAATCATGTTCACACTTGAATGACAAACAAATTTCTCAGCTCTCAGAGGTTTTGTATAAATCAAATGATATTTTTGTCACCAAGCAAAATCCTGAATTAGGTTTTACTAAAGTTGTTGAGCACCATATACATTTGAAACCTAATGCTGTCTCTAAACACCAAAGACCTCATAGATTATCTCCCGATAAGAAAGAAATATTGAGACACCATTTGCAAGAGTTACTTGACCAAGGCATAATCACTCCGGTGTCGGCAAGTGAAAATGTACCCATTACTAGCCCTGTAGTTATTGTATCAAAACGCCGTAAATCGAGCAATAATTATACACCAGGGTCAAAGGAAGAGAGTCTGTCTTGCTTAAGGTTTTGCTGTGATTTTAGGTATTTAAACTCGCAAACACAGCATTTTAGGTATACCTTTCCCGACTTACAAGAACTTGCAGAGTCTTTTACTAATCGGGTACCAAATTATATCTCGACAATTGACCTAAGCTCTGGATTTTTCCAGATGGGAATTGCTCCTGAATCTACAAAATTTACTGCCTTCAATACATGTTTTGGTAGCTACAAATTCTTGCGCCTGCCAATGGGCCTTAGTACTGCCCCCAATTCTTTCCAATTATTGATGGACAAGGTGCTCAGTGGTCTTACGTTCAAATCTACACTGTGTTACTTAGATGATGTTATAGTTGTCTAAGATACCTTTGATTCTCACATGTCAGACTTAACAGAGCTTTTTGATAGATTCAGAATGGCAGGGTTAAAACTAAATCCGGCAAAATGTCTGTTCTCACAAAACAAATGTATGTATTTGGGTCACATGATCTCAAAAGATGGCCTGAGCCCACCACCCGATAGAGTGAAAGCTATACAAAACTTTTCTGCCCCAACGTCAGTGAAGGAATTACGTCGTTTCCTGGGTTTGGTTGGGTGGTTTAGAAAATTTATACCTAACTTTGCGAGCATAGCAGATCCTCTCTATTTCTTACTAAAGAAAGGTGTGCGTTATACATGGACAGACGAGCATCAAAGTGCATTTGAACTTTTGAAATTGTCCCTTGTCAACTCAGCAATTTTGGCATTTCCACTATTTGATAGACAGTTTAGGTTAAGTGTTGATACATCCAGTCGCGGCATTGGTTTTATGCTGTATCAGTACCAGCCTACTGAGGATGGAAAAGATGATATACGAGTAATTCGTTTCGGATCTAAATCGCTATCAAAATGGCAACGTTCTTACGGTCCAACAAAGCTTGAGTTGTTGGGAATGACTTATGCAGTTTTAGAGTGTGCATCATATTTACGAGGCTCAAAGTTTATAGTTGAATGTGACCATCAAGCATTGAAACCTTTATATCAGAAGCAGCTCAAGGGTGCCATCTATGAAAGATGGATGGCCATCCTCCAAGAATTTACCTTTGACATTGTATATAAGCCAGCTAAATACATGTGTGTAGCTGATGCGTTGTCGCGAGATGTTCAGGAAAGCAATGAAAGTTTTGACAGTCCTGATGTAGAGGATTATTTCTTTCCTTACATACCTGAAAAATCGGGCCAAATTACATTCCCAGATGGCACCCCATTTTGTCTTCCTTCAAAGGACTCTGAAGTGAATCATATTCAACTTGCGCAACCAGATTTAGACGATGGATATGATGCTGACACAGATGACAACTATGGACATATACCAATGAAGTTGTTAAGATCGAAACAAACTTTCATACCAAATATTGTACAACAGAAAGATGTTTCACATGCTCTGCGTACATTTACTCTGCCAGAACAAAGTGATAGTGACACTACGATTTGTTCTTTACCTGAAACTGAGAATACTCTTGTTAAAAACGTATCTGAAGAAGACATTTCAAATGTTTGTCAACAAGATCCTCACACTGATCATATCAACTCTACTGTCAATAGTGATAATGACACTAATAATCGTACTATAGCTAGTGAAAGTGACACTAACAACTCTAATCATATAGATGCAAGTTCAGCTCAAGTACGTAATGACACACTTACAACTTCAAGTGATCTGCAGAATGAGGTTTCTGAAACTGAGGATATCTCACAACATATACACCAATTGCTTTCATCAACCAATATGAGTTTAGATGATATTGCAAAACTCCAACGTTCGGATCCACACATTAAAACAATTATGGATTACCTCGAACAAGATGTCCTTCCTACTTCCCAGAAATTGTCCCGCAAGATTTTATTGGAGGCTTCTGATTACCTCATATCACATGATGCTCTATTTCACACAAGGATCGCAAAGTCAAAGAGGGCATTGCAAGTACCAATTAGTTGTACCGGAATCTTTAGTCAAAACAGTCATGCAATTGTACCATGAATCGCCTATTTCTGCTCATGGTGGCATCTCGGACACACTAGATCGCATTAAGGAACATTATTTCTTTCCCAAAATGTCTGTGCGTGTTAGTGAGTTTGTTAGATCGTGTCACATGTGCCAAAGTCGTAAAATCACCAAGATTCCTACCAAAATGGGCATAGTATCCTACCCAACTCCACAGCAGCCCTTTGATGTATGGCAGGTTGACCTACTTGGACCTCTTCCAACAACTTACCGTGGAAACTTGTATATATTTACAGCGTCATGTATGTTCAGTAAATACCTTTTTGCCTTAGCAATTCCAAATAAGGATGCTATAACTGTATCAGAGGCATTATTTACATTGTTTACATCATTTGGAGTTTGTCATACAATCTTAAGTGATCATGGAACTGAATTTATAGCAACAGTCGCAAAGGAAGTATGTAGATTAATGGGAATCGCACAGCAGTTTACACCAAGTTTTACTCATCACTGCCTGGGTGCTTGCGAAAGAACCCATAGAACCATTGAGGAACGCTTAACTCCCTTTGTGGAAGGTAACAAGAGGAACTGGGATGTTCAACTCTCATCCATTGTGTTTGCTATAAACCAAAGTGTAAATACCAGCACAGGATTTTCACCATATGAGGTCATATTTGGATCTAGGCCTAAATTTCCACTACTGCCTGTTAATGTGAAAGCTGATATGAACACATTTCCCACAGATACAAAGGACTATCTCCAGTCATTCCTTGGAAGACTAGAAAACATCAGGTCACAGGTCCTAGTTAACTCTCAACATTCGAAGGACAACATGAATATGAGAGTAAATTCTTCAGTACATTCAATGGATTTACAAAAGGGAGATTATGTATACTTAATGAGTCAACCTACTGGAGTTGCTCAGAAATTACAGAACAAGTATACTGGACCATTTATTGTTCAAAGTGTTCTTTCTGATCATAGAGTTCTTCTCGTGGATGATAGTGGCAAGCATCAGGGAGAAGCAGTACATATCAATAGACTCAAAATGGCATATGTCAGACAGCCATCTCCACAACCATATTAACTTGGAAAAGTTGTATCCAGGAAGGATATTGGTTGCACTCATAGGAACATAGCTTCACAAACTGAACCTCATATTGACAATTCACAAAATACCGCTGTAACACTTGACGCATCAGGAGGTAACCAACAATCTACCAATCACAAGAGTCGTCCCATTCGTAAGCGTAGGAAACCTCTGCGTTACAGAGATTCAGACCATGTTAGCAGTCTTCAGTCAGCTTCAGATTCTGGAGCTTTCTACAAAGTTAAGCGTATTCTTGGCCAAAGGACAATGAATGGAAAGACAGAATATTTAGTGCACTTTTCAGGAGAACCTGCACAAAATGCAATATGGACTGCTATTGGGGACCTTAATCCTAAAATGCAAAGCTTTGTCAAAAATAACCCTCCCCCTGTTCTTCAGTAAGTTTAGGTGAGAACAGAACCTTTGCCACTGAAATTTTGTTCATGGTCTTTTCTACCACATTATCTTAGGAGATAATTTTTCTCATAAGTTTACTGACAATTTAATATTGAATTGAATTTTTGTAGACAATTCTTTTGTCTGTTTTCAATTTTGATTTCATTTTTATCAAACACTAGGTAGCTTGATAAATTGCATGAAATTACATTAAATTTCAATTTCAAATCAATTGCAAAACTATTTCAAAACAACTTCAAATTAATTTGACAAATTCATTTAGATTTGTATATCATATATTACTATATTGCATGGAATGTGAAGTGAATTTGAATTGTCATTGGAGAATATAGTGGACAATGGACTCTAATATCTTTCATAGATATTGTATTGAATTTTCTTTTATTATTCAATTCACTGTATTGAATTTCTTCTGATTTCTTTCACAAGTATTCATTTAATATCTTGTTAGTTTTTTTGTACAAGGTAAATCTATTATTTCTATATAACACTTGAAGGTACAAGTTATATTTGAACATTCAAATCTGCAATGTTTGATATTGTGACAATTGTAACATGAAGTCAACATAATTGACATTTATTAACAAGGTATATGACTTCAATTAATGACTGCTCAATCATTATTTGCTAACTTGCATTGAAATATATGGGTAAATCTTGAAAATGGGTTTGTTACTATAAGGATATTGATTAAGGTGTAAATGTTTTGCATTGTGCATCCTGTCATATACATGATACATTATTTCAACCCTAAATATATAAGTACCATTTTCATGCAAAGTTCAATAGAATGATAATCAGTACATGTTTTCAAAGAAATATTTCTTAAAGTCCTATTCTTGATCATGTTAGTCACAACATTTATTGTCAAATGTCAGAAATTTGATCAAAGTTCATTTGCTTTGCACTCCTCATTCATTGTGATGGTTCTCAAAATTGTAGGGAACAATTTTTAAAAGGGGGGGGGGGGGGGAATGTTATGTACTTGACCATCACAATGTATGAAAGGGTGTTTCCGGAACTGTAACTCCGGATTGGTTCTGTTGACTGTTAATTATGATTGTGTTGATACATTTCCGGCACGGAATAAAAGAATGAAAATGAATTGAATGTTCTCTTTCCTGATTTATAAGCTGATTCCCCAGATCATAGTGAGAACATTACAATGCTACGATTTTTTGTATCGATTCTTACAAAACCCGTAATGTTCTCGATAAAGAGCATTAAGGTAACGCTAAAGTCAAAATGGACGCCTGGCAGCTCAAGTAATAAAAATGTGTATATCTTTTTTCTCTCTGTGCCTATTACTTTCAAACTTTGCATGTAACTACATATAAGTACACACTATACATTTACAGTAATGGCCTCTCCGTGACCAGCCCATGTTTTAACCAATACTCCATATAATTTATGAAAATTATTGTTTTCCTACCCAATTTTTCAAACAGTTCAGCTGTTATATACTTGAAAAATAAAAATTGAAACTTTGGCAACAGAAAAATATGTTTTGATACTAGTGCATGCGAGATTTGAAATTGCGCGCCACTTCTCTACAGTTCTGAATGGAGGCCGTTTGTATGTCACTTTGTCGAGATGGAGGTCGCCATATTTGATTTGGTGAGTAGCCAATTTCATCTCAATTTAATGCATGATCTAATGGGTGACAGCCCATATTTCTGAAAGCATTCAAGTAAGAGACCCATATATTTTTTAAAACATGTGGTACCTGTTTATTTCTAGCCATTTGAATGTATTATTTCAACTGTATAATTTCGGTCTTCCCTCTTCGATCAAAATGAAAGTACGTCAAATTCCTGCGCGAATTTTTACGTTTGAGAAACTTATATGAATGTTGATAAAACAGTCTCTTACTTTCGTAGACATAATGTAAATTAATATATCTATTCTACAAAAGCACATAGGAGAGATTATATATAAAGGTTTGTCGTCATTATATCGAACTACTTTTCGTTGGAAGTATTTCCCCTCTTTGCGTTCGAAGGTCTGCAGTTGGCACGAAAGAGGAAACTAAACAATAGAGAGAAAATCCGCTTTGTTCAGACGTAAGACAGGTACTGTAAACAATATTTGGTGGCTATAAGAATTTATTGACGCATGTCTGAAAGAGATCGGACAAGATTTTGCCCTTCTAAAACTAAAATTCACTCGATCAATTTGGCCTAAAAGTCATGACGTCACATGGTGAAAACATCGACAAAAATTTCTTTTTTTTTAAATATTAATACAAAAATATACCGAAATATATCCAATTTTTGCAATTGACATAAGATGCAACAACAATTATTTTGAAATAATTGACATTTCTGTCAAGTTTTTGTCAAAGTGTTGTATGGAAGCCAAAAATGGTCATTCACGCATGTGTATGGTATTTTAGATGTAAATAGTGTTTACAACAACATTGATACCTCATACTCAGATATTTTGTACCTGAACAGTACTCAAATTTGCTCTTGGATCTTTGGTATACTCTTTCACATAGAAAACAATTGTTTTCTGCTTAATATTTGTATAACTGTCAAAAGACAGCAAGTGTGAACAGCAGTATGTCAATTCGTACCATTACCTTCTTTTCCTGCAATTTCCTACAATGCCTACTAACAAATGGTTTCAATATTTCGCCAGTATCTTACATGTTATTTCTTATTGGTATAGTTCATGTTTGTGTGAAGGCTTCAATTCCTGCCTATATACGATGCAAGCCGATTGTGATCTCAACAGTGATTGGGAAGGACAGAGACCATGCGCAAAGACTATGATAGTCCCATTTATAGAGGCACATATTGATTCCGAGTACTTTCTTATATGAAGAAATGGCCCATTAAAATGGTAAAAAAAAATAATGGAAAATGGCCCATTCACAATATTTCATAATATTATAGTTATACATGTATAAACAGTTGCACACACAATCTACTGATAAGAAATATTGTGTGTGACAGGCAAAAACTTGAAGCTATATTAAGTCGAGACCTGTTTTCCTTTGCATTTTTGGTGTAATTTTCAGAGATGTTGAAAACTTTTAAGGCATGCCAGTCATTTTGAAAATGATGCCAGTCCGAACAAAGTACATGTGTATTGTGTAGCAAAACTTTAAACCTTTTGCCAGTATGAATGTAATTTTGACGGTGAAATCCTTCCGACTGGTACTTTTCAGCATCACTGAATTATTTTGCAATTTACTTAAAATTATATTCTACTCTTTTGCTGCTAAATTTTATGTCTTAAATGAATTATCATGCGAAATAACTTTTTGCAAATTTATCAGCAAGCGAATAGACATGTGTATGTTAATTCTTTGTCACTTCAGCGTTTGAATGAATCTATTCTATACCAATGACATAGGCAAGCATGTGATTTATAAAGATTTGCTACAATGTTGAAGCAGGGAAAATCTATATTTCTTCATACATTGTACGTTAAGCATAACAAAGTCTATGTTTTACTCAAAATTACAAAGATTACTCCTCATGAGGTAACCCATTTTAGGAATGCAAATTCATATAAATGCTTAAGTTTATATCTAATTTTGCTTGACATTATTTTGATTTTGATGTCTTTGCTCTTTTCCTCAACAAAAGTTTCATTTACATATATCATGAATTTAGCATTAGTTCTTTGATTTCACTTTCATTGATTTCTTGTCACCAAGACGATGTTTGAATATCCCTTCAAATTTCTTGTATGATTATTTTATTATCATAGCAAAGTGACCTGACCAGGTCGAGTTTATTTTCACCTGGTTATCAAAAGATTTAAAAAATAAGCCTTTCAAAATTACAGATAACAAGTATTAACTTAATTAATATAATAGATCTACCCTAATATAGGGCTGTCACGATTCACCGCGGTTCTCGATTCACCGCTGTTCTTGATTACGGTTCAATACACAATACAAGAAGAGGCTGTGACTTACGGTTCATTTTCGGCATTTACATGTAGTTTTATCTTTAAAAATTCAACATGGCGATGCTGAACGCCGAGTCGTCAAAGATAACTTCTGAGTTTTGTACTTTGTTTCTTGTTAATACAATATACTCTCAAATCATTCAAGTTATGAATGATCTTAATTTGTTGTTTTAATAAAATATCTGACGAATTACAGAAATGCCTCCATATCTACATTAAAAATGTTGTATTGTGATATGAATCGTATCGTGAGTAAATATCTTGATACATATCATATCGTGAGCTTAGCGTATCGTGACAGCCCTACCCTAAAATTTTTGTCGACTCGTCTCAGTCGCTTGATTCAAGAAGTTCCACCCGGTCATGCCACAAAATGCATGATTACTGAAGATGACTAGATTAAATTGTTTAGTTTAATTTGTTTCATATAAATAATGGTCAATGAATTAGTCGCTTGTCTGTCTACAAAGTCATTGAAAATGCGTTTTGAGTCATGAAAAAGTAATGGAATTTTGGTATAGAATTTCCGTATGAACCTTGGAATCGAGCAAAATTATCAAACAGTATGGAATCTTTTAGGAATTGTTACACCTCTATACAGTATACCATATGAATTCAACTACCAGAAACAATTCATCAAATACTTCTGTTCACACTTGCTGCCTTTTTTCAGTAAAGTACAAAAAAAAAACTTTAATTGTGCAAAAAATTTTGACACACCATATAATTTATTGACTCCAATATATTACTTTTTATACCACTAGCCTATTAAAAGACAGATATTTGCGTTGCTAAATTTTCAGTAGCTCCAGGCATTTGGCTACACCAGATTTTCTTTAATTATATGATGTAACTGGGTATGATTGCCATCAAATTCAATGAATATGACATCACTTCATAGTTTGTATATTTTTTTGCATACATCATATCTAAGCCCAAAATATGAAAATGTCTCAAAATTTTTATGATGAAAACCAAATTGGATAAATATTTTGAATTGCATTTTGAATACATTAATTTGCATCATCTTTTTTAGAAATTCAATATGTTCTACGTGGAGTGGAAAGAATCGTGAACCAAAAAGGCCTTTCAATATATTTGGTATCGAAAGGAAAATGTACTACTGCTACATACTGTCTTAGATTGACATGGATACCTGCAAACATTATGTGGTTCAAGGAGATGTGGTGTGTATCTTAAGTATTATACTTGAAATCTTGTATTAAGACTTTCAACAACTTTTTGATGCATTTGGAACAATTTTTAAAATTCAATTAACAAATGTGAAAGTTTAATAGAATGTTAGAAAAAAATCCTTACAACAGCATTTTACAGACAATTTATTGATTAATACATGATATGCAGTATTAGAAAGTTCTTAATACGACTTAAGACTTGTAATATGGTCTTACAATATACACATGATATATACATTGTTTTGATTTTGGTTTCAATTCCTGTCTGTAGCCAATAACATGATATTATATATTCTAAATATGCTGTCATTTAAAGCAGAGTTGCCTTGCTCTTATTATTAATTATTACAACTTCAAAATGATTTATAAGTTTTGTGTAATCTTGCAATAAGGGCAATCATACATGAAGATATGAATATTCATACATTCAATATAAAGCAGTCAATACCCATTGATAAATTGATGATGAATTTATAACAATTCGACAGTGGGCTTACATATCGTCATATTTATATACAAAATGTATGAATGCATATATATGTTAATACTTAGATCTCCTCCCTTCTTTTTTGTTATTAGGGACTTATGATATTTTTTTCCCTTTGCAGTTGATTCCTGTACAGAATTCCTGTGTATTTCTGAGGATGAATGAACAGCTATGGTTGTAGAATGGACTTCTCTCGAATACCTAACGTACATTCAGTATGTGATTTATTCACATAAATTACATTATAAGTGATAAGAAGTTTAACACTTTAAAATTTTTCCCCTTATACTTCAGAAAGAAGTGGTGCTATAGAAATAAAATTCTAACATGACTTGAGATTTTCTCCCTTTATGTACCATAGAACTCGCCTGATGTAAAATCTCCAACAAACTTCCAGTTCGCTAAGCTCCATCCATGCACGTGCGCGTGCTATAGAGCCTGTGCAGAACAATATAAGAATAGAAATAACAACTAGATATCTGTGATTTGTTGTCTAGTAATTTCCTGAGTCGCATGAACCAATCAAATTATCACCTCGCTGCGAGATGAAAATTTGATTGGTTCATGCGACGAGGGGAATTACTAGACAACAGACCACGGCTAGCTAGTTCTTATTTCTTAAATATTATACACAAACATTTTTTTCAACAACCTAGCATTTTAGTGAAAATATTGTTTGTACATATTGTATGTAGTTTAGATGGGAATAGATTGAGACTCATGCATTTAACTATAGGTAAATTTTGATAAAGTCTACTGTGAAATAATTTTAATAATTGTTACATGTATATATCTAAAATGAAGGAGATAAATTTGTATATAATATAGCTTAAAATAAAATGTCACAAAAAGATAGGAGAAATGTAAACTTTTCTTAAAATTTGACATTTGCTTACAAATTTCATCAATGTTTCAGTTATTTTCCTGAGTGACGAAGAATGGTTGCACATTCAGCTTTATTACAGATATTTCCAGATGAAAGATAGAATTTGAGTAAGTATAAAGCAAAGTAATCAACAGCTTGTGTCTAAATTGTGATCTGTTTTTTTTTCTTTTTTTTCTTTTTTTTTTATTTGGGGGGGGGGGGGGGGTTGATCATGAGTATATATAAACGTTCAGTGTGTTTGCATTTTAATGAAAAAATGGAATGTGATAAATAAAAAAAGCTCATCTTTTTTTAGTGTTTTTTTTATTTTGTACAATGAATGTTTCCTGAAAACAGTAATAGAAAATTCACATTGTCACCATATATTACATTTTATATTTGCTTGGAAAAAAATTAAATGTTAAATAAAGTGAGTTTCCTTGAAATAGTACCTTCTATACAGTACATAATAAAACATTTGTTGATATTAGTGATTCATTTCAACTTGGTGATTTTTATTAAGGACCCCCCCCCCTTTCATCTTCTCTTATATTTGAATATCATTATTATTCATTTTAGTATATACATATATACTTTTATGCTAGTCTCGTTATCAATATACATGTACAATGTCAGGTAACTATGATTTAACTGTTGGATCATAGATTCAAATAAATTGTTGGCACTGCAAGGACACCATACTTTTTACAACATGAAAGTAGTCCCCAATATGGCCGACATTTTAAGATTTTTATATCAATAATTTCAGGCCAGATTATAACAATTTGTTTGAATATATTAAAAACTCACATCTAGCTTGCACTAGACCTAACTTTAACCATCAATAATTCTGCATTGTTTAGGTGAAAGCTGTTATCTTAACCTTGCTGAACTGTGTGAAATGGAAGGAGTGAAAAAAATGACATTACTCCAAGCCAAGACTCTGTGGAGAGAAGATGATACCATGATTCTGTGCAGCTTTTCATGACAATCGATTTGATGTATAACATTGTATATGTATCTTGAAAATAAGCGAAAAAATCTGATTAAATCCGGAAGTCCAAATTTGTGTTTAGCGTTACCTTAAATAAAACGAATTCCGTTCCTGTTTAAGGAATGTTTTTGTCCTTCAAAATTTAAATATAAGGATTAGATTTTTTTGCAATCAAAGAATATGAAAAATATCACCAATGAGACGACGGTCTGCATATAGAGCAAGAAAAAGGTATTAACCTGTGCTGTCAGAGATCAGACATCTATACAAATATTTTTTAAATACAATGCACCAGACAGGCATGTTTCGGATAAAGAATCCTCATCAGTGATACTTGAAGCCAAACTTATTCAAAATGGAAAATAGTGTTGAGAGAAGCGCCTCCGGGTTTGATTTTAAAACTTGACCCACTTAATTTGCAAAGAGTGAACGGGTCCTAATTTTGTTAAGGGTCCATTCAGAGGCATAATTAAATGAAAAATGTGGCCTTAATCATTGGAAGGATGGTGCAAGGTGTTAACATCCTACAGTTTGATTATATTTCATACATTTTAAACATAAAAGACATTACAGAGGATGGGAAGGGAAGATTCCAAAGACCACACTGATTTTTTAAAAAGTATATGGCATGATTTTATATGTTTTCCTTGTTTTGTGTAGCTATTAACTTTTTTTTTGGGGGGGGGGGGGGGGGGGAGGGTGGTTATTCTGATTAGAAATTTTTCTTGGACTTTAATTCATGCAAGTACATTCATAATCCCTTATCTTGTGGTGTGTTTATTATATATATCTAGAGTCTGTTTCTTGGCAGAAAGCTTCATCGATGAAGATTTACTATCCCAAACACGTGTCTGGTGCTTTATTATTGGTTTGAGATTTTTCTTCTAGAAGGTAAAGAGTTAAAACACTTCCGTAATGACAAATATGGTTAATGACCATATCCCTGTATACAGCACAAAATCGATAATTCAGAAAATCAGGATAAAATCAGGATAAAACGGGAACCAGAGCAAACAAACAAAAACATCCACCATATGAAAAGAAACGAACTCCCGATATGGGAGTGAGTGAAATTAGTCAGTGTAAAATGACACTTATATTCTTTTTTCACATTTGAAAGGATATAATGGAGGCTACAGAGCGTTTTTCGTTTCTTGATGCTATAAACGAGGGAAATAAAGACAAGAACAGGGACATGGGGTATATACCATGTGAGTTATTTATCTTCATATGAAAAGTTAATAGTTTTTCCTCAGGTTAAGATGAATAGAAAATTAATGAAAAATGAATCTTAATCAAGTTTTGCTCCATAATGAGAATGAATATAAATTCCGTTTCTAATATTGGTAGAGATCCTATTTTATCAAAGAATTTTAATATGTTGATATATGGGATAACTTATATGTGTACATGTGTAAGGAAGGGTATCAGACTATGTTTTAGATGTTACTCGTTAACCAATAAACATTAAAGAAGAACCTATCAGTTATTCAGTCCCAAAGTCGAAAAAGACAAGGCAAAATCATTAAAAGTTCGAACCTCGGAATGAATAACATTCCGAAGTAAGACCTGGAAAAGGTCCAACTCAATATAAATTTAAAATATCAGCTCAATCATCGTTTTGACGAACATTCGGTTTCGTTTGAAAAGAAAATGAATTTATTTTATTTGTAGATGATATAAACCGAGTCAAATTAGAAGAGGAATCAGACAGTAGTGATTATATAAATGCCAGTTTTATTTCGGTAAGATGGTTATATATACAGTAGCCTTTATCTTATGGGCATAAATCGATAAGTTTTTAAATTCGAAACCTATTGAAATAATTAGCTGCCAGTTTTTCAAATGGATACAATTTATTGCATCGTACTGGTATGCCTTTATATCAAACTAGCCTTCAAATAACAAGAAAAATTTGTTGTCAATAAGTCAAATGTTTGTGCCTCTTTATATCATTGGTCTTTCTATCCTATCTGTAGTAGATAGTACCTGTGCTATATCTCTGTTATACATGTAATCAGCTTTCTTGATATCTTGTTTATTTTGAATATATATGTTGTTTGTCTTGACACAAATGGTTCAAAGGTCCTGTAATCAAGGCCAGCCTCCTAGAACTTTTGTTATAAAACTTTTGGTGAAAATCATATCCGGGCTTTATCCTTAATTGGTTGTTGCTGCGCTTTAACTAAAAGCTTCCTCTCACCTTTGTCGAATGGGCAAATATATTTTGGAATACAGTTGTTGACAACTGACAATTGAATTATTAACTGCATTCTAGAATACAGTAGACAATTCGATTTAGAGATTAATGTTGTTATAATATCTAAACCTTTAATGTTAAGCATATCTTCACAGCTTCCATTTTCTAATATGAGCAGATTTTCCTAACCCCCCCCCGTCCCTCCCTCACACACACGCAATAAACTTCATGCATAAAAATAACTGTGATTGGTAATAGTAATAGGGTTATGGAGCTGATTTCAGGGATTCATGCCTAGGTATAGACACGTACATACTAAAAATTCGGTGAGGTTATATGGCCTAATTACTGAGAAATGAGACCGAAAACTTTGCCAATATTTCTGCAATTCTGACGAAGTCTCAAAAAGTTCAACATTTTATAGTAATCCCCTGGTTGCTGAAATTTTCAGGGATTCATGCCTAGTCATAGAAATACTGGCAAAGTTCTCGGCCTCAGTCCTCGGTAACAAGGCCATGTACCTTCGCCAAATTAATAGAAAGTTCGAGTCAATGCCTAGGCATGAATCACAGAAAATTTCAGTATCGTAGCCAGGGAAATACTATAAGAGTTTGGACTTAGAATTTTTTGAGAATTTGTCTGAATTGCAGATATCTTGGCAAAGTTCTCGGCCTCAGTCCTCGGTAACAAGGCCATGTACCCTCACCAAATTCATAGAGTGTTTGAGTCAATGCCTGCCTAGGCATGGGTCCCTGAAAATTTCAGTATCGTAACCAAGGGAATAATTTAAGAGTTTGGACTTAGCATTTGTTTAAATTAGTCTGAATTGTAGAAATACTAGCAAAGTTCTCGGCCTCGTTCTTCGGTAACAAGGCCATGAACCCTCACCAAATTGATAGCGAGAGGGGAAAATTTATATTTGTACATCTGAATCAAAGGGTTTCTTTTCCGCTACAGAATACAAATCATACAAATCATGGACATGTAGCGACCTGTGTAGTGCCTTGTCCTTCCTCTTGGACAACATTTATGTAAGATTTGGTGAGAATCTCTACAAGCAGGTTGTAGGGATTCCTATGGGTACAAATTGTGCGCCTCTTGTTGCAGATTTATTTTTATACACATATGAAAAGGAATTTATTCAAAATCTTCAAAAGCAAAGAAAACATGATGATGTGAAATGCTTCATTAGTACTTCTAGGTACCTGGATGATATTCTTACTATCGATAATCCTGTTTTTGAAAAGTATAAAGATGTTATTTATCCACAAGAATTGACTCTAAACAAGGCAAACTTTACAGACACTGAAACACCATTTCTGGACCTAAATATCAAAATTGTCAATGGAGAAATTCATACAAGTGTATATGACAAACGAGATGATTTTGGATTCAACATAGTAAATTTCCCCTGGCTTGACGGTGATGTCCCTAGATTACCGTCATACGGTATCTATATTTCACAGCTCATCCGGTATGCTAGAGCATGTACTGATGTTTTGGATTTTCATAATAGAAATCTACAAATTACAAAGAAACTTTTAGGTCAAGGTTTTCGCTTTCACAAACTAGTAAAGACTTTCTGGAAATTTTACAAAAATTATGATCAACTTCTTTTGAAATTCGGACCCATAAAAGCAACGGAGTATATTACTTTAGGTATTTCACAACCTGCATTTTATGGTGACATAATTAACAAAATAAGAAGGATCAAAGGTAGACAGCATATGTATCGAAAATGCGTCAGAGTCATCAAACGCCTTTTATACCGTGGATATGATCCTAATGTCACCAGACGGACACTAAGCTTGGTACTTGACCAATTTACAGTCTTGTACGAGCGCATTCTTAAGACTTGCACTCTGACTGACTGTGACGACGGGACTCCATGACGGGCCCTGTCCAAACCTCTTTAGAGAAGACAGGGCCCCGACCACCTGTCCTCTCTGAATGTCAGTCGGACTCCTCGGGTGATTACATACATGAGCTCGCTACAGCCGGCAGAGCACGGACTGTATTACGCATGCCCTCTTTTTATATCCATTTACATATTCATCTGTGTCTCTGGGGCCTCTGCGTTTCGCGGTCTTGTTTGTGTGACGTCATCTTACAGTGAGGAGGTTGTTTTACGCCACATTTGTACGTTCTTCGAGACCTCTAGGTAACTGGAGAAGTGAGAGGGTTGTGCGCACGTAATCCAGGATAACCACACCGTCTGCTATTTACTTGGCAGATGGCCGTCCTAAGTCGGCACCGGTTGCCCATTGGTCTCGTTGGTTTATGTGTAGTCTTTTATGTTTCTATGTTGTGAGTTGGTGTTCCTTGTCCCTTTTGCGTCTCTTTCTGTGGGTATCTGTTCTGTGTTTTTTGCATGGGTGTTTTGGGATTTTGCTGTGGGTGCTGCAACCTAGTGTTGTTGGAGATCCCCTCCTTTCTTTTGAGTCAATGCCTAGGCACGAATCCCTGAAAATTTCAGTATCGTAACCAGGGGAATACTATAACAGGATGTGTCGATTATTTTCTTCTTCATTTTATTTTTATTCTGTAAGAAGTGGAGCTGGGACATTGGTGTCATATGTATTTTTTTGGTATGATGAAATAGTAATACAGAATATTGATAATGTATAAATTTTCAATACAAGTGCTTCTAATCGAATTGTCAACTGTATTCCAAAATATGTTTGCCTGTCGAATGAATATAAAATTTTACCTTGCTATCTTCTGTTACAGATCGTACCCAGGCTAAAGCTCTTTTAAGATACTTTGTCTGTGATATTTACGATTGTTATGTGCAATAATACGGAAATGTGTCATACAAGGTGTCAGAAAATGCTATTTGATAAAGATCAGAGACACTATTTGAAATTCTAAATTTAAATCCTGTTTGAGAAAAGAAGTGAAAGTTTAAAAATGGCCATTTCTTTTTTAAAGGGAAAGCATTCAAAGATCGATTTTATCGCTGCCCAATCTCCATTGAAAGGTACTCTTCAGCAATTTTGGCAAGCGATATGGGACCAGGATGTAGGAGTTATAGTCGATGTAACGCATGAGAGGGAAGACGAGGTACGATCGAACGTTTCTTAAAATATGGTTCAGATTCTCCAAAAAATATATATTAATGTCTCGCAAGCAAATTCTATAAAGATTAACTTTTCTGAGGTCTTATTGCAGTGTTATTACGTCATTATGGAAAATGGATTCAAGGTATGAATAACATGACCTTTTACTGATAATAGCAAAACACAAACGTATGCAGGGTTGCAACGTAGAATGGAATCAGACACAACCATTAAAACAAGCAACAAGAGAATAAATTACACGCAGCAACACCTACACAAAATGGAGCAATAAACATTTGTTTGTTTGTTGTTTTACGATTATGAAATAAGTTACATAAACTTGTTTGAAATTGGACTGATTGAAAGTGATAGTTCACTATACCTAAGGCATGAAATTGTTAAGTGCACCGTCCGTCCGTCGTCGTAAACGTTTGACATTTTCGACATTTCCTCTGAAACGGCTGCACAACCTTACAAGTACTCCAGGTCCTCTATCAAGTTTGTGCTTTTTAGCCAATTGGTCAACAAATATGATTGCTTAAGAGGGTTCTAATTAAGTGACCCGTTGCACAGAATTGCACGAAACCCACTCCAGGGCCTCTAAAAAGATCGTGTTGTTCAAGCCGATTGATGTACAAGCATGACCTGGCACTTATGGCTGTAACTGGCTAATTTAAAAGCATTTCGACTTCTCCTCTGTAACCGCTGCACAGAATTTCACGAAACCTTACAGTAAGCAGGTACACAGGGTCCTCTACTAAATCGATCACTTTTTGCCCATCCGCAGCTTAGATAAGGCATGTGACACCTTGGCATGTTATTCGTAGTTCAAAAAGCTAATCGTTGTTTGTGAGAGACCTTTCAAAATTAATTCGATGAATATTTAAGTAAAATCGGAAGTCATTAACAAAATATGACAGTAGCATAATATTAAATGTTACATTTAGATTTTCAGCCAGAGGCATAAGGTCTCCATCCTTTCATGTGTTGTCTTGTTTAATAAACATAAAAATACCTATCAGTTATTCAGTATCAAAGTCGTGAAGACAAGGTAAAATCTTTAGAATTCCCATTGGAACGGTTGCAAACCTCGGAATGAATATCATTCCGCGATCCGAAGTGAGACCAGGTGCCGAACAGAGTCAGCCTCTCTTGATTGCATGCAATATCCGTCGCAACAGTTCCCTGGAAACTTGTTATATTCAGTGATTGTCTCGATGTACATAGTGCATTGATTGTTGGTTGTTTCCGAGTGAATGTTCTTGTTGTCTCCGACATTTTGTTAACGAGATGTATTTACGTGCTGTCGTTTGTTTTGTTTTACTCCATTTACTATTACATAATTCATTTAATTTTCAAAATAGATTTACCAATGTTACTGGGAGAGTAAAGGTAGAGTGTCCATCTTCGGTAGCTTCACAATAGACATATTGTCATCTGTCAATATCTCTAATACCCTCATTAATTATTTGAAAGTGGTAAGTAGTCCATTAAGATTTTCATTTTTCTTGCAATAATAGAAAAATTAATAGAATGAAGTAAAGTCCTCCGTAGGGAAGTTTATATATAATAAATAACAATAAACACTCAATATTCACAAATTTTCGGCCACTCGGCCTTTATCAAGTAGAGAAGCACGAATATAGAATAATTCTACGTAATATCCATTACTTCAGGTAAACAAAGCCCAGCGGAAAATGAACAAATTGTCAAGCGTATCGTCCATTCGTCGTAAACGTTTGACATTTTCGACATTACCTCTGAAACGCTTTTTACGCTGGGCTTTGTTTACCAATTTCCTTTATATTTGCAATGATATCAATATTTTTTGAAAATATTTTCCGAATCATTTATCTATTCCAAACCTTCTCACTTTAGCAAGAGGTCATTTTTCTATTTGATGACGCATTGTACTTTTAAATTTTAATAACGTTTGATAAATATTTAAAATACCATGCATATTATTTATATCATGATATTATTTTTTTCCTTTTACAATTTCCAATTAATTTTAAATTATCAACTTATAAAGTCAAAGTTTAAATTTTTTTTTCAAGAAGCGGCGAAGACGATCGAAGACAGTGACGCATTATAAGTTTACAGGATGGAAATCGTTCTCATTGGATCGTTGTTCAACAATGGTTGACTTCCTCCTTCTCGTCCATACAAACGAGACGAGTGAAATGTCTCCTACCTCTAAAATTATAATTAGTAAGTAAGAAAACAACCCTATCCTACCTGTAAAATTGTTATTAGCAGGGAAGAATTTTTAAACAGAAACTAAATAATTTTTCGGGGTTTGACCCAGGGTGGGGTGGGGGAAGGGGGGTGTCAAATAGGACCAATTGAGTACCCCTCTTTAAAAATCTTATTTATGAAAATAAAACGTATAGTTGTTGTTGAATTACGTGAAAGGCAATCGGTTTTTTAACTGTCACGTAACGAGAGTTAGTAGTTGCCGTCCAAATATGCTAATCACGCAGCTAGTCTGAAAAAGGCTCATGGCATCTAAATCCATAAAAAATAGCACAAAATCACAACCTGTTAACTAGCTTCGAAATAAACATTCGGATTGTTGTATGACGTCACAACTTATGTATTTTATTTATACGGATTACATGTGCACATTTCTCACTTATCAGAAAAACTGAAATATCAAGCGAGAAGAACGCTAGAAGATGTGAAAGCATACTCATAATAAGCTTTATTACATAACTAACAGTCTCACAAACATATACAGGAAAATTCCTGTCACAGAGTTCGGCATGTCAATAGTCTTCATATAGAGATCATCTACAAAATATCAACGAACTTTGCCAAAGATGTATAATTGTACTCATACATGTACCACTTGACCTTTGCACCACGTAGTGAATGTCACTGCTGGTGGACCCAAGGTCCGTCCCAGAGGACACTTGTAGTCGAGTTCCGACCAACATATTTGATTTGTGTTTTTCATAATCATTCAAACTTCATTGATCATTATCTTACATGAAAAATAAAAAAAAATGTTCCTTACGCATCATATCCCACTCTCTTGTAATCTTTTGAATATGTTGTCACATTTTGGATACTCATTGTTTTGGCTTTAGGATCACTGACAAGGGTGAGATATTCACTATTTTCGAAAACAAGAGTTACTTCCCATTTGAGACGGTATCTGACGTAGACTGATTGTGACGTCATCAAATTCTATGGAAACAGTCCTAAAAGTCTGGGAAATGACGGTATAAAATCGACGTTACCATACCATTATCATGACGTCACAATGGTTTTACGTCAGATACCGTCTGTAAGGGGAAATAACTCTGTATTCCGCAAAGACTCGATACCAAAACATGCATGTCTGGTCCATTCTGTTAATGTGACCTGGTTTACCTGGAAACTATGCGATCACCTTGAAGACTTTAAATATTATTACTCCTAATGTTTTCCCTGACCTACATATTTGACAATTACGTATACTGTTGCTTCTATGTCTTTTAGAACAGGTTCTGAGCGTACAGGTGTATTCATTGCACTAGACATAATCATCGGTAAACTGAAGGAAGGAAACAAATCGATGTTGGAACAGAATATAGATATTTACTCTATTGTTTTGAGAATGAGAAATGAAAGAATGAAAATTATTGCGGAAGAGGTATTTTATCATTAATCCCTGACACATTAAATTTATCTTAATTTTTCATTATTGTTTACGGAAAAAAACTAATTTTAGCTCATTTAAGCATAGTATATCTTACACATTGCTGACGTTATCACTCATCGGAGAGTTCTGCAATTTTACATTCTTCCCTGAGATTTTATCCAAAAGATGAAAAAAAATTCATAAAAGTGCTAATCTTGCTTTTTATTTTATCTTATCCAGGAGCAGTATATTTTCGTCTATGAATGCGTAAAGCATTACCTGGAAACTACTGGAAAACGACCGAGTAAGAAGACGTCAAAGGAAATTATAGAACAAAATGTTTATTTGGAACTGTAATATGAAATATTAACAAAGGATCCTTTCCACATATGCACGTTCTACATTGTCTGGGCTGGATCAAACGTATGTGGTGTATAGTTATAGATATGTACAACATAACATATCTTAAAATTCTGTCTTAATCATAGATTTGGAAAAAAAATCCTGAACAAATTGATTATGTTACTATAGTATAACTTTTTTCACAATTTACAATATTGCAATTGCGAGATACATAAGCATTAAGAATAGATTAAATACATAACGGAGTGAATAATAATCATGTAGTACATGATCAAAATTAACATTTCAATACAGGTGAACCTCTTAAGGAGCAAGCCAAGGTATTCATCGAAGAATATCATCCTTTGCTTACATAGTATGCATTCTCTGTCAAGT
Organism: Pinctada imbricata; assembly: GCA_033119305.1. Classification (NCBI taxonomy): domain Eukaryota; kingdom Metazoa; phylum Mollusca; class Bivalvia; order Pterioida; family Pteriidae; genus Pinctada; species Pinctada imbricata. Next base: position 40,250,635 of record VSWD01000007.1, on the reverse strand, counting down.
TTGTTATTCTGCAATCTATCAATCTATTGGATAAAAGTGTATAAAGATAAGTTTAATCATGTTATTAATGTTCTTTATAAGATATGGTGGCATATTTCTGCCATGACAGAAATATGAAAGCGTATACACAGAGAAGAAGGCACAGCATAAAACACTGAACACGAAAGCAAAGGAAATTGCAGTTTACTACCATTAACCTCTTAGAGCAATCTTCTGGCGACAAATATCTTATATTTTGCATCAGATATGCATGTTTTGAATGATGAATTCTCATCAGTGATTCTTTAAAGAAAATTATTTAGAGAGACTAGAATAATTTAGACTGATGTGGAATTCATGCCCTAATTTAGGATTCTATACTGTCACAAGTGAGTGTTTTTCAAGAAAGAAGGGTCCAATTTTGATGGTCGTATAATGTATTTATTGAAGTTAAAGCTTGAAAGTGCGAATATCAGAAATAAAGAGGTACGACAGATAGAGTTTTCCCTGAACATGTATGTTGCCTTTTCGAAGCAGACGACTTAAAAGAAGATTATTGTATATATTTCCTTCAAAACAGAGTATCAAATATCTTAGACTCTTTTAATAAGCTTTCAAGGAAAATATCTTCTGAAATAAAAGAAGATGTATATAATTCGAGTAAGACCTGTTAAGTTTAAAGTGATATGATATTGTCAGTTTTATTAGAAGTAAAGATGAAAACATCAAAGAAACGTTTCTAATGGACACTCCGTAATTACCTACATTGTATCAGTTATTCAGTCATAATGTCGAGAAGGCAAGTCAAAATCATTAGAATTTCCATAGGAACGGTTGCGAACCCCGGAATGTATATCATTCCGAAGTGAAACCAGGTGCCCGGGGAGAGTCAGCGTCTCCTGATTGGATGAATCACCCGTTGCAACACCTCCATGGAAACTTGTCAAATGCGGCGATTGTCTCGAAGTACATATTGATGTAAAGATCTTCAAATTGAATAGCATCATCCAAGAACAGATGAATTGGCAACATGGACCAGACATGCACGTTTCGGATAATTAACCCTCGTCAGTGATCCTCAAATCTAAACAATGTAATATGCCAAAAAGTATGAAAGTCACTATGTCGAAAAAGCGTACCGAAAGACGTAGCAGGATGAGTGGGATATGATGCTACAGGACCCACGTTTTAGAAATTTCAAGAAATGAGATGTACACATCAGGTATGTATTTCTAGTTTGGTGATGAAGACAGCCATTCAATCACAATCTAGAATGTCACTGATCATAATATGAATAATATGAGGCAAAGGTTCCAACTAATTACTTCTAACTTTAGAAAATATCTAAATAACGTCGAATATGTTACTTCTCACAAAATAGTCCCGGGACAATGACTTCTATTCGCTACATAAGGACACAACAATTGCTAACAATGTCAAAAGTCTTCAAATTCTTCAGCATGGACCAGACATGCACGTTTCTGATATTTACTCGTCATTGATCCTCAATCTAAACAATGTGATATTGCCAAAGAGTGTGAAAATTATGTACAAAAATTTACCGAACGACGTAGCAGGATGTACGATTAGTTGAATGTCCCTTATTTTGTCATAATTCAACTTTAAGGGGGTCCAGAACAGTATCCGAAATAACACCATTAGAAAGCTCTATATCAATGACGTCATAATAGAAACCATCAGGTAACGTAAAAATAAGAGGGAAGGGGTAACAAAACCACTATAATTTAAAATTATCAGTCAAATTTCAATAGGAACTTAATGGTGTTTCACTTGACAAATGAAGAAGATATTATCAAGTTTTTACGCAAAATAAATGATAGTTTTTCAGATTAATGGACTTTTTTTTATTAAAAATTAACAACTCAAAATGTTCTTATAATAGACATAACAGTCATTTCGACCATTTCTTTTAAAACTCGTAGTCATAATTTATAGTTCTATACATATCGGTTACCCACGTCATATCTACATGAAAAATACAGAACTTGTTTATATCCTGCCTCTACAGACGATTTGTAACTGTGTTTCATTACCTAGAGTGTGTTCATTATATTGTCAAATTTACGGCATACTTTGGGGCTTTCAATGGATATATATGTACGTTCGTAGCTTCAAAACTAAAAGTAAAAAATTGATGAAACTTTGCATGTTTCAATTATTAGGTCTTCCGACTTCCGTCGTAACCGTGGAAAATTGGATCAGCGATTTCTCAAGAACCCTGTAAGCTAGGACAATGAAAGTTCTCCAACGTTACGTTTGGAGTAAAAGCTAGATTGGTCTTTTTTATTTTTGGTCTCTGTTATTTTTTTTATCATGTTTTTTAGTAGATTCAAATATTTGACGGGAGCGTCGAATTACTCAAAAGGACCGAAAATTTCATGTTTTGCTATTTGTAAGCTTAAATATCTCGTATTTTGCTATCTACAATTTCCATTCTTTTTGAAAGTCGACAGCCATGCAAGATATGAAATGCTAGATGCACACTGTAACGATTTATTACGATGACGTCCTTCACCGTCCTTCATATTTCCAAATTCAGAAGTTCATAGGAGGAAGACACTTTTTTGCTTATAATAGTAAACAAAAATTAAGCTTATGAAGTTTCCTAAAAATTTCAATATTATTATTTTTTATCCATATATCTGTCTTATGTAGTCTTTCTGATTTTTCCTATCTCTTACTGTTGAAAAGATATGAGCATCGAAATTTTGAGTTGGGTATTTCGATACACCTTCACGCCAACAGATCGGGCGCACACTAAAATTGGTAGTCCGAGTCCGACTCGAGAAAAGCAGTGTTGAGATTTTCAAATTCCGATTTCACGGCAATGATGAATATGCATTTCATAAATACATTTCGATATACACTATTTGATTTTAAAACAGTTGATTAATTTAGAAGAGATCAGCTACAAACCAGAATTTACACACAAAAAGTGGTAGTTTGATTCCGATTTCTAACCTACAAACCTGTTTCTAAACTTCAATAACTATATTTTGAACATCAAGTTTAATTTCTAATTCTAGCAAACGTTCGAACATAATTTTCGGTTGGTTTATTTACAAATTGATGAACAATTTCTCCAACATTCTTCCCTCCCCTCGTTTTTCGAAAACAGTTCTGTTTATATTGAACGATGTCGCCATGATGGAAATTCAAAATAAACTTTGAAAAAAGGGAAGGGGGGGTCCAAATTTGAACCTGCACAGCAAGAACCTCATGGTATCTATATATATATATTGAACGTAACTTGTTATTACCATTTCTCTTCTCAAGAAAATTGGTTCTACAGCTACGAGCTCGCCTTTTTTTATGGGGGAAGGGGGCAGGAAGAATTTGCAAAAAAAAATCCCGGCTCTGAAAAATGCTGAAAAAAATATTCCGGCCCAAAGGGCCGGCAATTTTTTTTCCCGGACCATGCAAAAGTAAGGATACATTGCATGATATGGAAATTTTTGCTGGCCCTTTGTGCCAGACAATTTAAAGTCAAAAAATTAATTAATATAAATACAAACTGTTCACATTGCTGTATCTACCAGAGACCTAATACGCATAGGCACAAAAATCTAGAAAAGGTTCTATTTAAACATCATACAATCTGTCTGAAATTCGCTAATTGCAAAGAGATAACTGAAGGAACGGTTATTAACTCATACTCTGTAACAGCGGGGAGTTTAACTTACACAGACATTCACAACATTTGACAATTTGTTTAAATCCGGCCCGAAGAACCGGCGAAAATTTTTCTCCGACTCTGGTAATGGCTGAAAAAAATGGCCTGCTCAGAAAATTGCTGAAAAAATTTTACCGGCTGGCAATAGAATTCCTGCCCCCCCCCCCCCCAAATCAAATGGTTGCTCACCAACAATTATCGGTTTGAAAATTTAATGTTACTGCTATTTGAAAACTTAAATATATAATATAAATACATGTAATGTGACGTCCTTCATATTTCCAAACCAAAAATTGTATAGGAGGAAGACACTCTTGTTGCAACCGCAACAAGAAACCTTTCTAGTTAACATTTATAGTTTTGATGAAAATTAAATGATAGGATCTTTATTTAAGTCTGGCTTTCCTGGACCTCCTTAAAATGTGATTAATAGAAAAAAAAACATTAAATTTAAAAGCATTAAGCTAGTCTCTATCGGTCAATCTTATGTTTCTTCAAAACATGCCATGAGCTAAGACTAAATGGTTGTTATAAAATAAGAGCATGTATGTACTTTACGTGTCATTGTATCAAAATGAATAACATTAGTCTTTATTTCTAAATAGTTCACTCTTTAACGTTTGCATTGTACAGGTAAATATTTGTTCTAAAATGCCACCAAACCTCAAAATAATATTCTATTCCGATGATTTGAAAATATTAGTATATACTTTACGTTTTACAATTTCACAAACAAATAACTTTGGTCTTCATTTAAGAAATAACAACTAGCTATCCGTGGTTTGTTGTCCAGTAATTCTCCGAGTCGAATGAACCAATCAATTTGTCACCGAGCATGAAGCGGCGAAGTGATAATTCGATTGGGGCATTCGACGAGGGCAAATACACAAATAAAACATCTAAAGATCATAGATATGTCGCACGTTGCATGTTTGATCCTAAATATTGGATCATGATATGGAAGGCGATCGCGACTCTTATTATGTGATGTGTTTTATGATGCTTGACCATCCCTGAAATCACGATGAAATTTGAATGCACAATGACCATGTTATTACATTTAATGTCTAAATGTGACCGACGGACGCCAGACAGAGTGCCTTTGCAGTGCAATGGATTTTTCTCCCCACGAAAAAAATTAGATATCCTGGACACTTTTTATTGGCTTTGAAAGAAAATATCTTTTCTAAATAAAAGAAGATAATGATACAAAGAAAAGAAAATGAGAGAGAATGGTTAGCTTAAGATAAAAGAACAAAGGAAATGTATAGGGTTCCTTTTCAATAACAAAATTCATCCAAAATTGATCGTCTGAATATTATATGCTTTTGATATTCGAGGCAAAGATTCCGACATTTACCTTAAAATATGTCCAAATGAATCCAAACAGTTGATTTTGAAGCACGAAGTCCCTCAATTATGATGCATAAGAATGAACAGAAGAATACATTTTTTCAGAATAATGACTATTCAAAATCGATCTATTAAGCTTACTACATATTCACATGTACAGCTTCTTTGATAACTGCTGCCAGTTTGTTTATATTGAAGTATACATATTATTCTATTCTAAAATTTCTGTACACCATCTCCGCATTTCAACTATAGTAATGCACGAGGCCGAAAAACTGGAAATTCAAATAATATGATATTATGAAGAGCGAAAGTCTTAACTTGATCTAAAATCTTTGCCAAAGAATTTGCCAAGGGAGATAACCCTTAGTTTCGAAAATTGGCATTAAATTTAGGGAGTGAAGAATTTACAAATACATTTCAAGAGTAAAGTGCATCACGTGTATGTGACAAGGGGGGATCTCCAATAGACTTGTTTCATCACAGTCGGCATAAAATTGAACCCCCCCACCCAGGCCTTTCCAGGGGGGGGGGTTTCCGGGTACTCCGGTTTCCTCCTGCTCCTTGGACCCCCTCACGCCAACATCTGAGCCAACGTGAAACATTTATATAAGTTGTGTAACTTGTTTGTTAAACGTTGTAAAATAAATAAAGTTTAAATTAAAGAAATGAAACACCGTAATGCGAAAACATGAAAATGACAATCATAACAAAAATACATCAAAGGGACAGACGACATTACAACATGAAACAAACATGACTGCACAAAAGCCAATGGGATAAATGCACCAAACATTTGTATCAAATATTAAGTGTCCTATTCAGAGAAGATTAATTAATCAGTGGCTCCATTTTAGGTATTAGATGTATAATGAACGAAATCATGTCTAGAATATGGAAATTATGTGTATAAAGTATTTCATATTAATTCAACTATTTCATATTAATTTTCTCGACCGCTTTTTATGTTTCACAAACCTTTGTATTACGAATGTCGGTAAACTAAGGATTTTTGAAATAAGGTCATTTTTACGGGTTATCTCCCCTTGATGGCGAATACTTTAATAAATCAATTGCGAAAGATCTAAACGGTGAACTTTGAGACTGAATAAGTGTTCATTTCAAAGTTTATTAATTTAAGTCTTCTCGTCATTAATATTTTACCAACCACTTTAAAATTCCTTTTTTTCAATCTTTTACTTTTCGACATTATGTTTTTGTGTCAATTCCTTCAACTCAATCCCAGCTTCTTGTGTTATACAGAAAACGAATTGGACGAGTATTTTATTAGGAAAGGATTTTGATAATCAAAGGACTGAAGGTCCTGAACGGTACTTCTATTCAAAATTTATAGTCAGCAGATGAATGTTGTATTGTTTATGTAATGATGAATCGATGATGATTTTTATACAAAGAATGCACATGCATATGAAGCTAATAGTTTTCATTTCTATGAGCTCAATGTGTTCTATACTCAGCAAAAACTGTTTTTATTTACTATAAGTGGTATACTTTTTCATTTTATTCTGGCGACTTAAAACCGGAGCACTGTTTTAAAATTAACTCATGTGGAAACAAGAAAGATGTTATGCATGTTCAAAATTACTTACATCAATGTGATATCATATATATTTTTTTGGCTGTTTCGGAAGGTAGCCATTTCACCGATAAATATCATCGAAATTAAAGGAGTTTAACATCTTAGCACCATCCCTCCTATGCTATTTTGAACATAGATTTTATTTGGATATGCTACTGAATCGACCCTACAGGAAATTTGGAGCCGCGCACTCTCTGTAATGTAAATGAAAAAATCTAACTTCAAAACATTAAAGAGGGTGCTACTGAAATTATTTCTGGTGGCTCCGCTGAAATCATCACTGATGAGAATTTAATATTCGAAACACGTGTATGGTGCATGGAAATTGATTTGGAATTTTCTTCAAGAAGGTATAGAGTTGGAACCCTTCGACATTATTACGATCTACAATGTATTTGATAAAAGAGCGGTTACATGTAGTTCAGCGTAACTTTGATAATGAGTTAAAGAAGACCCTGACGATAATCTCAACAGCACTCACAATAGAGCACAAAATTGAGCATCGACGGACCCCTAGCAAGCCAGAGGTGGGACCAGGTGCCCGAGAGGAGTAAGCATCCTCTGTTTGCTAGCCGCATGAATTACTGTCTTTATAGAAAGTGCTATGGCGACCATGTCAGGGAAAATATTCAAAACATTTACTGTCAAACTTTTAGTTTATTATCACTGGTAATTTCCAAAAATTCTCATTTTAATTGCCAGAACTTCCCATTTCTTTCAACAAGATCATGCTACGTTTCTACTTTCGTTTCTCATCGGTTTGACTTAGACATCATGCACATAGGAAAGACAACTTATACATTGTATAAGTTATAGATGTAATATATTATTGCGCCACCGGCGAGCAGTGAAAGCAAGAAATAAATAGTTCATTTTTGTGATGATTTTACTTTATATGCAATTGAAACTTTTGTTTCAAGAAGAAAGATAATAATTTAAGATAAACAAAGGCGGGTGTTACATGCAAGCAGGAGATGCTTACTCTTCCTGTGCACCTGGTCTCACTCCCATATCGGGAGTTCGCTTCTTTTCATGTGGTGGAGGTTTTGTTTATTTGCTTTGGTTCCTGTTATATTCTGATTTTGTATGCCTTCGGTTTTCTGATTTTCTGAATTATCGATTTTGTGCTGTATACAGGGATATTGTCAATATCCATATTTGTCAACTTTATCTTGTATTTTGCATGTTTCAGACAGCAAATTCCTACATTAGAAAAAGCACTATATTTTGAGGTGTATGGATACGTTGCAAAGCGGCAATATCTCAACTGTTACGATAACAGTAGGAGACTTCTTGAAAGGAAGTATCCTAAAAATGAAATTAACCATTTTTTTTTAGAATTTATTTTTCAGTTCTGAAATATTGTCAATGCAACTTTCAGTTAGAATTTTTAATTTCAAAAATGTTTCAGTTACTGTATCAATTATTACATCATTATTCAATTCAATGATTTTATTATAAAGGATTTTAGTTATTCGGAGAAGCAAATTTGCAGATTCCTCGGAAATAAAGTCCTAGCTGAGAAAATGTCGATTAAAGGTCTTACTTTGAACAACCTTGGCCTTTAGTTCATGATTATTCAGCTAGCTGCAGTAATTGGGTTATCTCTAATGGAAAGATAGAAGAACATATATGAAAAGTAAAACCTTTACATCTTGTGACAAGAAACAAAAGATAAATGCACATACAAATGAATGACATATGACTTTTGCAATCATTGATGCAGTATACACTTTGATGATGAGCGCATATTAACTTGCAGGTAAAGTTGCTTTGGTACATGTAACAGCTTGTACAAAGGGTTAAGTGTGACTAAATACGGATATTCTTTCATTTGAATTAAGGGATATGAATTATTACATCATTATCTGATTTTGGAATGTGGAAGTGATCAACTTGTTATTTCTTTCTTCAATAACTTTTCAAGCCAGGTGTTATGTTTCGGATGGTAAATCGTCATTAGTTGAACTTAAATCAAAAGTGATTGGTCCTATAGCATCATATTCCATCCAACTTGCTACGTCTTTCGGTATAATTAGGACATAATTTTTACAGAATTTGGCCATATTAAATTGTTAAGATTAAGGATCACTGACGAGGGTTAAATACTCGAAACGTGCATGTCTGATCCATGCTGTAAATTTATCTGCTCTAAAATGATGCTTATGGATCTGGCTTAAAATTGATTGAAATGGAGTTTACTATAGACGATCAAGGGAAAAGGGGTTTGTTGTAAAAATAAAAGAGAAAAAAAAAGAAAGAAAAAAACAACAACATTGATTACAGTGAGGTAGCAGCCCCTCCCCCTACAAAAAAGGCATTTATGTATTTTCAAGGAGACTCCTAAGTGGACCCCATCTCTTTTCAAAAGACAAGAACTTATTTTGTTGCAAAAAATATTTTTTGAAGCTAAAAGGCAATTTTTCAGTTCTATTATGAAATATAATTATTCAATATAAATAATTGGTTGATACAAATTAGATACATCGAGACATTGCTCTTTTATAAATGTTGAACCGCGTTCTAGAACGCGGTTCAACATTCGAAGATTGAATGTTGAACGGCGTTCCAAAATCATACTAAATCAGACATGTTCAAATGACAAAACCTTGAAAAAGATGAGGGACATGCCATCCTATGAAGTCAGGGACTGTTGAAAATATGAGAGCCTGAGACCCAAGACAATATAAAATTATTAAGTATAAAAAGTTCAAAATAATTAAGGAATTGTGCAGAAAAAAACAATTGTGTATTTGTAAATGGCGTGCTATGCGATTCGAAATTTTAGGTTTTAAAGCCTTTTTATGCATTTTTAGACACCTTTCAATTAGAAATCGATCAAGGCCAGACCCCATCGCCGAAAATCTCGGGGGGGGGGTGTGTGTTCCAGACCCCCTGCTTTTCCTCCACCCGCAGGATCCGCCTATGACTTCATTGTACACTGGTACCTAAAATCCTTCTAGATCAACATGTTTTTTTAGGTTTTATTTTTTAGACATACATATGTATATAAGACACATACATACATACAGACAGACAGTCCAAAAGTCCCAATGCATTGAAGTAACGGAAAAGCACACACCATTTACATATAGTTGTCAATATCACATATCGATGCGCACTGTACCACACAAAAGCACATAGCATACACATACAGTTGAGTTTTGATTGACAACATTTTTATGATGTTTTGAGGAACCGTACTCCCGCAGATAGTCGGAATCCCCATGGGTACCAATTGCGCCCCACTGCTTGCGGAAGTATTCTTATATTCATACGAAGCTGACTTTCTCCATACCTTGCTCTCGACTGGGCGAAAGCACATCGCATCTCAGTTCAATTTTACCTTAAGATACATAGATAACGTGTTGTCCATCAATAACCCGAACAGGTTTCCATGGAGCTGTTGCGACGGATGTTGCATGCAATCAGGAGACGCTGACTCTCCCCGGGCACCTGGTCTCACTTCGGAAGGTTTTTCATTCGGGGTTCGCAACCTTTCCTATGGGAATTCTCACGATTTGCCCTTGCCTTCTCGACTTTGAGACTGAATAACTGTTAGGTATTTCTTTGATGTTAATCCCAGCAACTCAATTGAAATCTATGTTTGATGAAGCGCTGGTTGCATTCTTAAGAAAGACGGGGATCTGCAACAAAACTCGGTTTCAGCACCAACAGCAACACAACAAACACTCTAAGTGAAAACAAAGAGAATACACACACAGCAAAATAGGAGGAAGAGCAAACAAGACATAAAAGACAACACATAAAACCAACGAGACCCATGGGCAATCTTACGAAACACTGACTGATTCAGACTAAACATCAATGTAGCATTCGCATAGAATAAACTATATCCTTCGGTTAAAAACACTCCCCTTAAAAGACGTTTCATAAAAGTTCCATTTATAGATAAAGGTTTTGATCTTCTGAAAATTTCTACTTTATTTCGGGATCATCGCATACAAAGTGCCATTTCTCAATATTTTGAGAATTTAGAACCTCCTCTTATTTGTTACAAATATAAGAGACTTATTCGAAATTTCGTTTTAACTATAACAAAGTTTCTAAGATCCTTTAATACTTGAATCATGTCATTCCTCTTGAGAATGTGCTACGTCTGAATATCTATATAAACCAGCTGGTCATATTATTACCGGTGACTTTTCATTTATCTAACACAAGTAGCTCCGTGGTCTTCTAAAAATGGACCCAAGTGTAGAATACCATCCAAGATAGATGTCATTAAATGTCGCGAAGTGCTAAAGGAAGCTTTAGATAACTAAACCAAAGGATGGTGTAAATCGGAAGGAGTCGAATCGCATGCTCTGAATGACTGGAAAAACCTCATTTTGGATATTTCCGATATTCGAAAAGATAACTTTCACAAAAATCCTCATCTTTTTGAAAATCAAAGTTCTAAATCTCAAAGAAATTCCAACTCCAAGTTACGTAATTTACATGAAAAATATGTCTTCGCACCTGCAGACAAAACAGCCAACAACACCATAATCATTTGAAAACGACACAGTACTAAATATCAACTTTAGTTTCGAAGCTCTCATTTACAACACTTATATTATATAAAGCAGTGAAAGTGTCCCCAACATTTTGAGCGAATCATAACATTGAAATTTCTTCATTTTTAAATATCCCTATTTCTAAATTGGATCTCACTACAATATACTGCATACCAAAACTTCACACGTCGCCTTACAAATTTCGATACATTGCTTATTCTAGCAACTATTCGACAAAGGAGGGGATCTCCAACAACACCAGGTTGCAGCATCCACAGCAAAACCCCAAAACACCCAATGCAAAAACACAAAGCAGACAAGAACAGAAAGAGACGCGTTAGGGACAAGGAACGTCAACGCACAACACAGAAACAGATGAATATGTAAATGGATATAAAAAGAGGGCGTACGTAATACAATCCGTGCTCTGCTGCCGCGAGCTCATGTATGTTATCACCCGAGGAGTCCGACTGACATTCAGAGAGGACTACAAATTTGTTTAGAAAAATGACGTCAGCACTCACGGCTATAAAGGAACACGTATCCAAATACTGTGAAACTGTCATAAACAGGAATGGTGTAAACTTCTTTAGGTCTATTAAAAATTCAGGGGATGCGATTGACATAATGAAATTTCTTTACGATTTCTTCAAAAGACTTTTCTAATATGTACACCACGCTTCCTCACGACAAAAGTAATAATCGATTGACCAAACTCATTAGATGGTGTTTTGATCGAGAGAGGAAGACTTATATTTGTATATCTGTATCAAAGGGTTTCTTCTCCGCCATAGAATACAAATCAAACACATCATGGACATGTGGTGATCTGTGTATTGCCTTCTTCTTTTTCTTGGACAATATTTATGTAAAATTTGATGAGAAACTCTACAAGCAGATTGCAAGAATTCCTATGGGTACTAATTGTGCACCTCTTGTTGAAGATTTATTTTTATACACGTATGATAAAGAAGTTATCCAAAATATTCAAAAGCAAAGAAAACATGATGGTGTGAAATGTTTCCTTGGTACTTCTATGTATCTGGATGATATTATTATTATCGACAATTCAGTTTTTGAAAAGTATGAATATGTTTTTTATTTACAAGAATTGATTCTAAACAAGGCAAACGTTACAAACACAGAAACACCATTTGTAGACCTACATATCAAAATTATTAATGGAAAGATTCATACAAATGTGTATGACAAAAGAGATGATTTTGGATTCAACATAGTGAATTTCCTATTCCTGCTCCTGGATTACCGTCATATGGCACGTATCTAAATTTCACAGCTCATCCGGTATGCTAGAGCATGTACTGATGTTTTTTATTTTCATAGAAATTTACAAATTACCAAGAAAATTTTTGGTCAAGGTTTTCTCTTTCACAAGCTAGTAAAGACTTTCTGGAAAATTTACAAAAAATACGTCCAAATTTTTTTGAAATCTGGACCAATACAGGCAACATAGTATATAACTTTGGGTATTTCACGACCTGCATTTTATGGTGACATAATTAACAAAATGCGAAGGATCAAAGATAGATAACTAGATAACATAACCATAGAAAATGCGTGAGAAACATCAAACGCCTTTTATACCATGGATATGATCCTTATGTCACCAGACGGACAGTGTCACTAGGTTTGGTACTTGACCAATCTACAGTCTTGTACTGGCGCATTCTTAAAACTTGCACTCTGACTGACTGTGACGACGGGACTTCATGATGGGCCCTGTCAAAACCTCTTTAAAGAAGACAGGGCTTCAACCACCTGTCCTCTCTGAATGCCAGTTGGACTCCTCGGGTGACACCATACATGAGCTCACTACAGCCGCCAGAACACAGATTGCATTACGTACGCCCTCTTTTTATATCCTTTTACATATTCATCTGTGTTGCTTGGGCACCTGCGTTTTTCGGTCTTGTTTGCGTGTGGTTATCTGACAGTAAGTGTTTCTTATACACCACAATTGTACGTTCTTCGAAACCTCTGGGAAATTGGAAAAGTTGAAGGGTTGTGCGCACGTAATCCAGGATAACCACACTGTCTGCCATTTTCATGTTGTCCATTGGTCTCGTTGGTTTATGTGTGGTCCTCTGTGTTTGATGTTTCTGTATTGCGCGTTGACGTTCCTTGTCCCACTTGTGTCTCTTTCTGTGCGTGTCTACTCTGTGTCTTTGCATTGGGTGTTTTGGGATTTTGTTGTGGGTGCTGCAACCTGGTGTTGTCGGAGATCCACTCCTTTGTTTCATGATAAATATAGGATAATGACAAATAGTATGTATCTACAAAAACGTATAGATAACCTTGAAAGTGAAAGTAGATTCACTAAACATAAAGATTCAAAAAGTAAGGTCAACTATAATAAAAACTTTTATTACATGATAAGGAATCATTGCCAAGTTTGCTGATTGGTTGAGACACAGTTTGATAGAGTGAACCTCAGAGTGAGTTGACCGCTGCCACTCGAAAGCAGTCTATACAGGATTCAGTGACGTAATTAAAATCATCATTAAAATCGTGCCTCGGTCAACCAATACCTGTCCAAGTCTGTATAGTCACGAGTAGAACGGAATCAAAAGTCAACAACTGCTTTATCAAATGATCAGGAATTCTTTTTTAAACACTTACGTAGTAATGATACGCGTAGTCAACACTAAAACGCACACTGGTGATTGTAACGTCACCTCACTTGAAGGCCGAATGAAGGTTTGTATTATCCCGAATAGACCGCTTTCGAGCGTAGCCGTCAACTCACTCTGAGGTATATTGTATGAAACTGCCAATCAAAAATATTCAAAATTGACTATCATTCCTGATCATTTTACAAAACTTCCCCGCGAGGGGTTTGACAGTAAGTGTTTTGAATATTATTCCCTGACATTGTCGCCATAGCACTTTCTATATAGACGTGGCCTCGGACAGTGCATGTATTTTATATATTCTTTTCATTTTCGTGCATGAACATCGACGGCGGGTGCGGCATGCCAACAGGGGATGCTTACTCCTCCCGGGCACCTGATCCCACCTCTGGCTTGCTGGGGGTCCGTCGATGTTCAATTTGGTGCTCTATTGTGAGTGTTGTTGAGATTATCGTCAGGATCTTCTTTAACTCATTTGTGTCACACTTATGCCCTTTGCCGTGTGGAGCTCGTAAAAAAGTTCCCCGCGAGGGGTTTGACAGTAAGTGTTTTGAATATTATTCCCTGACATTGTCGCCATAGCACTTTCTATATAGACGTGGCCTCGGACAGTGCATGTATTTTATATATTCTTTTCATTTTCGTGCATGAACATCGACGGCGGGTGCGGCATGCCAACAGGGGATGCTTACTCCTCCCAGGCACCTGATCCCACCTCTGGCTTGCTGGGGGTCCGTCGATGTTCAATTTGGTGCTCTATTGTGAGTGTTGTTGAGATTATCGTCAGGATCTTCTTTAACTCATTTGTGTCACACTTATGCCCTTTGCCGTGTGGAGCTCGTAAAAAAGTTCCCCGCGAGGGGTTTGACAGTAAGTGTTTTGAATATTATTCCCTGACATTGTCGCCATAGCACTTTCTATATAGACGTGGCCTCGGACAGTGCATGTATTTTATATATTCTTTTCATTTTCGTGCATGAACATCGACGGCGGGTGCGGCATGCCAACAGGGGATGCTTACTCCTCCCGGGCACCTGATCCCACCTCTGGCTTGCTGGGGGTCCGTCGATGTTCAATTTGGTGCTCTATTGTGAGTGTTGTTGAGATTATCGTCAGGATCTTCTTTAACTCATTTGTGTCACACTTATGCCCTTTGCCGTGTGGAGCTCGTAAAAAAGTTCCCCGCGAGGGGTTTGACAGTAAGTGTTTTGAATATTATTCCCTGACATTGTCGCCATAGCACTTTCTATATAGACGTGGCCTCGGACAGTGCATGTATTTTATATATTCTTTTCATTTTCGTGCATGAACATCGACGGCGGGTGCGGCATGCCAACAGGGGATGCTTACTCCTCCCGGGCACCTGATCCCACCTCTGGCTTGCTGGGGGTCCGTCGATGTTCAATTTGGTGCTCTATTGTGAGTGTTGTTGAGATTATCGTCAGGATCTTCTTTAACTCATTTGTGTCACACTTATGCCCTTTGCCGTGTGGAGCTCGTAAAAAAGTTCCCCGCGAGGGGTTTGACAGTAAGTGTTTTGAATATTATTCCCTGACATTGTCGCCATAGCACTTTCTATATAGACGTGGCCTCGGACAGTGCATGTATTTTATATATTCTTTTCATTTTCGTGCATGAACATCGACGGCGGGTGCGGCATGCCAACAGGGGATGCTTACTCCTCCCGGGCACCTGATCCCACCTCTGGCTTGCTGGGGGTCCGTCGATGTTCAATTTGGTGCTCTATTGTGAGTGTTGTTGAGATTATCGTCAGGATCTTCTTTAACTCATTTGTGTCACACTTATGCCCTTTGCCGTGTGGAGCTCGTAAAAAAGTTCCCCGCGAGGGGTTTGACAGTAAGTGTTTTGAATATTATTCCCTGACATTGTCGCCATAGCACTTTCTATATAGACGTGGCCTCGGACAGTGCATGTATTTTATATATTCTTTTCATTTTCGTGCATGAACATCGACGGCGGGTGCGGCATGCCAACAGGGGATGCTTACTCCTCCCGGGCACCTGATCCCACCTCTGGCTTGCTGGGGGTCCGTCGATGTTCAATTTGGTGCTCTATTGTGAGTGTTGTTGAGATTATCGTCAGGATCTTCTTTAACTCATTTGTTACAATAGGCTGCACACTTTTTTTGGTCTTCTTAACGATCATGAAAGAAGGGTGGAGATCTCCAACAAGACCCCGTTGCAGCATCAACAGCAAAACACCAAGACACCCGATGCAAAAACACAAAAAACAAGTACAGCACGAGACGGAAAAGAGACATACGACATGTTACCATCTAACACAAAAGACTACACATAAACCAATGGGCAACCGGTGCCGACTTTGGACGGCCATTTGTCACGCAAGTAGCAAATGGTGTGGTTATCCTGTATTATGAGTATTGTTGGTACATGTATTTGCTCTCTCTCAAATTTGAGGAAATCGTGACTCACAAATAATAGTAGAAGTAAATTGTATCCTATTGGTGAACTTTGCTTGTTTAATTTGAGATTCAAGGTATTTATACCAGTATTTTTGATAATTTAGACTGAATATGTGCAAGCAGTAACATCTTGAATTTGGTTGAACAAAGTTCATTGTGTAACTGGGCCTTCAAAATCATTGAAGACCTTTTGGATAATTTTTTTGGTAATAAGTTGCAATGTGTAACACGATCTTAAATGTCATTGGAGACAAACATTAACAACTCAAGTTGCATGGACAAGAAAAATCTTTGCAGTTAGATACATTGAGTCAGCCTTAAAAATCATTGAAGACAAACAATTTTCTAATTCATTTGCGAATTTCTTTATTCTGATAGATTTTGTATATCTGAAATATACATTTCTACAGTCTGTATCCAGTGAATGTAGAGTAAGCTCCGTAGGCGTACCCAGTTGATCCGCTATTATACAGAGTGACTTGATCTCCTTTTTTGAGCTCAGTTACGTAGGACTGGCTTGGAGAGTAATGATTTGGATAAGCATTTGCATATGCAAACATTTCTGCTTTGTTGCTACCATTGACTTGGATACGGATAATTGAATGGTAACTTTTATGAACCGTCATTGTCCAGTGGAAAGCATACATCCCATCTACAGGTGCAGTGAAGATGCCATTGCTAGTACTGTAGGCGTTGCCAATGTTGGTGCGAGTTTTATCGAATACTATTTTTTTATTAGCTGTAAGGGACCTTGAGCCAGAAATATAGGCACTGAAGGCCACCTGCATTCTATTGTGCCATGATCCACCTGCAAAGAACAGGATAAACTATCTCATGTAACAGTCATATGACCATCTCCTCTTGGTTATTAACTTTACAAACCTTTCGATATAAGCATTTGTCTTAAGGTAGAGTATCCCTCAGGTCAGAATTGCCTTGATACACTATTTTTTTTCTCTTTCGAATATTATTCACATTATCTAACTAATATTGTTTTGGGAAAAGCAACTTTTACAATTACATTTTATCACCTCTGAAAAGGTATGTATCTTTCTTTTCCAATAGGGTCCGATGTTAAAGTTCAAACGGCTAAGTTTTCGGTATAATTATGAAACCACGGATTATATTTTGTTTGTATATCAGGTTTAACATATTGATAAGATATTGTACAAGCTGTTATTTAGGAAATGTGAGCATCTGAGACCTGAGGAATGCTCTACCTTAAGGAGTGTTTTAGCAGTGACAGATCTAGAGTGGGTGCTATTAAGAAGCATTTACGAAGTGACCCCTTTCAAGTTTACATCTAGCTTACCTGATCCGCGTGGATTGAACATGTTCCTCGTACACACGTTCGACATGCAATGTTTAATCATAGAGGCTTGCTCTCGTAGAATCATGTGCAGTAAGGCATTAGTGTCCACATCTGTTTTACCAGATCCCAAAGCAAAGAACGGGAGACAACTCAGGAAGAGCAAACTCAGCATGATTCGATTAACCTGAAAAAAGAATGATCAATAAGATTTTCTTGAGAACTGATTTATTGATGTTGAATTCCTTGTTATCTAACATAGCACTTGGAAAGAAATATTTGACCTGACAGTTATTTGAGTTACAAACCTTTGACAAGTTGAAACATTATAAGAACAGCTTACATGTACATGAACCGAACTTGCATATGTATCTTTCAAAACGTTTCTGTAAAATGACCATGACGTTCTTTTTCCACTTGATTGATTTTGCCTTTGAAAACGAATATTGATCAACTTATTCATGCAACATGCACTGAATGTATCTTTTATCAAGCTAACAAAAATTCACATCGACGTACTTTTCCCACCTTGATTAATTTTGCTTTTAAAAGCCAATATCGAGCAAAGTGTAAGCAATACATGCATTAAACTTGCACATTGAATGTATCTTTGACCGAACTTTGAGAAATTGACCTTGACCTATTTTTCTGCTAGATTAATTTTGCTTTTAAAAGCCAATATCGAGCAAAGTATAAGCAATACATGTCTTAAACTTACACATTGAATGTATTTTTAATCGAACTTTGAGAAAATGACCTTGAACTACTTTTTCTGCTTAATTAAATTTGCTTTCTAAGAAAAGTAAAAGTGCTTCATCTACCAAACATGCATATAAGATATATCTTGTACCCGAAACGTGCATGTCTGGTCCATGCTGCAAATTTATCTGTTTATGAATGATGCTATTGAATTTGAAGACTTTTTACATTTCATTAAACTTGACCTACTTTTTCTGCCTATGTGGTTTTGAATTTAAAATCATATATAGAGCAAGTTAAGAGTACTACATGTACCAAACTTGCATATTGGATTTTTCTTTTAACAAATGTTTGTAAAATGACCTTGACCCACTTTTTCTGCTTGATTGAGTTTGCTTTTTAAAAGCCAATATTTAGAAAAAGTAATAGTGCTACATTACTAAGCTTGCATATTGGATGTTTCTTTGAATAAATTTTCGTTAAATGACATTGACGTCCTTTTTTCTACTTGATTGCTTTTGCTTTAAAAGCAAATATTAAGATAAGTAGAAGTGCTTCACATACCCAAAACTTGCATGTTGGATCTATATTTGATCAGACATTCATACAATGACATTGCTTGATTTTCCTTTGAAGGCCAATACTTAACCAATTAGATGTACTACATGTACAAAATTTGCAATATGGATGTTTCTTTTCACACGTTTTCGTAAAATGACATTGACCCACTTTTTCTGCTTGATTGAGTTTGCTTTTAAAAGCCAGCATCGATATAAGTATAACATGTTACATCTACCAAACTTGCATATTCGATGTATCTTTGACCAAACATTCATTAAATGAACTTAACTTTTATCCACTTGATTGATTTTGCTTTTGAAAGCTAATATTGAGCAAAGTATCAGTGCTACATGAACCAAGCTTGCATATTAGATAACATTTTTCAACAGCTTTTCGTAAAATGACCTTGACCTCCTTTTTTCTGCTTGATTGATTTTGTGTTTGAAAGGCAATGTCTAACAAAGTATAAGTGATACATGTACCAAACTTGCATATTGGATGAATCTTTTTACAAATTTTTTTAAAAGGACCTTGCCCTACTTTTTTACCATTGATTTATTTGCTTTTGAAACCAATTTTAAGCAAATGAGGTAAAGAAGATCCTGACGATAATCTCAACAGCACTCACAATAGAGCACCAAATTGAGCATCGACGGACCCCTAGCAAGCTAGAGGTGGGACCAGGTGGCCGGGAGGAGTAAGCATCCCCTGTTCGCTAGCCGCACCCGCCGTCGATGTTCATGCACGGAAAAGAACAATGTATGAAATACATGCAGTCTGTGGTGAGGTATATATAGAAAGTGCTATGGCGACCATGTCAGGGAAAATATTCAAACACTTCGGCCATATAACATTGTTTAGATTGAGGATCACTGACGAGGGTTAAGTACCCGAAACGTGCATGTCTGGTCCATGGTGCAAATTAATCTGTTCTTAAATGATGCTGTTGAATTTGAAGACGTTTAAGATTTCAACAATGTTTTCTGTAATATGACATTTTTCCTGCTTTTTTCTACTTAATTTAAATGATGCTTTTGAAAGTCAATATTTAGCAAAGTATCAGTGCTATATGTACCAAACTTGAATATTGAACAATCTTTGTTCTTTCAATTGTGTTTTTTAATTTTGCTGCCTTGATGACATACTGCTGCAAGAGCTTTCCCCAGCATTGATTTCGATAAGATTCCACATAATTGTTTGCTTAGTACTGAAATATAAGTCATGATCTTGAACTGAGGTCAAATGTCAAAGTCACAGTATTCAGATGTACTTCAGATGTACTTCATTGCAGTATTAATTGTTCAGACCCTGGGGTATGCCAAAACTTTTTACTAAGTTTTTAGTTCAAAGGCCAGGGTCAAAGCATACTTTCTTGATAAAACCATGTCCAGGTCATAGTTTATTTAACTTTTCATATATTTGTGTAATATTTCATAGAAGAAGAACAAAAGAAAATGTTATGACTTTGATACATACGCATAGGTAAAATGTCTAGGTCACAGTTAAGTCGATTGAAAAAAAAAACCTTAAAGGTACACTACTTCAGCATAACATTGTCCAACCATTACTTCTTTCCCATTGGTGTGGATTTCAGTAATATTTCACAAAATTGCAGCTTAGGCTTCAATGTTGGGTTATTACCCTTGACCAAAGTCAATTGTCAAGGTCACATGGGATATGATGCTGCAGGACCCACTTTTTAGAAATTTCAAGAAATTTTGATAACAGAAATTTTAGAATGCGTTGAAGAAACGATCAACCGAAATTGATCGAACTTGGCTACATGTGCCCTCGAGGACTCCTGATCAACCAGCAGTGACACTCACCAAGTGGTATAAATGTTTAACTTCTTCAAATGGAATAGCATCATTTAAGAACAGATAAATTGGCAGCATGGACCAGACATGCACGTTTCGGGTACTCAACCCTCGTCAGTGATCCTCAAATCTAAACAATGTAATATGCCAAAAACGTATGAAATTTACCATGTCGAAAAAAGGTACCGAAAGACGTAGCAGGATGGGTGGGATATGATGCAGCAGGACCCACTTTTTAGAAATTTCAAGAAATTTTGATAACAGAAATTTTAGAATGCGTTGAAGAAACGATCAACCGAAATTGATCGAACTTGGCTTCATGTGCCCTCGGGGACTCCTGGTCCACCAGCAGTGACACTCACCAAGTGGTATAAATGTTTAACGTCTTCAAATTGAATATTGAATATAAACTTCAAACTCAGTTTAGAAATCTGAAAATCGTGAAAATTTCATCTTTTTTGTATTTTTGAACCAAACAAATTCGTTCCGTTTCTTTTCATTTCGTTTCTTGTGCGTTTCATATTTTGAAGAACCCGTAAAACTCGGTTACTCAAGATGAGTCCCGGGAATCAAATGTTTGTTAAATTTTATAGTTTGAATTACCTCCCTTCTTAAACAGATTAAATCGGTAGAAACAAATAATTATTTATCGATAATTAGCATGTCTTTCCCAATTCCTTACTTCTATTTAAACACAGATTCAAAAGTTGTGAAGCACTTTCAAAGGAAAATTTTTGGATTTTAAAATTTAGTTGAAAGGCCTACCTAATACATATCAATTTCTTGTAAATTAATGCATTGTTTGTTTATTTTGCTATATGGCGTTTTCCGACATTGTAACCCCTTCCCTCTTGAAACCTGAATAAAAAAATCTGTCAATACACCTTTTTAACTAAACAAGAGACCCTTGGTGGAAGTCCTTGAGTACTTACTTCCTTTAAGGTTTTGTGAAATTATGAACATCAGTTTTGGAGATGTCGAAAATGCGTCAGCAAATCAGATCACTCGGTGACCACATTTGTAAGCGAATCTGCTTGAAAAACACAACTTTTTAGAGGATCATGGGTACTTGCTTCCTGTAAGATTTCGTGAAATTCTGTCATGTGGAAGGCGTCCAGCTGTAAACTTCTTGAAGAAAATTTAAAACCAATTTATTATGCACCAGACACGTGTTTCGAATATAACATTCTCATCATCCAGCCAAAAAAGCCTTTTATAAGCCGCCGAAATTCATTATACATGTTATACTAGCGCCTTCTGGTTTTATTTTAAGAATTTAAATTTATGTAATACTTTACAGATAGTACGCGGTTCCAAATTTTCTGTGTAGCGGTTGCAGAGGGAAAGTCGAAAATGCGCCAGCCAATCAGAGCCCTATTTGTCGACCGATCTGCACGAAAAACACCACTTTGGTAGAGGATCTTGAGTACTGTAAAGTTTTATGAAATTCTGCGGTCTGTTGCAGAGAAGCATTTAAATACATCAGTCAATCACAGCCCTCGGCGGCCATATTTGGTAATCGATTGGCACGAAAAACACCGACTAGGTAGAGGACCTTAAGTATTTGCTTTCCGTGTGTTTTTTTGCTTACAGTGAGAAGTTTTATGTTTATAAAACAATTGTGTGACTATGGAGACCTCTGTGTATCCGCATTAAGTGTGTGTGTGTGTGTGTGGGGGGGGGGGGGGGGGGGTGTGCACACGTAATCCGGATGACCACACCATTTGCTAAAAGCATATGGCCGTCCAAAGTCGGCGCCGGCTGCACATTGGTCTCTTCCTTTTATGTGCTGTCATCAATGTTTAATGTTTCTGTACGTCTTTTACTATTGTTTTGTCTGATGCTCTAGTGAATTTTGTTGTGCCTTTTTGCGATTTTGCGTTTGTAAGATGTCGTTTATGTGTCCCTTTCTTGTAGGTTTATTTCGCTGTGTGAATGAAGGGTGGTCATGCCGGATCATTCCCTTTTCCTTGTGTTTCATGTTTGTATGGTGCGAGTTGGTTTCGTTTTGGTTCATTTATTGTCTTTCGTATATCATGTTTCTATGTTGTGAGTTTGTATTCCTTGTCCCTTTTGCATCTCTTTCTTTGGATGTCTGCTCTGTGTTTTTACATTGGGTGTTTTGCTGTGGGCACTACAACCTCCCTTTTCCGTAAGGTTTCATGAAATTTTGTACATTGTTGCAGAGAAGAATACGAAACAGCTAATAAAAGCCCTTGACGGCCATATCTGTAAACCTATCGGCACGAAAAACTCAAATTTGGTAGAGGACCTTGAATATGTGCTTCCTGTAAGATTTCGTGAAATTCTGTGCAGCGGTTTCAGAGAAGTCGAAAATGCATCAGCCAATTAGATCCTTCAACGACCGTATTTGATGACCGATCGGCAGGAAAACACAAACTAGGTTGAGAACTTTATGAACTTGATTCCTCTAAGGTTTCATGAAATTGTGTGCAGCGGTTGCAGAGAAGTAAAGCATGCCTCAGCCAATCAAAGCCCTCAGAGCCATATTTGTCAAACGATCTGCAAGAAAAACACAAACTTGGAAGATGACCTGAAGTACTTGCTTCCTGTTAGGTTTCGTGAAATTCTGTGCAGATGTAGAAAATGTTAAACGTTTACACCGGACGACGGACGGCAGACGGACGGACGACACGCTATGACAATAGCTCACTTGAGCTTCCCCCGGATGAGCTAAAAAGAGTGGAAAACTGGTAAATTACCCCTCTTAATCGCAATCAATATATCTCCAATACACACCTCCGAAATAAGACACAATTATTTAACGTCTTCAAATTCATTAACATCGTTCTAGTACAGATAAATTTACAGCATGAACCAGACATGCACGTTTCGGGTATTTAACCCGCGTCAGTGATCCGCAATCTAAACAATGTAATATGGCCAAAATGTGTAAAATTATGTCATAAATATACCGAGAAAAGTAGCAAGATGGCTGGGATATGATGCTACAGGACCCAGGTTTTAGAAATTTGATACAATTTTGTAAACAGAAATTTTCAAATGTGTTTGAAGAAACGACCAACCGAAATTGATCGAACTTGGCTACATGTACCCTCGTGGACTCCTGGTCCACCAGCAGTGACACTCAACAAGTAGTTCAAATGTTTAACGTCTTCAAATTCATTCAAGTTCGTGTTGCTCTCCACAAGATAATTTTCTTGCGATGCATAATGATTGTATAGCGCCAGTAATGGTAAAATATTGTAAGAACAAACTTGTCGTGTCTTTTTTGTGGTTTGTACTTTTGTTTGGTGTCATGTTCGTAGCAATTTCTTGTGGGAGATCATCCCCTTCTCCTTGCATACATAAATAAAATTCTGATCGTCGAGGAATACTAGTCCCCTTCCGGTATTAATCTATGCCTTTCAAATCAGTTAATTCCTATCAAAAGCAAAGAAAATTCCGGGAAACTGAAAATGTAATGAAATCTGATGTGAATTGCAGGGGAATGAACTCTTGTAAAGATATATCAATCAAAATCAAATTCGAACTTGATCTGTATCGCAGTAAGATGTGTACAAATACCAAATATAAGTTCATTATCTGCATTAACAATTAGGTAAGAAAAGACCAGAAAACTAAACATTTCCTTGTGAACCAGTCGAAGACCGTGCCGCGTGCTAACACTTTTATTGACCTTCGTAATACCCCGCACTCGCGCACATAAGCGTTCATGTAAATATAAGAAAAAGTAAATTATCAACCCATAACTAAAATTTATTTCTCAACATGGTCCCGCCTCAATCCTGAAATATATTTTGTCCTCTTTGTAATGGTACATGTATACGTTATAATTGACTTTTTGCTTCCATTTTAAGTTTAATTAAAAATTATAAATTAAAGAATTTTTCATATACACATGTTCAATACAATGCATATGTTCATCCTCTCCTTTCATCTACCAATCATGTTGTTACTGGTGACCTTAATATCATTGGTTACAGTAAACTTAAAAACATTCTCAATAAAGGTCCAAAATACAGGGAACCCCGTTCTTTCACATGGCGGAAAAACTTAGGATGCGTGTGAGGAGTAAACCAGACGGTGGGCAAAAAGGGAGGACGTGGAACTAGACACACTCTCCGAATGGATGAAATCCATCGGAGAATTACTTAAAGGAGGAATTGGGCGTCTTCGACACTCAGCTAACAACAGACACGTGTCAATTTTTAATGACCCTGTTGTTGCCAAAGAACTTTCTGAGCTCCATGAAAAATATATTATTGTTCCTGCTGACAAACCGGCAAACAATTTTACGTTTACAAGTCATACTATTTCAAATGCTTGAGAGAGGAAATAGGACTACATTCAACACCTGGAAATCCAACATACGCACTTACAAACTTATCTGTATCTGAAATACTTGACAACAACAAATGTGTTCTTGAGTCCTTCGGTATTCATACTGATGACTCTGATCTTGAACTGCCTTATATCTACTGAATTCCAAAAATGCATAAAAATCCTTACAAGCACCGATTCATTGCTGGTTCGTCCAGGTGCTCAACAAAACCTCTTTCCATTTTGCTAACGAAAATATTAACTCGCATCAAGCAAGGTCTTCAAACCTACTGCAAGAAAGCATATTCCAGAAAAGTAATCAATCAGATGTGGATCATAAAGATTTCTTAGGAACTTTTGGAAAATTTAAGAGACACCAACTTCAATCATATTACCAGCATAAAATCTTTCGACTTCTCTACGCTCTACACTTCCATTCCACACCAAAAGCTCAAAAACAGACTGGCCAATATTAATCGTTACACCTTTTTTTTTCAAACAATGGTACAAATACTTCGTAATTGGGCGGGAGAATACTTATTTCGTGAAGGAACACTCTGATTCAAACAAAAAGTATACCGAAGACGATATCATCCGGATATTTCAGTTTTTGGTTGACAACAGTTTTGTTGTGTTTGGAGGAACCGTATTCCAACAGATATTCGGCATCCCCATGGGTACCAATTGCGCCCGACTGCTTGCGGACTTATTTTTATATTCATACAAAGCTGACTTCATCCAGACCTTGATCTCGACTGAGCGAAAGCACCTCGCATCTCATTTCAATTTTACCTTCAGATACATAGATGACGTGTTGTCCATCAATTATCCGTACTTTGCGGATCATCTACATGAAATCTATTCTCACGAACTAGAGATCAAGGAAAAAAAAAGAGAGTGACAGATCCGCTTCGTACTTGGACATGTTGGATATAAATCTTTACTTTCGACACAAACACAAACGGGATGGGTACACGTAGGATATGATGCTACAGAACCCACTTTTAAGAAATTTCGACATTTTCGAATGCGTTTGAAGGAACGCTACATTTGCTCTCGGTGACTCCTGGTTCATCAGCTGTAACCCTCGCCTAGTCACAGTTGCGAATTACGTGATATGCAAATGATTTCTTGAATGGGAATCGCCTTCGATTAAACAAGGTTTATACTGTCTAAATCTACCTCATATGAATTTATTGTAGGCCTATAATACGAGTGTTAAACTTCGTCAAATTGAATACCACCATGATGGTTATATCCAGAGAACACTCAAACAGAAAATTTTGTTTATTTAAGTGCACCATATCATAACATCTTAACAATATAGTAAAATATCTGTTAAAGTGTTCTCTAAATATTCTGCTCTTCTTGACTAGAGAAAAATTGTCACCAATAAATGATAATGATGCTCATATGCTTCATATACTCTAAAAAAGGAGATTTTCGCGTGGGAGGTAATTTTGACGTTTTTCGCGAATCGAGAGGTTCTCGAAAATTTCTCCAACGCGAAAATATTCACGCTCCTTTCGATAGGAAAGACATATTAATCGCGAACTTTTTCCCCACGAGATCGGCTTGATGTTATAATCGCGTAATTTTCCCAGCATGAATAACCAAATTTATGGCAAAGAAGATTTACACAGGATTTACATTGTTTAATTGAAGGGGATTCCCTTACGATTGTGAGAGATTATTTGCACATCTCTTGATTCGCTACCATGGTTTTGGTACAAATGTTACGTCTTCAAAGTCATATCGGATTAATTTTCAGCATGGACCAGATATGCACGTTTCTGGTATGTTATGCAATTTTGAACATCGATTTTATTTGGATATGCTACTGAATCGACCCCACAGGACATTTGGAGAGGCGCACACTATGTAAAGTAAATGCACATATCTGAATCTAAGAATAAAAAGTTTACAAGAGGGCTCTACTGAAATGAATTTTCGCGGCTTCTACAAATGACAAATATGGATAATGACCATATCCCTGTATACAGCACAAAATCGATAATTCAGAAAAGCAGAAACCGAAGGCATACAAAATCAGGGTAAAACAGGAACCAAAGCAAACAAACAAAAACCTCCACCATATGAAAAGAAGCGAACCCCCGATATTGGAGTGAGAAAATCACTTTGGCTGGAAGCATCACCGATTAAGATTTAATGTTTAGTCTGGTGCATAAAAATTGGTTTGAACTTTTTTTTCAAGAATTCAATATAATTAGTTGGAACACTTCCGTATTATTTACCCTCTTGTGTCAAACTTAGAGTTATTTTAAGCTTTTAGATAATAGTAATCATTATAAACTACTGTCAATATTATAAAAACAATAATAATTACGATGCTTATCAATGTCTATAATACAATTATAATACGGAAGTGTTCCAACTCTATACCTTCTTGAAGAAAATTTCAAACCAATTTTCATGCACCAGACACGTGCTTCGGATATTAAATCCTCATTAGGGATGTTCCCAGCCAAAGTGCTTCTCAAAAGCCGCCAAAATTCATTTCACTAGCGCCCTCTGGTTTTAATTTTAGAATTTAAATTGATGCATTTACTTAACATGTTTGTATTACATATGATATAAACAGAATGGTTCGCGAAACACAGTGTTATCGGGCACTGAGGCAAAGAGGTGGGATATCAAATTTAGAAAGAATCGAAGTATGAACACAAAGTTCGCTACATGCTATACACAAAGTTAATTTGAAAAATTATTATAATGAGGCCTGTTCATATGAAATTAGCACCCAATATGTTTCATACAAGATATTTTCATATCTTACCTTCGTATAACTGGATACAAGACAGGATACCACGATTGTCTTTTTCCCTATTTTATACTTTTTACTAATAAAAGATAGATTGGTATTTCACTATGTCGAGTAATTAATTATTCAGATGGATGCACATGAATGTGTAAAGTGTGAAATTATCTCTTACATCTGCTATTTTGGTTATCAACTAACATAAAAGCAATACATATTACAATGCTAATCAATTACAATGATAATACATTTGATAAAATGAGCATGATATTTTATGAAACACAGTGTTATTTAAGAAAAGCAGGTGTGATATTTAGATATTAAATTTAGAAAACATCGAAGATTGAACACAAAGTTCACTTAATGCTATACACAAAGTTAATTTGACCAACACATGCCAATAATTATGATGAGACCGGTGTAATATGAAACTTCCCACGCTTTATGTATCATACACTATTTTCTAAACATCTATCGGTGACATAATATAACATTGCAATGTCCCTACATCCCGTATTTCTTTAAATTCTAATATTTAGCTTCATTTCTATTTTAGGACACTATCTGAACACTGCAAATCACACATCAAGCACATATATCATCTAAGCTATGGCATACATATACTTAATTTTTTCAACGTAGAGGATTTCACTGGTGTTAAGCAAAGGAGGGGATCTCCAACAACACCAGGTTGTAGCACCCACAGCAAAACCCTAAAACACCCAATGCAAAAACACAAAGCAGACAAGCACAAAAAGAGACGCGCAAGGGACAAGGAACGTCAACGCACAACACATAAACATCGAACACAAAGAACTACATAAACCAACGAGACCAATGGGCAACCGGTGCCGACTTAGGACGGCCATCTGCCAAGAAAATAGCAGAAGGTATGGTTATCCTGGATTACGTGCGCACAACCCTCCCATATTCCGATTACCCAGAGGTCTCGAAGAACGTACAATTGTGGTGTAAAATAACCTCCTCACTGTCAGATGACCACACACAAAGAAGACCGCAAAACGCAGGGGTCCAAGCAACACAGATGAATATGTAAATGGATATAAAAGAGGGCCTACGTAATACAATCCGTGCTCTGCCGCCGCAAGCTCATGTATGTTATCACCCGAGGAGTCCGACTGACATTTAGAGAGGACAGGTGGTCAAGGCCCTGTCTTCTCTAAAGAAGCTTGGACAGGGCCCGTCATGGAGTCCCGTCGTCACAGTCAGTCAGAGTGCAAGTTTTAAGAATGCGCTTGTACAAGATTGTAGATTGGTCAAGTATCAAGCCGAGTGTCCGCCTGGTGACATTAGGATCATACCCACGGTATAAAAGGCGTTTGATGATTCTGACGCAATAAGCAGATTCACGCACGTACCACTGGGTACCTATATCCCGTCATGGTGAAAGGCGATGCCGACACAGCCAATTGTGCCTTACTTGAAATTCATATGCGCATTCAAATGCGCATCATGTAAATTAAAATGAAAATTAATGTGAAATTCAAATAAATTTTACATAAAGTTTTTGTGAAAAAAATTCACATGAATTTCACAAAAATGTATATCACGTGAATTTTACATTAATTTTTCTATATGACCTCCATGCAAAATTGACTTTACATGCAATTCATGTCAGAAATTTCACATGAATTTCATGTGAAAAATTTCTTGTAAATTTCATGTTTGTGATGATTTCACATGTGAAGTTTACGTAAAGTTCAGATAAATATCACATGAATTTCATATAAGGCACAATTATCAGTGTATTGTGACCTTGACCTTTAACCTGTAGCTTTGTAGCTAACCATGTTTACTAGGAGGTCATGGTATGATACTATATGTCGCAGTACCAGTAGTATGATATAGTATGACGTAGTACTTGTTACCTTACCATGTTTACAAGCTCATATGTCGTATTACCGTTAGCTTACCATGTTAACAAGATCCTGGTATGATATATGTCGTAGCACCGTTAGCTAACCATGTTAAAAAGCTCCATGAATGATATAATATGTCTTAGTACCGTTAGCTAACCATCTTAACTAACTCCTGGTATGATATATGTCGTACATGTAGTACCGTTAGCTTACCAGGTTACCTACACAGCCAGCTATGCCTCACATGAAATTCATATGCAATTCATATAAATTTCACATAAGATTTATATGATAAATGTTTAACATGAATTTCACATTAATTTTCTTCAAATGAATTTCCCATGAGTTTTTCTTTCTGACCTTCATGCGAAATGGAACTCACATAAACTTCATGTCAGAACCTTCACATGAATTTCATGTAAAAGATTCATGTAAATTTCATGTTCGTGCTCGTTTCACATAGATTTCATGCGAACATTTATGTGAAGTTCATGTAAATTTCGTATGAATTTCACATGAGGCACAATTGGCTTTGTATGTTTACACCCTTCAATAAATGATAAGGTTCGTGTTGGATTATGAACATGACAAATGATTCGTACAATCAACGTGAATATAATGTTTAAGAGTCAGAACACTATTTTTCAACCAAATCAAAATGACTATGATGTAGGTACCGGTCATATTTTGACGTAGGTACCACAAATCTTTGCTTAAACACTGTTACTAAATACTTCTTTGTCATGTTCATAATTTCAACATACACTGTATATTTTACCATCAATTATGAAATACATTGTAACATAATTTCCAGCATTTATCCAGATTGTCCAGCAACAAATCCATCACTTTCGTAGGAGATTATCTTTTTCAATGAAATATTTTGTGGTATTGCAAGAGCTCAATAAGACGTAAAACACTTAACGAGGTCGCGTTCGGTACGAGTTATAGTGTATTGCGCATGGTTACGCGCATGGCGATCTTATTCGCTTGTTTCTTTACGGATTTCGACAAGTTTGGTATCGATGAAACCAGAAAATATCATCTACAAATCCTATAGTAATAAATATTTCGTAAAATTTATTATTTACTTAAAATATACCAAAATATCAAGTAAATGAGACGTCCGGGATATCGCCGTAAACGTTTCATATTTATAACGTCACCATCGGAAATTCAACCGCTTGTTGCTTGAGAACAAAATCAATCAGGAAACAGTTTTTTGACGATCTAACAGGATATTTCTTGCAGATTTCAGCGATATAATGGATTAGAAATGTCAAGTTTAGTATCTCGAATTATCTTTGATTATAAGAATTTTTCTGCAATTTTGTAAACCGTTGTACTTTGCATGGAATGTTATCGAATAAAGTTTCTCTGTTTGAAAGCTTTGATCGAGTGAATTTTAGAATCAACTCTGCTTTGTTCAAAGATGTAACAATTCTACAGGTAATTTCACGCATTATCGAGAACGAGCGAGATGAATGACGTTCATTTTTTTACCTGTAACGTCAAAATTGAAAACGCCTACGTTTACTTTTCTCTCTCTTTTTTTCTTGTTTCCGTATCTCTAAATCGATCCATGGAGCTACATGTGAGCTTTTTTCACACACACTGGCACCAAAAAAAAAATAATAATAAATAAACTAAAATAAATTGGGGGGTGGTGGTTGGGTGGGTGCAAAACTGACATCAGCCATTGTTATAAATGAAAAGGGCGTATAATGCTTGACCAGGGATTTAAATGTCCTTGGTATATTTTTTAAATACATCATTTTTAAACTTATTTATTTTCATTTTAACTCGATGTTAAACTATCGTAGAACTTTATGTTTAACTCAAAAGTATAAATGGATCATGCTTATGTTTCACTGAAAATAAATCTCGAATCGGAGTCACTGTCTCCATCCCCCTCTTTTTTTTTTTTTTGGTTTCAAGTGCCCGTTCTACAATGTTCTATGTTTGCATTCGTAGTAAATGTATGCATGTTAACATGATATATACAATCATACATATTTAGATGAGGGAGCTCTCCGGTCCCAAAATAAGTTTCTTCAGTAAATAAATATCAAAAGTCGATCTAAAATGGATGATATTCAAAGTAAATAAACCAGTAACAAATATTCATTGCAATTGTTTAACTCTCTTTCCAAGAACATGTAATTTGTTTATGTACAATTTTTTATATATAAATTCATAACGACTGATATTTGGGTCCCTGTAAAGTGCGAAACGAAAAAAAAAAAAAGAAAAAGAAATGAAACGAAACAAATCAAAACGAAACAAATCGAAACGAAAAGAAAAAAGAACTCTCTCTCTCCCTCTATCTCTCTCTCTGTCCACTGTGATGATATCAAATGTATGTCATCGCCATATATAAGAGAGATATGAAATATACAAAAAAAAAAAAAAAAAATTATCACTTCTAAATGTTTCGTTGCGTTCTAGCTGCTTTTGACGTCTCCCGGGGAATCTTTTCCCGTTTTATTTTACACTCAAATCCAAATATATATTCTTTAATTAAAACATTGTAAATATCTTTATATTCTAAATTTATTCAACTTAAAGAAAAAATTCAAACATTAATTGCAGCATCCCTGTCCTGCAGCGTACATGTAACTGCTGTTTTACACATTGCGTAATGGACGAACGTTATTTTTCGGTACGTGACGTCAAATTTCTTGTACCAATTGTAAATTACGCATTATTTTGAAACGGCCCCTGCAAGTAATCTAGACGAAGGATTTTTTTCTGAAAATTTCTCAAAATGATTACCATTTGATTTAGAACGTCATACGTGTATAAAGTAATAGGATTTATTTTTCTATTGTGGTTTTTGAGATCTGATTACTCATGAAGACCTTTATCAGGCTCACATTTGATTAATTAATTTTGATATTTCCCCCACCCTTCCTCACATATTTTTCCTCTTTGCTTTAAATTGTGTTTCATAATTTCGAAGCTAGAAATGAGGGTTTACAAATTTCGAATACTGGTACAGCATTTTGAGGAAAATTCTTTATTTTTTCTTGCCAATTTCAACATTTTCTATCAAAATTTTACAGTTTTGATAGATTTTCATACTTTGAAATACTCCAAAATTGCATAACAATCGGTCATTTTTTTCTTGTCGATATATTGTGTTAATCATTCATAAATAATAGTATATCGAATTTCAATCAAATCTCTATTATAGTATTCATGAAAATTGGCATGTTATAGGAAAATTAGATTAATTCCCGTATACCCCAATAGTAAAATAGGCGTTATTTTGAGACGACCCCTTCAACTATACCAATCGGTCGATTTTTCTAGAAATCTGTCAAAATGTGAATAATTAAGAAAGTAATAATCTGTGTAAAAATAATCAATTTTTCTATTATAGTTTTTGAGATATGAAACCGAACTCGGCCTCCTTAAAACATGCTAAAGAAAGGAAGGGATCTCTATCAAGACTCGTTTGTTGTACATGTACCTAAGGCAAAACACTAAACATCTTCACTATTTACCTATTAATGCCCGTTTGTGTTGGTACTATTCTCTCATAGTGTTGCTTTTGGAAGGAATAGTGCCCGAGCGTCAGATGCATCACATGACTGTAGTATTAATTGATAAATGAATTAATTGCAATTTACTTGAGGTATCTAAAGTTTCATTGATTACCCTCGCTTATTGCTATTTACATTCATGCATTGTTTATTACGTCATAATACTTGCCGAGGGACGTAACTCTCTAAAGCAAAAAGCAATAGTGCCCGGGTGCCGGGCACTATTCTCTCATAGTCCCTGCGTGCTTAACCAATGAAATTCCGAGGATTTATCATGTGATGCACTAATCCTAAATATTGGGCTTTTGAAGCATCTTGTGTATCATGTATGTTCGATTTATTGCAAATGAAAAGTTTATAATTGAAAATGATACCAAAATTCAGCTGTGACCTGATTCTGTGATAATTATAATGTAAATTAGGGGTGAAACGATCTGCCAAAAGTGTATGGCGATGTATTACGATATTGCATTTGCTGTAATGCGATATATTGAGATATAGCGTTTCTTTTCATTTTTATCAATTTTATGTAAAACTAGGTTCCTCTTTGAGTGTTTGTACTTACTATTCGTATTTTCTGATTGAATTTTACATTGTAAAGGTCATTTCCTTGAAAGGAACTCACATTAGTACATGTAGTTGAAACCTTTAATTGCTTATTTCATTATCCATTTCGATTGTAAGCGATGTCGTTAAATTAATCAAATCAAGGTTATTCAATTATTGATTTGTAAAATCTATAGGAGCCCGATATATTGCGATATGCATTTTGTATCGCGCTACGATACGGATATATTAAATATCGGATATATTGATCTATTGTTACGCCATTAGTGTAAATTTGATATCATTATTTTAAGAAATGCCTAATGTTTTAGTAACTCTGTGAAAGTTTAGTGCAATCTAATCTGTGACTTGTACTCATAACAAAAAGTGAACATGTCGTCGCTCGAGATAATCAACCAATCGAACGAGCAACGTCATGCCATGCAAAAGAGATGACCAGATTAGCGGAAACAAAAAACTACAACTTTTGATAATCAAGTACTCTAACAATTTTAAGAAAACAAATTACGATTTGAACAATTAAAGAGTTAGTGTCTCCTGTCGCACCCATTGCATGTTGCTTCCTTTGAAATTCTTAATCGGGGTCGAGTTTCAATACTAGGAAATTTGATATGTTCCTGCGTCTTCCTATAAAATCAGTGATGAATTGCCAGTATTTAGCAAACAAGTAAACAAGTTTTCTTATATTTTGGAGTAGAAACATTTGATGAACTCATTATTTCACATTTCAATTGTTTAATACTACATTAATGATTTGTATAGACCTTTTCACGCACCTTGAGTTTCTATAATTTTCTATCCCGTCATGCATCGTGTTCGCGAATGCGCAATACTGTGTAGGGCGAGAATCATGAATTCCTTATACAGCTATGTAAACAAACATCGCCGATTTATGCAAATAGCGCGAATGATGTGCGTTGACCTTAATAAAAATATGTTTTTTATGTCTTAATCAACTAATTTTGATCGTCTTCTGTTGTGATTTTCTATGTAAAAGTAGAAAAACAGCTGAATTTCGGGTGTAAATTTCCCTTGTATAGAGATACGAAGACCCAAAATCTGGATCCCTTTCGACTTTGTGACAGGCGTTATACATGTACTTCTAGGAAGTCAGTGAAAACGTTTTAGAAATACATTAGAATGTGAAATCAAAATCATTTATCTATCTAGAAAATAAGAGTTCTTCTTGTTACGTAGCAAAGTTATCTGACCAGACGGAGCTATTTTAATCAAGCGAATGAGACGAACCAAATAAGTTTTAGTATAAATAGACTATGAATTAAATTCATTAATAATTAGAGTGAAATACTCATTACCTGTAATTTTTATAGTTTATATCACTTGGCAAGAGGTATTCCCTTTTGATGACTTAGGTGAAATGTTAAACGTCTTAAATTCAATAGCATCATTTAAAACCTGATAAATTTACAGCATGGACCAGACATGCACGTTTCGGGTACTAAACCCTCGTCAGTGATCCTCAGTCTAAACAATGTAATATGGCCAAAAAGTGTGAAAATTATTATGTCCGAAAATGTACCAAAAGACGTAGCAGAATGGGTGGGATATGATGCTACAGGACCCACGTTTTAGAAATTTCAAGAAATTTTGTAACAAAAAATTTTAAATAAGTTGAAGAGACAGACGAGAAGTTGATCGAACTTGGCTACATGTGCAAAATAAGCCCCGCCCGGTCAGTTCAGTTTAATAACCCAACGCTCAAGCTATGTTTACTTGCGATTTTTAATCGACAGCCATCAGAGCCATTAATTAATCAACACAAATTCCACAACAACAGGCAACTGTTAAAATAAAAACAACATT
Source organism: Pinctada imbricata (assembly GCA_033119305.1). NCBI lineage: Eukaryota > Metazoa > Mollusca > Bivalvia > Pterioida > Pteriidae > Pinctada > Pinctada imbricata. Next base: position 40,215,106 of record VSWD01000007.1, on the reverse strand, counting down.
TATCTACATAATAACGACGACAGACTTATCTTGCATTGTTTACAAGTCATTGATGAAAAAGTATTTTCGCTGGGAACTGAATGGGATATTTCCTCAATATTTCCTATTCTATAGCTTATTTCAGCATTTTAAAGACATAAAAATTCAAACATGAATTTCTTGTTATTTTTATTCATTTCACGTAATCGCACAATTATAAAACGGTATCAACGAAGAGCATCATCAAATTTCAACAGGAATTCAAACCGGGGTTCGGCGGCGTAAGAATTTTTTCGAAATTATAAAGAGATGATCGAATTTTATGAGCAAGAGTCTTTATATATATATATATATCTTTATTATCATCTTTTTTTTCCTTTGAAGACCTAACTTCTTCCTCTTAAATTTGTGTGTATAAAATGATATTGTGCTCTGTTTTAAAAGAGAAAACGGAACCTTCAAGGAATGATGACTATTATACAAATGTTTTGGAGAAAATTTAAATTAAAGATATCAAAGCAATGAGGTCGATGTACGGTAACCCCCCCCCCCTAAAGAAAAAAAAACTGATAGCAGTCTAAAGGTCCCAGAGATCTTTTTTGAAATTCTTTGCAAGAAATGAAATTTGATTTCTCTAAAGCTTAGAAAACTTAAAGACAGTAAACGAAAAATTCGATTATAAACGTTTGAGTACACAGTTAATTCTCAGTTTTCTAATTTGAAATATTTCATTTTTTTCTATTAAATTCGCACATCTAGATGAATCTGACCATATAAGGGAAGTGGCGGCATTGGAAAGAATTATCATCCAATTTAGTAAATGTTGGGCATTGGAATTTGTTTGTCTATATCCCTCTAATGATCCTTCAATTAAAAACAAATTTATCTAAAATACACAATGTTTGGCGCCTTGAACTTGATCAACTGTAAAAACGACATGAATAATAAAAGGAAACCATTATTCATTGCAAATTATTTACATTACATCTGGAGGAAATTTCATTTAGCTGTTACATTTATTTTCTCATTTTATTTCCTGTCATTTATAGGAAGAATTCCTTTGAAAGTGGCCATATATTTTTATTTATTCTCAGTCAGATGTGGGCATTGGAATTTGTTTGTCTATATCCCTCTAATGATCCTTCAATTAAAAACAAATTTATCTAAAATACACAATGTTTGGCGCCTTGAACTTGATCAATTGTAAAAACGACATGAATAATAAAAGAAAACCATTATTCATTGGAAATTATTTACATTACATCTGGAGGAAATTTCATTTAGCTGTTACATTTATTTTCTCATTATATTTCCTGTCATTTATAGGAAGAATTCCTTTGAAAGTGGCCATATATTTTTATTTATTCTCAGTCAGATGAAGATCAATTTTCGGACAATAGTTTCAATGTACTTATCATTATCAAACAAATTTAAAAGACGAACAAATTCAGCCTTATTATGTTTTGAGAGTGAAAGTGATGCCTCGTTCACATGGTTGCGCAAGAACGTTCCCTGCAATATTTTGGGGGGATTCAAAATGCGGGCTCGTTGATTATTTTACAATTTTAATGACAAGATGCCGACGGAACATTCGTGCTTCACAAACACGTTTTTTATTTTTTCAAAATTTTTTCTTCATTTTCTTCAGAGTTTTATCCCCATTTCCTGATTGACTCGTTAATCTATTTTTAAAAATCCCTCTTTGATTCCTTTATGTTTTAAATGAGCTTTTTGAATATGACACATTCTTTGAATCTTAATAAAGAAGAGAAAAGTCCCGATAAAAACTTGTCGTGTGCAAGGTGAACATACACTACAAATGCACGTTGACCGCAGTTAAATCAGTTATTTAGATTAAATAAATGTACTCTATGTTATAACGTTATTTCTTTTTAAAGATTATTAAATCTTATTTTCCGTCTCCATATCTTTGAAATGACTGCAGGTCGATAACACGCTCTGATGACTTTCACACCTAGCAGGTAACGACGCTTACGTTCCCTGCATGGTTAATTGACACGTGTGTATACTAGTCAAAACAAGTAAGGGTTATTCTACTGTCTCCGAGGGCGTAGCCCGAGGAGCAGTTAAATAACCCACTAGTTGCACGACAATTCTTAGGCTGTCAAACAATTATCACCGTTGATTGAGTAATTAAAAGTCGTCATTCCAAGTAGAAGAAAACTACTCATGGTCAGTAAAACAGTTAAGAATTTCACGCATTTCAAACGAAGATTTCAAAGGAAACAACGGTAAATTCGGCCCAGTATTTGTTGTTAAATGAGGGGAAAGAAAGTTAAGAAAACAAAAGGCAAACTGATATTTGAATTTTTAAACTGCAGTGTAACTAGACTACGTAAATAGGAAGCGGTTTCTATGATATGCGGTGAAGGATTTCCCTCTACAAGTTTTCCAACAAATATTCAAAACTACGGGAATATTCTGCTATTATGATATTATCATAATATCTTTGTTTCAGCTCAAAAGTATTCAAGGGTACCCATCAGTACACAATTCAAGCGAAATCTTACGAGTTTTGTCAGTCTGGTTTCGTTGGTGGCTAATCCTATGCTTATTGAAACATTTTTAAAAGCGCGGATCTAGAGCGGGGTTTGAGTCAGGACACCCCCTCCCCCTGTATTTGGCCCCCTCCCCCAGGAATTTGTTAAAAAAAAACCCCACACACACGATTTCAAGTTTTTACATATTTTCTTTCAAAATCATAGGTAAGATCCCTTTTCCTAGCGGGCTAGACCAACCGTCTGGGTAAAAATGTAGATCCGCCCGTGATATTGAAAAAAGAAGTTGAAGCCGGTAAATCGTAAGATTTTTTAAAATTTCTTTTCAAGTTTCTCTTAAACATGGTAAAGAGAACAAGCTTTTCTCGCTTTTACTTTTGTCGTGTTATATTTTCAAAACGGGAGGCAAGACGTCAGGTCATTTAAGGATAGTTAACGACTCAGTTGATCATTCATAACTGACCTGAAGTCTCCCGTTATGAAAATACAACATGACGGAAAAGGAAACGAATGTTCCCTTTGGCATTTTAAAGAACAATTATAAAAATCGCATTTCATAATAGGAATAAACAAATCGTTTTACTTTCACGGGCGAATCCTTTTTCGCAAATTCTAGATGGGGGAGGAGGGTCCTGACTCCCCGTCCGCTCTAGATCCGTTTGTTTGTTTTAGTTTCTTTTTCTCTCATTTAACTTAAATACTTGACCGAATTTTGATGAATTCCTTCCCGTTATCTCCTTTGAAATGAACATTTTAATGCGTAAAATTCTTATCTGTTCACTGACCATGAGTTATTTTCTCCTTCTTGGAATGACGACTTTAAATTTCTCAATCATCGGTGATAACTGGTTGATGGCTTAACAATTGCCGTGCAACAAGTTGGCCTCGGGCTACGCCCTCGGAGACAGTAGAATAACCATTACTTAATTCATAGTTTACTTCACCATAAGCACACGGGATGTTACTATTAAAATTGACGGATTAGCGAAGTAGAAGGTTGAATAATTTATCATGGTTACCCGGCCCTGAGGAATCTCGTGAGGTTCGACTATGAAAAATGGATTATTTTAAATGAATTATATAATAGCATAGTAAAAACCATCAAGTTATATAATCTATAAATTATAAAATCAATAAAAATCATATTTAACTATGTGATTCGAGCTTTCTCGTGTTGTTTACAGTGCCCAGCGCTCTGTTTACATTGAACTGGGGGCAAGTTTTGCCCCCCCCCCCCACGATTTGCGCATGCGCGGGGTTAAAGGTGAAATTCTAAAAATAACCGTAAAGGTCTATATGCCTATATTTTGAGATCTGCGTTATTCTAAATATGTATATTTACTACTGAAAACATGGAGTAAAGAGTTGGAATCCTTCCGTATTAATATGGTATTTTGAGACCAATTCTATAAAAGAACAGTACAAAAATACAAAAACTACTAGATCAAGTTCATTTTGAACGAAGTGTTAATCTTTTATGCTGTACATAAATTCTTCATCAATGTATGCATTTAAATATGCAACAGAATGGTTGACATGAAAACAATGTTATGACCTTAAACCAAGGTCACTGTAGATTTTTTTGTCTCTGTTTTAATCAAACACATAATTTATCATATCTAAATGATTTTTCTCTCTACTGGTCTCGGACCAGTCGAGCTTATGCGGTCAATCTTCGTCTGGCGTCCGTCTGTCTGTCTGTCTGTCTATCTATCTGTATCTCTGTCTGTCCGATAACAATTCTCGTGTCCTTAATTCCTCTGAAACAATTAGAGTTAGACAGTTAATTCTTTTTGCCTTTTACTTGATATATGGTCAGCTGTGCACCTAACATTTAGTTTTAGCTCCTGATTCTCATGGTCTTAGAAAATGGGCGTGGTCATTAAAATCCAAAGTAATCTAGTGCTCATAACTCTAATTATACTATTAATGTTAGAGAAATAATTCTTTTTGCACAATGATTGGTCTGTAGTCTAGTTGTGCAACTGATATGTTGCTTAAGACAAAGACCCCAATGGTCTTAGAAAAGGGTTTGGTCGTTTTCTCCTATGTTATTCCATATATCCTTGTGCTCACAACTGGCACTATGATTGATACTTAAGTCTTTTGCAATGTAATGGGTCTGTAGTCTAGTTGTGCACCTGCTATTTTGTTTAAGCTCCTGACTTCTAGGGTCTTAGAAAATGGGTGTGGTCATTTTCCCCTCTATGACTGTTTATTTGATCTCATGATAACTATTTCTCAGATTCTATAGCTAATAAGTAATAAATTCATGTCACAATATTATCGGTTTGCAATAAAGATGCCATTACAATGTTTTGCTTGAGCACCTGTCCCTTAGGGTTATGGAAAATAAGTACGGCTATTTTCAGTTAGCTTATATGTTCAGAAGTGACATAAACTATAATTAAAAGATATTTCCATTTTACAATATCATCACAGATGAGTCTGAAATTTAGTTATTCTCATATTTAATTTGAGATCTGACCGAGGATCTTATCTTTAATTCTATAGAATTGCTAGGGGATATTTTCTAAATTTCCTATCATCAAACATTCAACTTGAAATTCTCTTTTCCAATTTGGTTATACAATGCAATAAAGTAACGAAACAATCAAATTGCATTAATTTCTTGTATATTTATGTTATTAAGGAGAGGTTTTTGGGGAGAGATGAGATTATTAGTTGCAAAATTAGAATTTTCTTCGATCAACGATTTGAGCTTTGCTTTCCGTTGAATCGAATGGGAACTTTAAATCACAAAGATTGATCAGTTATCTAATAAAATCGTCATAATGTATCCTTCACATTGCTGAATGAAAGGATTATTTACTTATTTAATGTTTGTGTGAGGTTTTTTTTTGGGGGGGGGGGGTCACATTCATTTGTTTCAAAGCCAATTTAATCAAAAATATTTCAACCTGGAAAACTTCTGCAATATGTCAGAAGTGGTGGGTCAATGTTTCAAAAGGCCAAAGTGACTTTTATTTGACAAAGGGTATAAATGACTGGCATTCATTTATTCCTCATTCCAGTATCCGTTTAATCTTCATAATGACTTATTCTCATATGGTCCTGTGATAAAAAAAAACAAACCTGTAGAGCTTCAGTCTCGCCAGTGACTCTGGTTCATACAACTATGCACAGCATGCCAATGCTAAATTCATGATAATATAGGATAACAACAAATAGTATGTATCTACAAAAATACATATAGATAACTTTGAAAGTGAAAGTAGATTCACTGAACATGTGGATTAAAAAGTAAAGGTTAACTGTAACTGTAATGGAGTTGGAACCCTTCGACATTATTACTTATATTAAATGATAAGGAATTATTGTCGATTTTGCTTATTTTTGATTAGTGAAGACATCGAGATAGAGTGTGCGCTGCCGCTCGAAAGCGGTCTATTCTGGATCAGTGACGTAATTAAAACCAACACGTGCCACGGCCAACCAATCCCTTACTACGTGTGTATAGCCACGTGTAGACCGAAATCAAAAGTCAATAACTGCTTTATCAGATTATCAGGAATTCTTTTTTAAACACTTCCGTTGTGATGATACGCGTAGTTAACACATTTAACACTAAAACGCACACTAGTTGTTGTTACGTCACTTCACTTGGTGTCCGAATGGAAGTCTACATTATCCCAAATAGACCGCTTTCGAGCTTTAGCGATCAACTCACTCTGAGGTACATTCTAAGAAACTGCGTCTCCGCCAATAAAAAAATTATCAAAATCGGTTATCTCATTCCTGATCATTGAACAACAATTGTTACAGTAGGCTTCACACTTCGATTGTGTCTTCATAACGATCATGAGCATGGTACATGTATCTCCTCTTTCTAAAATTTGAGGAAATTGTGACTGCACAAATCATGAAAGTAAAAATGTATATCCTGTTGGTAAAGTTTACATGTTTAATTTGAGATTCAAGGTATTTATACCCGTATTTATAATAATTCAGACTTAATATGTACAATCAGTAACATATTGAATTTGGTTGAACAAAGTCCATTGTGTATCTGGGCCTTGAAAATCATTAAAGAAAGTTTTTTATAATAAGTTGCAATGTGTAACACGATCTTAAATAACATTGGAGACAAACAGTAACAGCTCAACTTGCTTGGACTAGGAAAAGCTTTGCAGCAAATTACATTGTGTACCTCAGTCGTAAAAATAATTGAAGACAAACAATTTTCAAATTAATTTTCCTTAAGGGGTGTTATAGCAGTGACAGAGGGGGAGGGGGGGGGGGTGACAGAGAAGGGGGGAGGGTGACAGAAAGGGGGGGGGGGCTATTAAGAAACATTTATGGGGTGAAACCTTTCAAGTTTAGCTTACCTGGTCTGTGTGGGTTGACCGTGTTACTCGTACACACGTAAGACATGCAGTGTTTAATCATAGAGGCTTCCTCTCGTAGAATCATGTTTAGTAAGGTATTAGTGTCCACATCTGTTTTACCAGATCCCAAAGCCAAGAAAGGGAGCCAACTTAGGAACAGCAAAGTCAGCATAATTGGATTAACCTGAAAAAGAATAATAAATAAGATTTTCTTGAGATTTACTGATGTTGAATTCCTTGTTATTTAACAAAGCACTTGGAAATAAATATAATTTTTAAAAACATTTCAATGACCCTGATTAAGAAGCGTTCATAGTTCTTGAACAGTTCCAGAAGAGGGAAATTTGAAAAAAAAATCTGAAGAACACGATCAGTTTAACAAATATAAAGAAAGCGAGGTATAGTTATTTTCTTTACAAAAAACAGAAGATCATCTGCAAATAGAATAAGAAATCAATTTTTATGCCTAAAAACTTTTTTTATCGTTTTTGAGTCGCATATATCCCAAATTTATGTGGTCGAAGTTACCCTACTATCTTAAAAAGTCATAGGGTAAATTCGACCAGCATGGGGTGGTTCTTTGATGCTAGCATATGTCTTTTGTCGTGCCTTTTTATGTTCGAAATTAAAAAGATAAATTTGATTTCAGGAAAAGAATGGCCATTAATTTTCTTGTTTGGATTCGGAAAAGGGAAATTGGAAATGAAATCTCTCTTACACACATCCTTAGTAGAGAGATTCATGAACTTGAAGAAACGTGCTATGATCATGTTAAGCTTCACGAAATTCGAGTCAAACTACACGAGAAAGCTGCTAGTTCATCATTTCTTTCTAAATTACTTTATTTGATTATCGCGGAAGAGAAAAGCATCAATTCAACCAATACAAGTATCATGCGTGTTGCAGAACGATTTTGTTTGCACAAAGATGTACGCTTGAATGAATGTGACGTCATTTTACAAATTATAGACTATATCAAGTCAAATTGTGATTACATGTACTAACTGATAGTTTAATGATAAATAAACCAGCATGCAGATACACAAATAATTTAAAAGACGCATTTTAAAATACTACTAATATTTCATGTAACATTGTACATTTATGAAAATTATAACATAACGTTATGTAGATCTAATGTTGATTTACTTGACATAAGAACTGATCCGAGACCCTCACTTATCTATATAGATTAAAAGCTATATAAATATTGGTACTGTAACATGCAGTGCTGCCACCAAATTTATGTAACGTGAAATAAGGGTTCTTTCTAATCGCTTATAATATCAAAGTAACTCTATCGTCTATCTTGACGAATGCGTAAGTGATTGGTAACCAACCTATATCTAGAGCTCTCCACTGGGCAGGGACAAGTCAGCACACTCAGTGACTTATAAATTTCGTCGCACAAGCAGGCTATACCCAGCACATAGTGTACGATTAGCCTACCTGAAGCTCTATCTGTCTATGGACCGACATAAGTTTAGTTCAGGAATGTTTACCCAACTTGCCTTCCAGGTTGGGTCTAGTATAATCACTTACACGTAAAATAATGGGTGAGCAAAGGTTAACGTATGCAAACGTTGCGAAGAGAGGTAACTCGTATGTTATGTACATATATCAATGGAAAATGATAGTGACAGTACATTCCCTAGCCAAATGCACAATGTTTTCATTTAATGTCATTCTATCGGCGTATCAAAAAGAATGAAAGATCCATTATTTGTCCTAATAAATTTTGATACGAGTACATTTCAAAACAAAACTACATAAACTGAGGAGATTATTCCAGGTCATAAAAACAAAAAAATATAATTGGTGTTATTGACTTGAACCCGGATCAACTACGTGACATGCAAACACCACAGCCACGGGACTACATTATACATAACGACTGAAGATAGTACATGTACAGTACGGGTGAAAACTTATAATTATGCATTTATGTGTACAATAAGTGCCGATACGTCCTACTTACGTTGTAGATTGCAGTAGTAACACCCTCATGATCATGCTCGTGAGTTTTACTTATAATGATACAGCATTGTGTACATTCACACTTGCTTTATTCATTCACAAAGGCGGATATTGAATCAAACAATCCGTCAGCATAAAGGTGACGTCATGAACTGAACGTCATATTCAAGAGAATCATCCCGCGAATTACGAAAAAAAAAAAAAATGATAAAAATAGAACCAAACCCTAATGCAAAGTTTTCTGTTTTAACAAATACGGTGATAGAGGGTTCTGAGATTCCTTCTTTGAGTTAATGATAGATCCCATAATTAACACAAATAAAATCCATGTGTGACGTACTAGACCTATCCACTGAAAACGTCAAGCGATCAGTCTCCGCTTCAAACGAAATAATCTATAACCATGGATTTTTGTTTTCTGTGTGAGGAGGGTAATATTCATATGCTAGCGTCAACTATAACCACGAATGTTCCCTTTCTTAGTTTTAACATTCTCCAAAATTAAAAAAAAATTAAAATGAATAAATAATAAATATATGACAGACATTTGAAATTATAAAAATGAACTAACATTCTTTTTTTTTTCTTTTTTTACTTTTTCTTAATTCGTTTTTAATTTCAGAACATGCCCCGAAAATCAAAAAACATTTACATGAAATATAAAGATGAAAGTTTACAACAAGCTGTAGAATCAGTGAAAAACGGAGTCATGAGTTACGGGCAAGCTAGCAAGCATTTCAATGTCCCCAAGACTACTATAATTGATCACGCCAGTGGGCGCATTAAGGCCGGTGCTAAACCAGAAAGGAAACCAGTTATTCCTATAACCATTGAAAATGTTGTTGCTGAAAAAGTAAAGTTGGCCGCTGAGAAGGGTTTTGGCGTGTCAAAGCGTCAATTTCTAATGAAGGTGTCACAACTCTGCATCTCACTGGGCATTAAAACAAATTTTAAAAACAATATGCCAGGGAACGATTGGTGGAGGGGCTTCGCTGGCAGACATCCTGACGTGGTTATCCGTAAACCTGAGAAACTAAGCACAACAAGGTCAAGGATGATGAATAAGGTAATCGTGTCCAGGTACTTCTCTGACCTTGCCAGTATCATCACAGAGAACGGACTCACACCTGATGTGATATGGAACTGCGACGAGACAGGGAAGCAGTTTGAGCACCGACCAACATCCACCATTGCTAGAAAAGGAGCCAGGAGTTTACCGGGAAGGACCGGGAATTCAAGAGAAAATATAACGATCCTCGCTTCCGTAAACGCCTGTGGTACAAAGATCCCTCCAATGTGCGTTGTAAAAGGCAAAACCATGAAGTCAGTCCAATCCTTCTCGACTCTGGATGCACCACAAGGGACAATGTGGACGTACCAAGAGCGCGCTTGGATGTGTGACATCCTGGGAACCTTGTGGTTCAAAGATGTATTCTTGAGAAACATTGGACCAAAGCGCCCTCAGCTTTTGATTATGGATTCACATGGATCCCATGAGGTGCTGGGTTTGATCGAGGAAGCTGTCAAAGAAAACATAATCCTGCTAGCTCTGCCGCCTCATACCAGCCACCACCTTCAGCCCCTCGACAAAAGCGTTTTCGGCCCCTTTGCAAAAGCTTATGACAAGGCATGCTCACAGTTTATGTCTGAGGACCCTAATCACATCGTCAACAAAGCAACGTGGCCTAGACTCTTCAAGTCTGCTTGGGAGACTTCAGTCACGCATCAAAATATCATAAGTGGGTTTCGTGCAACCGGTATCTGGCCATTAAATCCAAACATCATACCAGAGTCAGCTTATTCCCCTGCAGAGGCCTTTGAAGTCCCATTTAGCTCCACTTGCGATGTACCTTTGGAAGGAGTTCACAATGATACCCATGAGATCGACGCCACAAATGCATGTCTTCCCTAAGGTACCAACACACCAGTCGACAACACCGAAAACTGCACCAGCGTGTCAAATCCTAAGGTTTCGCAGTCGACTTCTGACAACCTCGAGATGGAATCGCCAGATGAATCATTCGTCCGTGAAAATCTCCTTGACTCATCGCTTGAAATGTTAGCTGCAGCTGCGGTCTCTGTTTCGATGAACGCAACTACTACATCAAGTGAAGCTTTCGAAATACCTACCGCCGACGTCCCCTGTCTGCTTGAAGCTCTAAGTAACGGAGCATACACTCTGTCAGACTTGGAAGGAGATATTGCTCCCTCTATGGACTGGAACTCAGAGGTCGAGGCTCTATTTGCTATTCCTCAAGCGGCCGGCAAAAAAACAACGTCAAGAGCAGTAACATCACACCGCATTCTGACTAGTGAAGATGTATTGAATGAGAAAAGAGCTAAAGAGGCAGAAAAAGAGAGAAAGGAAAAAGTCAGGATTGAAAAAATGAAAATGAAAAAAGAAAAGCAAGAAAGTGCAAAACATAAACGTTAGAAAATTCAAAAGAAGGGGTAACCATTTGAATAGAATTGAATAGAGAAAGGATATAAATCACCTGGATTCTTTTTATCGTAGCCTAATATTTATATCCTTACATCAATTTATAATCAGAACCTTAAATTCCATATACAAATTTTGGAAAAATCTATTGGGAAAAATGATTTAATCAAATTATTTGGGGTACTGGGTAGCGGGCACTTGAATCAAATTTTCATTACAATTTTTAGATGGTTGTCAATGGAATGAAATTTATTACTATCACCAGCAACTGTCAGGACTTGACTGTATTGGTAATACCCTGCCCTTCACTACAACTTTCATTTTTTTCCATGTCAGAAAAAAAATGTGTAGATCAGTCGTCATTATCTTGTCCTTTAATACTGATTAGAAAAAAATACGACATTTTGGCGCGAAAAAATGTGTCGTCACTTGTTTAGAATTATACATGTAAATGGTTGCTCTAAACTATACATGCACAGCAGAGGAATAAAAGTTTATGTTATAATGTTATTCCATATAATTGACATTAAAGTTGTTTTTTTTTTAATCTTGCAATAAGACTTTACTTATAATGTCACTTTAATAAGAACTCAATAAATATTACGAAAACAGGAAATATGACTTTGAAGAAATTGATCTCATTCGTGATAAACACAGTTTTTTTTTACAGATCCCAATTATTTTCCTACAGTTTCCTTTGCAAATTGACGACTAATTTCTCGAATCGAACCACCATTTTTTCCTTGAAACTTTTATACTTTCTAGATATTGTAAAATACGCTAAAAATTGAATCATGCAAAAATTGACTGCTTAGTAGGTTCTTAATTTCGGTTTTTTTTTCTGTGAAAAGAGGTGTCTGTGGCAAAACATCTCTATTATTTACCAATTTTACATCCTCATAACACATGGGTCAATCCGCGATTAAGATGATGCAGTATCATTTTAAATGTTTCAATAATGTATTTCAACTCATCTTCAACACATTGACATAAAGAAAGAACCATTTTGTGTAAATACAGACTCAGAAATTAAGTGTGAGAAGACGACAGTAGAAAAATATGAGGAATTGTTTGCATGGTCAACAAATCATCGAAATTTATTGGGATCTGACATCTAAAATCATACTTATGCGGTATTCGATTTACATGTAGCAGCAGGCTATAGCTTCCAAAAATGAGGGGTTTCGTGTCAAACTTTGTGATAGGTTACAGGTATCTGTCACAGTCTCTTGATTTTCCTTAAAAGTGGTTTAACAAAGCCGGTAAAGGTATCAATTTCTGACTGATTTGGTAAATGTCTCTGAAACCTGTCGAAGAGGGGTAAAAAGAATGTATGTAGTATTAGAATACTTGGTCATGGTCTAATCCGTCATTTGAGAATTTCATGATTTAAAAATGCTGCATATTAGATCGCTGCTTGGAACAATCTGCGTTTTGTCCATATTTATACATAAAGTTGTTTTTATTTATGAACCATGCAGTACTATTGGATAAAACATAAATACGACGAGTGAAGAAATCTGAAAAAAATTGGCACATGGATTCTTAAACAAATTGAGTACTCCGAACACCATTGCGTCTTTTTATCATTATCTTTATCAACTTACTACGATTTTAAAAAGCACACGCTGTTCAAAAGCTCAGAGAGCGAGAGTAAAGATGTAAGAAAATTTACCAGAAAGTTTTATAGGGGGGGGGGGGGGGTTCACGTTTAATTTTCTCAAAAGCATGAGAAAAATCCTTTGTATTTACTGAACTGTGGTTATCTGTTTAAATTTTTATATGAAATCAAACAATGAAAGAGGCCGGACCAGGAAAAAAAAAATATATTGCTATATATTAAATATACTTTCCCAACATTTCTAGCTATGTTAAACTCTAAAAAATCGAACTCATTCATCATAATTATATACTATAACCAGTTTGGTAAAATTTTCAAGAGTTTCGGTCGAAATTCCCCAACTTTTGATCGAAATTCCCCCACTTTCGGTCGAATTTCCCCCAGTCTTGTTCGAATTTCCCCTGCGTCAGTGTGTACATATATTTTCGGAATGTTTTTAATTTCTCTGGCGATATCGTGTAAAATAATGCAATTTCTGATGAAGGGTGTGGTCCCGGTCCGAGAGACCCGAAAGGTGGTATAAAAATAGCTTCATGGAAGAGTAAATCCCGTAGATACTTGAACAAGCAATCCGGATCGGTCGAAATATGACCAGTTTACCCTAGGGATGCTTCCAGCCAAAGCGTTTTTCAAAAGCATCCAAAATTCATTCACTAGCGCCCTCTGGTTTTATTTTTAGAATTTAAATTTGTACATTTACTTTACATGTTTGTAATACATTTTATATAAACAAGCCATTTCATCGATAAATATCATCGAAATTAAAGGAGTTAAACATCTATTTTGAACATAGATTTTATTTGGATATGCTACGGAATCGACCCTACAGGAAATGTGGAGCCGCGCACTCTCTGTAATGTAAATGTACAAATCTAAATTCAAAACATTAAAGAGGGCGCTACTGAAATGATTTTTGGTGGCTCTGCAAGAAGCATCACTTATTCGAAACACGTGTCTGGTGCATGTAAATTGGTTTGGAATTTTCTCCGAGAAGGTATAGATTTGGAACCCTTCGACATTATTGACCAATTATTTTGATGAAGCCTGTGCCATATGGAATTAGCACTCATTAGTTACAAGAAGATAAGATATTTTCATATCTTATCTTCTTGTAACTGCATGAATCAAGACAGGATAGTACGATTTCCTTTTTCCCTTTATTATACTGTTTGCAAATAATAGATAGATTTATATTCCACGACATTGAGTAATTAATTATTCGGATGGATGCACATGAATATGTAAAGTGTGAAATTATCTCTTACATCTGCTATTTTGGTTATCAACTAACATAAAAGCAATACATATTACAATGCTAATCAATTACAATGATGATACATTTGATAAAATGAACAAAATGTTTGGCGAAATACAGTGTTATTTAGGAAAAGCAGGTGTGATATTTAGATATTAGATTTAGAAAACATCGAAGCATGCAAAGTTCACTTAATGCTATACACAAAGTTAATTTGACCAACACATGCCAATAATTATGATGATGCCTGTATAATATGAAACTTCCCACACATCAAGTGTCATACACTAATATCTATACTCCTATCGGTGACATAACATAACATTGTAATATTCCTACATCCCGTATTTCTTTCAATTCTAACGTTTAGCTTCATTTCTATTTTAGGACACTATCTGAACACTGCAAATCACACACTAAGCACATATATCATCTAAGGTATGGCATACATATACTTAATTTTTTCAACGTAGAGGATTTCACTGGTGTAAATCAGATTCACATACCATCGGGTACCTACATCCCGTGATGGTGACAGGCGATGCCGATTCCTATGTTTACGCCCTTCAATAAATAATAAGGTTCGTGTTGGATTCGAAAATCAAGGTGGACAATGTTTAGGTCAAGCAATGGCAATACGCAGATGATCATAAAAATCGAGTAAGAACACTATTTTTCAACCTAATCAAAATGACGATGTAGAACAAAGGAGGGGATCTCCAACAACACCAGGTTACAGCACCCACAGCAATGCCCCAAAACACTCAATGCAAAATTACAAAGCAGACACACACAGAAAGAGACGCATAAGGGACAAGAAACGTCAACGCACAACACAGAAACATCAAACATAAAGGACTACACATAAACCAAAGAGACCAATGGGCAACCGGTGCCATCTGCCACGGAAATAGCAGAAGGTGTGGTTATCCTAGATTACGTGCGCACAACCCTCCCACTTTTCCGATTACCCAGAGGTCTCGAAGAACGTACAATTGTGGTGTAAAACAACCTCCTCACTGTCAGATGACAACACACAAACAAGTAAATGGATATAAAAAGAGGGCGTACGTAATACAATCCGTGCTCTGCCGCCGCGAGCTCATGTATATTATCACCCGAGGAGTCCGACTGACATTCAGAGAGGACAGGTGATCGGGCCCTGTCTTCTCTAAAGAGGTTTGGACAGGGCCCGTCATGGAGTCCCCGTCGTCACAGTCAGTCAGAGTGCAAGTTTTAAGAATGCGCTTGTACAAGACTGTAGATTGGTCAAGTATTGGTCAAGTATGTAGGTACCGGTCATATTTTGACGTAGGTACCACAAATCTTTTCTCAAACACTGGTACTTGATACCTCCTTGTCATTTTAATAATTTCAACATATATTGTATATCTTACCATTAATTATGAAATATCATAATTTCCAGCATTTATCGAAACATAATCTTCACGTTGAGTGTACAAATCCAGCATAGACTGTACTATTAATTTATATTGAAGGGTTTAAACATACGAATCGGCATAGCATCTTGCCATGACGGGATGAAGGTACCAGCTAGTACGTGCATCTGCTTGACAGCAGTGGCTTTGTACTTCATATAGTTCTTTTTACTTAAGTTTCGATTACTACGGTAGTTTATTTCTTGAGGTATGAAAAGAAGGGATAATAACAGTACATGCTTTCCTCATGCAAATCGCTTAATATAGAAAGAATTTATTTTAGAATAGAGATTAAAAAAAAGTCGCAACTTCAAAGAAGATAAAAAACCAAGATCAACAATTTGTTTGAAAACGTCCAGCAACAAAATCCATCACCTTTGTGAAATTTCTTCATTCACCATCCCTATTTCTCAATTGGATCTTCCTACACTACACTTTATACCAAAACTTCACACGTCTCCTTACAAATTTCGATACATTGCTTATTCTAGCAACTATTCAACTACAACATTGTCTAGAAACTGACGTCAGCACTCACGGCTCTTAAGGAACACATGGCCAAATACTGTGAAACTTTTATGAAGAGGAATGGTGTAAATTTTAACTTCTTTTGGTCTATTAAAAATTCAGAGGATGTTATTGACATAATGAAATCAATAAATTTTCAAGCAGATGCGATTTCTTCATACAAATGTACACCACGCTTCCATACGACAAAATTGATAATCGATGGTCCAAATGGTGATGATATTAGATGGTGTTTTGATAGAGAGTGGAAGACTTATATTTGTACATCTGAATCAAAGGGTTTCTTCGCCGAAACAAAATACAAATCATACAAATTATAGACATGTGGTGACCTTTGTATTGCCTTCTCCTTCCTCTTGGACAACATTTATGTAAGATTTGTTGAGAAACTCTACAAGCTGTTTGTAGGAATCCCTATTGGTACTAATTGTGCGCCCCTTGTTGCAGGTATATTTTTATGAAAACGCAAGTATGAAAAAGAATCTATCCAAAATCTTCAAAAGCAAAGAAAACATGATGATGTTAAATGGTTCCTTGGTACTTCTTATTAAGATGATACTCTTACTATCGACAATCTTTTTTTTTTTTTAAAGTATAAAAATGTTATATATTCACAAGAATTGATTCGAAACATGGCAAACGTTAGAAACACAGGAGCACCATTTTTTGGACATAAGTATCAAAATTATTACTAGACAGATTCATACAAGTGTGTATGACAAAAGAGATGATTTTGGATTCAACATAGTAAATTTCCCTGGCTTGACGGTAATGTTCCTAGATTACCGTCATATTGTACGTACATGTACCTACATTTCACAGCTTATCCGGTATGCTAGAGCATGTACTGATGTTTTGGATTTTCATAGTAGAAATTTACAAATTACGAAGTAACATTTTAGGTCAAGGTTTTCGCTTTCACAAACTAGTAAAGACTTTCTTGAAATTTTAAAAAAATTATGGTAAATTTCTTTTGAAATTTGGACCAATACAGGCAACATAGTATATAACTTTTGGTATTTCACAACCTGCTTTTTATTGTGACTATGACACGCCGAAGTCACAAAAAATTGATAAACTAGGTTTAACACCTGTAATCCCTAGTGTACACAAGGGAAACCTAGTTTTCCGAGTGTAAACTAGGGTTTACAGCTGTGAAACCTAGCTTTTCTGTTGTGAAACCTAGTTTTACGAGCGAAAACCCAACTTTTCACTCGTAAAACCTAGTTTTTCTAATTTTCATTACATCGGCTCAAGAATCCTAATTATTAATCTTTAGCACGCGTAAAGTATAGTTTACACGCCAAAACCTATTTTATTGCATGAAACTATGATTAGCAAATGTGAAACCAGGTTTCTCTTAATAATTTCTTGTTAACACTACTTTCCATAAATCAAAATGCATTCCTGTGAATGTGAATATATATTTCATCCAATCAAACGAGCTCTTACTCGTGGTAATGGACTTTTCTTCCAAGTTTGAAAATTAACATTTTGACCAATCAGGATAGGTTTCACTTGTGGCAATGGAAATTTTATCCAATCAGAATGCGTTTAACGAACACTTTCGATATATATCAGTAAGTTTCTCTGCTGATTATTAGTTTGTGGGTTTGTTTTGTTCTTTTATTTACAGCTAGTGTCGTTTACATTTTCTTGTCGAGCACTACGTTGTTCATCAAGTAAAATATTATTCAAACGATCCAAGACAGATTCTATTTCAGGTAAATCAGCCCGCGAAAGTCGATCCATGTCTACAAGTTTTCAAAATGATCTTTTGACGGAAGTCTAGCTATTTCCTGTTCGACTCTGATTGGTTAGATTTTTCATCAACGAATTGAAACCAGCAATGTCCCGGAAATAGAAAAATTTCCATTATCACACTGTACCAAGCAATTTCATTAGATAAAATAACCATTACCAGAATGAAAGGGTTTATCTGATTGGCTAAAACTTTTGTTAACAGAAATTAGGAAATTTCCATTATCAGACTGTATCACGCAATTTCATTGGATAAATTACCATTACCAGAAAGAAACAGGTGATCAGATTTGCTAAAACTTTTGTTAACAGAAAGTGGGAAAATTTCCATTATCAGACTAGACTAAGCAAATTCATTGGATAAAATTACTATTACCAAAATGAAATGGTTTATCTGATTGGTTAAAAGTTTTGTTAACAAAAATAAGGAAAATGTCCATTATCAGACTGTATCGAGCAATTACCATTACCAGAAAGAAACAGATTATCTGATTGGCTAAAACTTCTGTTAACAGAAAATAGGAAAATGTCCAATATCAGAAAGTATCAAGCAATTTCATTGGATAAAATTATCATTACCAGAAAAAAAAAACAGGATATCTAATTGGCTAAGTCTTTTGTTCACAGAAATTAGGAAAATTTCCATTTTCAGACTGTATCAAGCAGTTTCATTGGATAAAATTACCATAACCAGAAAGAAAGAGATGAACTGATTGGCTTAAACTTTTGTTAACAGAAATTAGGAAAATTTCCATTATCAGACTGTATCAAGCAATTTCATTGGATAAAATTACCATAATTAGAAAGAAACAGATGATCTGATTGGCTAAAACTTTTGTTAACAGAAATTAGGAAAATTTCCATTATCAGACTAGACTAAGCAAATTCATTGGATAAAATTACTATTACCAAAATGAAATGGTTTATCTGATTAGTTAAAAGTTTTGTTAACAAAAATAAGGAAAATGTCCATTATCAGACTGTATCGAGCAACTACCATTACCAGAAAGAAACAGATTATCTGATTGGCTAAAACTTTTGTTAACAGAAAATAGGAAAATGTCCAATATCAGAAAGTATCAAGCAATTTCATTGGATAAAATTATCATTACCAGAAAAAAAAACAGGATATCTAATTGGCTAAGTCTTTTGTTCACAGAAATTAGGAAAATTTCCATTTTCAGACTGTATCAAGCAGTTTCATTGGATAAAATTACCATAACCAGAAAGAAACAGATGAACTGATTGGCTTAAACTTTTGTTAACAGAAATTAGGAAAATTTCCATTATCAGACTGTATCAAGCAATTTCATTGGATAAAATTACCAAAATTAGAAAGAAACAGATGATCTGATTGGCTAAAACTTTTGTTAACAGAAATTAGGAAAATGTCCATTATCAGACTGTATCAAGCAATTTCATTAGAAAAAATTACCATTACCAGAAAGAAACAGATTATCTGATTGGCTAAAACTTTTGTTAACAGAAATTAGGAAAATTTCCATTATCAGACTATATCGAGCAATTTTATTAGAAAATATTACCATTACCAGAAAGAAACAGATTATCAGATTGGCTAAAACTTATGTTAACAGAAATTAGGAAAATTTCCATTATCAGACTGTATCAAGCAATTTCATTAGAAAAAATTACCATTACCAGAAAGAAACAGATGATCTGATTGGCTAAAACTTTTGTTAACAGAAATTAGGAATTATCATTTACACTTATTTTAAATTGTCTTTAACACAAATTTTAATTATCATTATCAGAATTAATTTATGGTAAAAGCAGTTTTAACTTCTATCCAAAATGATATGAAAACATACTTTTCCAAGTGTAAAACCTAGCTTCACATAATTACGTAAACATAGGTTTACATTTGTGAATGCAAATTTTATCATTTTTGTGACATCTAGAATTAAGTATCATTACCATCTGTAAACCCTAGCTTACACTCGGAAAACTAGGTTTACCATGTGTAAACTAGGGCTTACAGCTGTGAAACCTAGTGTATCGAATTTATGTGACTTTGGCGTGCCATATGTGACATAAATATCAAAATACGAACGTTAAAGATAGCGAACATAACCATCGAAAATGCGTCAGAATTACCTTTTACCATGGATATGATCCTAATGCCACCAGACGAACATTAGGCTTGGTACTTGACTGATATACAGTCTTGTATCAGCGTATTCTTAAAAGAAAGGAGGGGATCTCCAACAAAACCTAGTTGCAGCACCAACAGCAACATCCCAAAACACCCACTGTAAAACACGAAAAAGACACGCACAGACAGAGACGCAGTAATGCAAGGAACGTCAAATCACAGAAAAACATAAAACACAAATGACTACACATAAACCAACGAGACCAATGGGTAAACGGTGCCGACTTAGGACGGCCATCTGCCAACTCAGTAGCAGACGGTGTGGATATCCTGGATTATGTGCGCACAATCCTCCCACTATTCCGATTACCCAGAGGTCTCGAAGAACGTACAATTGTTGTGTAAAACAACCTCCTCACTGTCAGATGACCACACACAAACAAGACCGCAAAACGCAGGGGCCCAAGCAACACAGATGAATATGTAAATGGATATAAAAAGAGGGCATGCGTAATACAACCTGTGCTTTGCCGGCTGTAGCGAGAGCTTATGTATGTTATCACCCGAGGAGTCCGACTGACATTCAGAGAGGACAGGTGGTCGGGGCCCTGTCTTCTCTAAAGAGATTTGGACAGGGCCCGTCATGGAGTCCCGTCGTCACAGTCAGTCAGCGTGCAAGTATTAAGGATGCGCTGGTACAAGACTGTAGATTGGTCAAGTACCAAGCCCAGTGTCCGTTTGGTGACATTAGGATCATATCCAAGGTATAAGAGGCGTTTGATGATTCTGACGCATTCTCGATGGTAATTCTGTCTACCTTTTATCCTTCTAATTTTGTTGATCATGTCACCATAACATGCAGGTTGCGAAATACCCAAAGTAATATACTCTGTTGCTTGTATGGGTCCGAATTTCAAAAGAAGTTGACAATGATTTTTGCAAAATTTCCAGAATGTCTTTACAAGTTTGTGAAAGCGGAAACCTTGACCTAAAAGTTTCTTAGTTATTTGTAAATTTCTATCATGAAAATCCAAAACATCAGTACATGCTCTAGCATACCGGATAAGCTGCGAAATGTAGATACCATAAGACGGTAATCTAGGAACATCACCGTCAAGCCAGGGAAAATTTACTATGTTGAATCCAAAGTCATCTCTTTTGTCATACACACTTGTATGAATCTCTTCATTAACAATTTTGTTATTCAGGTCCAAAAATGGTGTTTCTGTGTTTGTAACGTTCGCCTTGTTTAGAGTCAGTTCCTGTGGATAAATAACATTTTTATACTTTTCAAAAACAGGATTGTCGATAGTAAGAATATCATCCAGGTACCTAGAAGTACCATTGAAATATTTCACATCATCATGTTTTCTTTGTTTTTGAAGATTTAGGATAAATTCTTTTTCATACGTGTATAAAAATAAATCTTCAACAAGAGGCGCACATTTAGTACCCATAGGGATCCCTACAACCTGCTTGTAGAGATTCTCACCAAATATTACATAAATGTTGTCCAAAAGAAAGGACAAGGCAATACAAAGGTCACTACATGTCCATGATTTATATGATTTTTATTCTGTATTGGAAAAGAAACCCTTTGATTTAGATGTACAAATATAAGTTTTCCCCTCTCGGTTGAAGCACCACTTAATGGGTTTGGACAATTGATCATTAATCTTATCGTAAGGAAGCGTGGTGTACATATTTGAAAAATCGTATGAAGAAATCGAATTGGCTTGAAAATTTTCTAGATTTCATTTTGTCAATCACATCCCCTGAATTTTTAATAGACCAAAATAAGTTTACATCATTCCTGTTTAGAACAGTTTCACAATATTTTTGCTACGTGTTCCTTTATCATCGTGAGTGCTGACGTCAGATTTCAATACAAAATTGTAGTTGAGCAGTTGCTAGAATGAGCAATGTATCGAAATTTGTAGGGAGACTTGTGCAGTTTTGGTATGCAGTATAGTGTAGGAAGATCCAGTTTAGAAATAGGGATGTTGAATGAAGAAATTTCACTGTTGTGTTTGTTCAAAATGTTAGGAACACTTTCATTGCTTTTGATATAAAACTTGCAACCTTACTGACTTTGACGACAGGACTCCATGACAGGCAATGTCCAAACCTCTTTAGAGAAGACAGGGCTCCTGTAACCATATGGCCTCTCCCCCACAATATTTATGATGAATTATTATTTTATGTCGGGGAATTTGCACACTGTAGAAAGAGGAATAACTCTAAACTATATCGATGCATTTGTCAGAACACATAAGTAAATTAATTCCCTTGCATGAAAGAGGGATAATGTTACTATTAATTCACATAAAGATAATTTTGAAACAAGATTAGAAGCAGATTCAAGAAATATCAGTTAATAAGTTTATCTTAAGATTTTTAAGAGAAATATTTCATCAACTTTAACATGTTTAATTGTAATATTGATTTTTCAATACTTGAAAGTCCAGAGATTGATAAGAACTTTTAATTACAAAGTGGCTTTATCTATGAGTTGGAGAAATGATTGTCAATTCTACATATAAAGTACCAGCATAATGAATTTATCTACGTACAAACCCTCATAATTTCTGATGATTTTGAAGAGTTGTTGACAACCTTATCTTTGAGGGATGAACACGAAATTATCTAGAAATATGTCCATCATATTGTGCAATTCCCATCCCAGGTTTAAATACAATATGTCAATTTTCAATTGTCAGATTTACTTTCTCGTTGTCTTAGATAGCTTTCTCGCATGCAATGTATTCTGTCAAACAATGTTTCGTTGCAAAAACTTTGAAAAATTTCAACGATGTTTTCTTTCAACGACGAATTACAGAACAATTATTAATCACGCAACGCGAAGTACGAAGTATTGCTAGTAAGCTTGCATTGCCTTACACTCCGACCACATGTCCTCTCTGAATGTCAGTCGGACCCCCCGGGTGATAACATACATGAGTTCGCTACAGCCGGCAGAGCACGGATTGTATTACGTCCCCCCTATTTTCATATCCATTTGCATATTCATCTGTATTGCTTGGGCCTCTGCGTTTTGTGGTCGTGTTTGCGTATGGTCATCTGACAGTGAGGAGGTTGTTTTACACCACAATTGTACGTTCTTCGAGACCTCTGGAAAATCGGAAATGTGGGAGCCTCAGGATGTGCGCACTTAATCAAGGATAACCACACCGTCTGCTATTTTTAAGGCAGATGGCCGTCCTAGGTCGGCACCGGTTGTCCTTTATTTTCGCTGTTTTATGTGTGGTCCTTTGTGTTTGATGTTTCTGTGTTGCGCGTTGATGTTCCTTTCCCTTTTGCGTCTTTCTGTGCGTGTCTACTCTGTGTTTCTGCATGGGGTGTTTTAGGGTTTTGCTGTGTGTGCTACAACCTGGTGTTGTTGGATATCCCCTCCTGTGTTTCATGATTAATGTAGGATTATGACAAATAGTATGTATTTACAAAAATACATATGTGTTGATAACCTCGAAGACTCGTTTCCGTAGAAACGGGTATTGCAGTCAACTGTAAATTTCTATATTAAATCATTGTATCCTCTTATATCACTGTGGCGTATCCCGTGATTCGCAAATGATATGGTCTACGGGAATCCCCTTTGATTAAAGGTACAAATAGTCTAGCAGGGAATAAACTGTCAATAATAAAGTTTTATCGGAAATGGCTTTTAAGTATTACCATTTGAACATCTATATATTACTTGCATAAAATATCTCTCATATTTTTGTTTTATATACGTTTTACTCTCTGGTACACACGATTTCGGTAACTTTCGGAAATTGTTATTTGCATATATAGAATGTAGAAATATGTCACGTTTACTAAGGTCAAAGTGAGCACGCTACCACGATCAGCCAATCGCTTGAATGAATTGCACATCGTGGGATTACTACGTAACATGTAGTAAACCACGTATACAGTCTTTTTGAAAAAAAAACCTGTTTTTTTTTTTTTTTAAAAAAATCAGGTCGTACTATTATTTCATTAATTGCAAATACAAGGTTGATCTCATGTATATAGATGACAAATATGGATAATGACCATATCCCTGTATACAGCACAAAATCGATAATTCAGAAAATCAGAAACCGAAGGCATACAAAATCAGGACAAAACAGGAACCAAAGCAAACAAACAAAAACCTCCACCACATGAAAAGAAGCGAACTCCCGATATGGGAGTGAGATCAGGTGCCCAGGAGAAACCGAAGGCATACAAAATCAGGACAAAACAGGAACCAAAGCAAACAAACAAAAACCTCCACCACATGAAAAGAAGGATATCATGTTCCGTTCAAATATCCATTTTGAACATGGATAATCGAACACTTTCAAATGACTAACAGCGTGTAATAGTGAATGACGTCTTGAATGGGAGGCAGGTGTAGTCTGCTATACGTATGTGCGTTTGTAAACCAAATCCTTAATGAAGATTAACCTTTATTTAGTTATGGGTTTTTGTTCTTTTTGAATATTTGATAAAAACTGTGAATATATATATAATATATTATATCCAAAAAAGAATTTTTGTCATGCACAGCGTAATATATTTACAAATTTTTATCGAAATGTTAAAACAAATAAATTACAATAAAATTTCCATCATAATGTCGCAAAATTAATGTTCAGTTTCTCCTAACGTTTTCATCCATCTTATTGTACTCTTCAGGGAGTAGCGACTGTTGTTGACGTTATTGGACGTCATACTATTGTTCATTGTTTGTGCGAATTGGTTTGCATCTGTTTCGTCCTAGGTCGGCACCGGTTGTCCTTTATTTTAGCTGTTTTATGTGTGATCCTTTGTGTTTGATGTTATAATATATTATATATATAAACATATCAAAATTACTGTGGATATATATATACATTAAATAAGAATTGACTGTTCAATTTTGACAGTTTATTGGAGTATGAACTTTGGTTTGTCGCATCAAGTAGCGTAGCGAAGCGGTTTTACGCAAAATTTGTTATCCGACAAACCTAACCAAACCCAAATTTCGCAAATATACTCAAGAAATTAGTAATTTAATACATTGCGTATGAAAATATCAACTCTGTAGTGCCCGTAGGCGAACTAGTTCCCAAACGAAATAGAAATAATTTATACGTTGCAAGTTGAAGGCAGCAAATCTGTCAAAAATATTCGTTCCCCATTGGGAGCCCCGTTTTAAGAATTCATTACATCATCCGATGATATGACGTAGCATTTTGATGGCGCGTTCTGCAGTTCAAGTTCAAGGTCGCCGACATGGCAGTTATGTGTTTGGATTGTACACGCAGGAGCTGGGAGTTTATACAGACAGATTCTCTGTACTTATAGATCTAATACTTGCAGAAAACGACATGATTATGATCTATTGGTATCAGAATACCTTCCTAGAATTTAGTTAAATCATAAGTAACAGGTTAATTGTGAAAATTCATGACGATACTGTATCCTGATCGAGGCAGAGGTAGGTCGCCATCTTTTGATCTCTCATTTTCTATTCGCCGTTATTTTCTTCTAAATTCTTCATCTCGCCGAAAATAAGTCATTAGAAAAGTTTCTGGTTTCAATACTTCAAAGGTTCAGAACGATTATACCTGATAGAAATCATTTGAAACAGTGATCCTCGGTCCTTTTGAAGTTTTCAATCAACACTAGTGCACGTTGTCGTTGACAGTCGTCAGTCATTGGAAAATTTCAAACGCAGGTACTTGCTACTGTTACAACGGGAATGTAATTTTGAAGAAAATAGCTGGGAGTTTCTGTTTTTCTCGTCATTTACTGCATTTTCTGTCTTTCATCAAAATTTAAGGACAGGAAATGGTCTAAGAAAGTTCAAAAACAGGAGCATACATGTAGCAACCGAACAACGATGTAAAAACCACGTATACCGGTGTACATCATCGAAATTGTCATAAAATTTTCATTAATTCTGATATCGTACTTATATCTAAGGGCTAGTATTAACAAAACTATTTTTTCTTTGCATAGTTATCATTCGAAAACCGATCTTAGCAACATAATAAATGACTTTGATGGAAGTAGTTCCGGCTCTTCATGTATTTTATCGTATTCATTGGGGTATGAAGGTGTACAGTGGTGATCGTAGTAGTTTACACACCGTTTTTCGGAAACTTCGGGCACACCTCGGAAACTTCGTTAGGAAAAAGTGGTAATTCGGAAACTTCGGGCAAAATTCCGCCCTAAATTTACCGATGTTACCTAAAGTTCCTAACTTTCCGAATTTCACCGGAATAACCTAAATAATTGTATTTACCCGAAATCCAAAACGAGGCTGTGTGAATATTTATTATTATTGTTTATTTCTTTTAATAAATATATTATTTCGAAATTGATTTTCATTTGAAGGCATCAAATGTACAACAGATTCTATCTGATTGTCTAACGAGCATCATTTGCACCATAAAGTGACGAAAAAATTCATTTTCGTTTTCTATCATTGCAAACCACGGATCTGTTTTTTTTTACGATAAGTCGATGTTAATTTCCTCAAATATTAGAAAATAAGATATATTCTAGGATAATTTTGATATAAAATTTTAAATTAGTCAAGTGATCCCCTTTCCCTTTAGACGGCGTGGTCTGGGTCATCCTCCCCCCCTCCCCAATCAAACACAGACATATATGTACATTTTTTCACTCACTACCGAGAAATGACATATTGCATAATTATGATAATAAAACAGCTTTCTCTCTCTCTCTTTATTTTTATCTTTTCCCTTTTTTTTAAAATATGTATAGCTCTGCATTTTGTCGGATTCGGAATGTTCTAGGTCTACTTTCGGTTTCAAAACATTTTCGTAGCAGTAAAACTTGATGTTTTATATTTCTCCCTTGATGAAATGCACGAAACAATCAGGAATTTGATGAAGAATGATCATAGCCGTGTTACACTTTGAAGAACAGACTGGTAAAATGTCTGTACTGACAGCAAGGTATCCAAGAATCTGCAAGATGTGTAAGGTGGCCTCCGGTTTACATAGGAGTGACTTACACAAACAATTACGTGTTACGGCTGCGAGAGTAAGCTGACGTACCGATTCTAGCTAGAGCATACAGGATCGTGACTTCTATCGTCTATTCCGGAACGCATGCGCCGTCTCCTCGGGGGAACTCGCTTCTCGTCTATCTCGTTCCACTACATCCTTCCCCCTTTTGACGAAAAGGTCCTGGATTACCGGTGGAGGGAAGGGTGGTTAGGCTAGCAGCAACGTCGTGCGTCGGAAGTTTTTGATCGCCCTCGAACGGAGGGCTAAAGCCAAAGATATACCCTGGTTAACTACTATGGGTAAAGGAAACTACCAACAAAATAGGGTAACAAGAACATATATACAGCCCCTGGGTACCTAACAGTACTTCCTGAATCAATATATACAAATAATACGAGGGGCAGGGGACGACCCTGAAGAAAGGGTCAGGGATTTTCCATGTCCTTCCCCTTCTTCTAAAATAGCCAGGGGAAACACTAAAACCAAGGAGGCAGGGATTGGTTGGGGTTCTAAAGGGGGGGGGGTGCATATGGGCCCTAGCCCTAAAACAGGGCATTGGGACAGTGAGGGTTGTAGGGGGATGTTGGGTATTAAACGGGGAGTTGTGTCTAACCCCCCCCCCCCGAAAAATAGGGGAGTAAATAGTGAAAAAGGAGATAGGAGGTAAAAGGGTTGGGAGGGTGTAGGATTAGGGTCGCGAAAGTAAGGGTTATCATGTTGGGTCCGGTATGTGTACGTTTTTATTTTCTACTGGCGCGCATAGGGCCGCGAAGGGGAGAGAAGGGCCTGGAAGGCTGCCAAACCGTTAATGTATGTGGCCCTGCAGATTTCTTCAAAGGGGACCCCCTGATCCTGGCGATCATGTCAATAGTGACTCCCAGAAATACGGGGGTCATGGGGTATTGGACCCCAACGGGGAAGTTTGGGGAGTTGGACTCTACCAAAAGCCTAGAGATTGGGATCGCACGGAGGCCCTCCCGCTCTGAGGGCGTGAAAGAAGCAACTGACCCATTGATGCTGAAATATATGGAATGCCCGCACCGGTTCCACGACTCCACAGTGGAAGTGGACCCCCGGAACCCTTGGAGGATGAGGGGTCTAAAACCTTCAGAGGGTAAAGAACTAACCGCCATTTGGTGCTTGCGGTTTATCATCGAATGGGAATTTCCCGACAAGTCATAACCTGCAAGAAGTAGCGGTACACTGTTAGGGGTGTTATCAAGGAGGGACAACAGTACCGTTCCCTGATGGGCCAAATCACTGCTGCCCAAATCCATCCCCACTGGTCCAAGAGCGGAATAGGAGGACCTGAAGCCCTCGATAAGGGCGGGTATGTCTTCAAGGCTGGTTAGCTCCACCCTCTGGGTCGTGATCTCCTTGGTGGGGACCCAGAAGGCAGACTCCCTGAATGCCAGGAAATCCCCAGGGAGGCCGGAGGTGGAAACTACACCTCCGGCAAGGGTTATGGGGTATTGGGGGCGTCTTACCTCCACGGATAAATAATCCTCTATGGACTCGTCCAGACCGTATGGGGGATCCAGTTTGCCTGGACTCCAGAAGGAGTCCCACACCATGTTTGGTGCGAAACCGTGGGGGCTTAGGAGAGGCCTGCTGGGGGAGGGGGGCTGGTTTGACTGAAAAGTGGGGAAAGGGTCAGTGGGGGGAAGTTCTGGGTCTACTGGGGAAGGCCTTTGTTGTGGACGAATTTCTACGGTCTCCATGGGGTTGGGACTACCCCTGGTAGCAGCGCTTGGGGGTCCAAGGGGTACTTCCTTTGATGGGCTCTTTCCACGGCCGCGCCCCCTACCACGGGGAGTAGGTTTGACTGTGGGGGTTTCAGATTGGGCGGTGGGGGCAGGTGAAGGAGGTGAGGTATCCAAGTTGAGGGAATGGGGTGTGGGTAAGATTAGGGACATTAGTGGGACTGGTCCCTGGGTATTTGGCATGGTACTTGGTGCTGGGGAAATGGACATAAGGGGTGACCCACTGAGGGGGTCGGTTGGAAGGGAGTTAACTGACCCGGAAGTGTCTGACAGACCTGCGGGTCTTAGGGGGAGGTCCACAGAGAGGGGATAATCCCGAGGGAATGCGGACCTTTGGAGATCCAGGCACGTTGATCTTGGCACCATCTGTAGGAACAAAGCCAGTATCCGTGGGTGGATCAGGAGGGCGGGGTGCATGATTGTGCCTTGTCGAAGGGTATCTTCGGCCTCCTGTTTTGAAGGGGTAGCCAAACCTAAAAAGTGTGCCAGGTTGGCCACCCTATGCCATAAGGAAGGGTTGAAAGAAAACCCTGTGCACAAAAAAGGGTTAGCCTGAAGGCGGTTGATAAGCGCCTGAAAGTCGCCAATTGGTAGAGACAGGGCGTCCAGTAAGGTATTCAGAACACTTACGTAATATGGGGGGGCCTAGGCCCCCGAGGTAAATGATACTCATCAATATGGGTTGCAATTCGTGACCCAGAGTTGGAAACAAATGCACAGAAAGGCACAGGACAAGGTCTTCTGCGGTTCCTTACCCGATCCCGCTCCCTTCGGCGATCTCCGCCAAGGTCCTGATGGGCAGTGACCCTGACTTGGGTTGGGGGGGGGGGGGGTTGACCCTCAGCCTGGTGGGGGGTGTCCTGGCCCTTGTCTGGGTTTGGGGGGTCCTGATTAATGGGTGCAGGAGGGCAGATCTGGGATCTAGGGATGGGTGTCCCTCTAAACCCACTTAAAAATTGTGCGAAAATCTCACCCCTGCCTACTGGTAAAGGGGATGCTGGGAGCCTCACCCCTTGGGTGCAGGGTAAGGGTGATGGGGGGCAAAGCCTGGCCCCTTGTGAAGGGGCTAAACTTATATTGTCCTCTGCATCATCGAAGATGCCATCCTCCTCATCATTGAGGGAAAGTTCGTCCCAATTTGGACGAGTCCCCTCTGTATCTGGGGAGACGGATACTAAGCTGGGGGATTTGGGGGGTGAGGGAGGCTTAGGTGGTGACCCGTGTACCAATTGGTCCGGGTCCTGAGGGGCTCGAGACCCAGGGTCCGTCTGCGCTGAGTTCCCGGTATCCCGAGATTTGGAATCCCCCTGATCAAGGGGCTGAGGGGTTTTGGTTGGCTTGGAGGCCATAGCTTGATGTCTAGAGGATGCTTGGTCTGAAAAAGAAAAACAAACAAAGCACATAAAAGTAAGCAGCTAAAGCGTGTCCCTCTCAGGCCTTCCTTACTCTGACGAGCACGAGAGGTCTGCCAGGTCTGGAGATAGGCCTTTCGAGAGACCTGCCCCCAGTCTGTACTAGGACGAACATAAAAGTAACTAAAGAGGGGTTTAGCAACATAATTTTGGCAAATGTTGGAGTGAGCATATACTAAAAAGAACTAATATAGCGTAATAATGAAAGAGCAATATAATGAGTGGAGATATCATTAAGAAACTGATCAAAATTAAAAAAAAAGAAAAATGTTGACAGGTGATAATGGAGTGTGGAGAAATGATACATGAAAGCACAGATAGGCCAAATAAACACACCGACTACCAGTACGGCTATACAGTTAGAATAATGTGACATACAGCGCAACATTTCGCACATATACATAATATATACATAAGTGGACGTAGAAGTACGTATGGTATGAGCACTAGAAGCAAAAATTAGGGTGCTAAGCTATTAAAAATGTGTTGTGAAATATTAGCACCAAACCTTAATGAAAGAATGAAGGTTTATGATAAAAAAAGCAAATATTTACATGATTTATATATATATATACATGTATATATACACCTCTAAAACAGATAACATACGTACCATTGCAGATAGAGGTGAGGCTGAGAAAAGAAACAAAAAAAAAAACTAAAGAGAGTCAGTAAACGATCAGGCGAAAAGGGGGAGACTAAGGGAGGCGGTTACCCCCGTGAGAGGGGATGCACTGGGAGCAGAAGTACCGCTTGACCCAAATGGCGTAATTCTCAGTAATTCCCACGCACTTAGGGTGGAACCACCTCCTACATCCGTCACACTTCACCATGAACTCACCTCTATAGGGCAAGTTACAGTAGCAATAGGTCTTTTTAGCTTTGGGCTTCTGGGGTTTTTGGGCAATTGGGGCTGGGGAGGGGTCTGATGAGTCGGCAGTCGACTTAGTGGGGTGGCTAAAAAGTTTGTCAAGGGATAAAGTGGGGTCTTTAGAGAAGCTCTCTTGTAGCTCTTTAGCCCAGGGGGGAATGACCCGATCACGACAGGGTTTTAGTTTCTCATGGTGCATGACCTTGACATCCCCTTCCTTGGGTGAGAACTGGACTTCCACCAGCCAAGGGGTGTCAATTGCAGTGACGACTCCCGGGCCTTCCCAGATGGGGTTTAGTTTCTTGCCTTTACCCTTGACCTTGGAGTTTTTATAGTGCACCAAGTCACCAACCTGGTAGTAGGATTCTTTGGCCTTGAAATCATAGTCCCTACGCATGACCTTTTGGGCAGTTTTAAGATTGTCCCGGGCCAATTCATGGAATTCCGACATTTTGGAAATCAAGTCACTGACGTGTTTTTCTGGGGTGGTTAGGTCGCTTTCAGTTTCCTTGTCAGAGGGCTTAGGGCCATATAGGACAGATGCCGGGACATTGACCTCACGGCCCAACATTAGTTTATTTGCAGTGAAACCCGTTTGCCTATTCACTGAGGCTCGCAAGGCCCCGGCCACAGGTCCTAGGTAGAGGTCCCAATCCTCTGGCTGACCCTCAATGTAACACCTAATGGCATCCATGAGGGTACGGTTGTACCTTTCGACCTGGCCGTTGCCAGAGGGTCTATAGGGTGTGGTGCGGGCTTTGTGTATTTGCAGTTGGGAACAGAGGTTTTTGAATAGATCGCTTTCGAAATTTCTCCCCTGATCAGTGAATATTTCGAACGGGTACCCAAAACCGGCGAAAAAACCATCTATGGCTGCCCTAGAAGTGACCTCTGCCGACTGAGAGGGCAGGGGGACCACCTCCATCCATTTTGTGAATTGATCGACCATTACGAGTACATACTCATTGCCCCTGGGGGTGGGAGGTAAGGGGCCCAAAAAATCGAGGTGAACTCGCTCCATAGGGGCACCGGCCTGGTAGGTTTTGAGAGGGGATTTTGGGGAACTTTTGCCTTTTTTATTCAAACTGCAGACTCTGCATGAGAGTAAATATGTGCTTACACTCTGTTTGATTCGGCACCAATAGAAAAAGGTGCGTACGCGTGCGGAGGTACGATGAACCCCCTGGTGCCCAGAAGGGGTTATGTCATGACAAAGGCGTAATATTTCCTCTCTTTCTGATTTAGGAACCAGTAAACGATCGGGGTCGCCCTTGGTTTCCGGTCGACGCCAGATCACACCTTTGCTATCCATCCGAAACATAGTGCGATTCTTAAAGTGGCTCTTGGAAGAGCTCCTCCTGGGTCGGCTCGACCCCATCGGACAGATAATCCCAAAGGAATTGTATGTCTCTGTCTTTCTCTTGGAGTTTCGCGAACTCCTTAGGATTATAACTTGACAGCATGATACCCTCTTTACTTGCCTCAGAATCAGGTGCTTTGCGAGGGGCGTGGGGCATGCACCCTCAACATCCTCATCCGAGGAGGAGGGTTTCTTTCCCTGCGAGTCGGACAGGGGCTCGTTTTTGGGGTTGGGTTCAGTTTTCGGGGGTGTGGATTGTTGGGCAAATGGTTCAACTGGGTCGGCTGATGGTTGACCTTCCGGGCTGTCTTGGCTGTCATGGGGCCCGGTGGATGTGTTACTGGGGTCAGCTGTACCCATGGGGGCACTTGGGAAGGGGTGCCGGGGTCGGTATGACCCTCATGATTGTCATTGGATGGGGGTGAAGTCTCGTCATTCTGTTCATGGGCTATCTTTTTAGGGGGAGGAAGTTGTACTGTGGGTGGGACGAGGCGTGCCCCGTGACAACATGTACTTGGGGGGCATTTTCTTCCTGAGTGTTTGTTAGCGAGTGGGGTATTATCAATGCGAGGCACCTCTAAACCCCTTATCGTTGCCGGAAGCAGGGGGCTTTCACTCTTGTGAGAGAGAGGTTGTGCGTCATCAACCTCCGTGTTAAAGTCTAACCAGCGCTTGTACGTACGCAAACAGTATGTACACCAGCCACATGGGAGTGATGAGGACCTAGGTTGCTCACACAGGGGATTAGCCTCTCTGGACAGGGCGTCGGCATTAACGTGCTTGACACCCGGCCTGTGTACTATCTCCATGTCGAACTGGCTCAACTCCTCAAGCCAGCGGGCTAGTTGACCCTGCGGGTGTTTAAACATGGTGAGCCATACAAGGCTACTATGGTCAGTTCTCACTGTGAACTTACGTCCCAGGAGATAGTGGCGAAAGGTCCTCGTGAATAGCACAACAGCTAAGAGCTCCTTACGAGTAGTGCAGTATTTTCGCTGTGCGGGCTGGAGCACAGCACTGCTATAGCCAATAGTACGCTCTTTGCCATCTTGCATCTGGCTCAGTTAACCCCCTACTGCATAGTCGCTGGCATCGCAGTCGAGGTAAAATTGACCATGGTTATTGGGGAATGCGAGGACGGGTGGGGAAATGAGGGCTTGGATAAGGGTGTCAAAGGCTTCTTGTTGCCTTTCTCTCCAAACAAAGGGTTTTCTCCCTGTGAGCTGGTACAAGGGTTCCGCTATTAAGGAGAAGTCCTTAATAAATATGCGATGATAGTTCGCGAACCCTAGGAAACGCTCAATTTCTTTGGCGTTAGTGGGGACCTTCCAGTCTCTGACTGCGGCAATGTATTGGTCCCCCATGTGCACACCTTTGGTATTAACAGTTCGACCCAAAAATTCCACTTCAGGGAGGAATATATCGCATTTTTTGGGTTTGAGTTTGAGACCATACTCAAGGAACCTCTCAAAAACTACTCTGAGGTTCTCAACGTGTTCCTCTGCGGACTTGCCTAAGACAACCATGTCGTCTAGGAACGCCAAGATTATGCGCCAGTTCAGACCGCGCAAAACAATATTCATAGCTCGAGCAAAGGTTGCTGGGGCGTTACAGAGCCCAAACCCCATACGGGTAAATTCAAACAAGCCATATTTGGTGATAAAGGCCGTTTTCTTTCGGTCTTCGGGGGCTACATGAACCTGCCAGTAAGCTAGGTTTGCGTCGAGTTTAGAGAACCAGACATTCTCGGCAAGGGAGTCCATGCACTCCTCTATCAGAGGGAGGGGGTACACATCTTTCACCGTGACGCTATTTAATTTGCGGTAATCTATGCACCACTTCATATTGCCATCTTTTTTGCGAACTAGGACAGGGACTGATGCCCATTCGGAATTAGAGGGCTGAATAACCCCACTTTCGAGCATTTTATTGAGATGGGCCTCCTCCTCTTTCTCGAAACCCATGGGGGTGCGGCGCATTCTCTGTTTTACCGGTTTCGCGTCACCCGTGTCAATGCGGTGCTCCACCACATGAAAATTCCCAAGATCAAATTCGTGAGAGGCAAAGATGTCTTCATATTCTATGATGAGGTTTGTGACTGCCTCGTTGACCTCAGCTGGGGCAGATTTCCTTACTTGTTCAACGAGGGAAGCTACGTGGGGAGGGGGCGTATTTGAGTTAGAAATATAGGTGGGTACGGTAGTGCTGGCTGGCTCGACTACATTGACTCTGGGGGTTTCAAGTTCCTCGCACTCATAGGCATTGCCTACTCGGGTGCCTTTATGTAGGGTCAGGTAACGGTCAGAGAGGTTAAGTATGCAGACCTTTGCTTCTTTACCCGGGGCATGGACTGTCTTGGCCATAACGGTGCCAGGTGGGAGCGAACGTGAAGGTTCGATGAGGAACCCATCCATTTCAGCAGAGAGTGCACAATGCATAATTTTAACAGAATTCGGGGGTAACACTTTGCGCTTTGTCACGCACACACGGGCTGACTGTGTCAGGGTAATGGATTTGTCTTTAACCCATAGTAGGCCCGCGGTACAATCAATAAATGCACCTATTCGCGAAAGAAAATCAATGCCCAAAAGCATATCCTCCAATAGTGGACCTTTGTAGACCACAGCAGTGGTCTCAAATTGACCTATTTGGACCTTGACCGAGTCCAACTTGTCTGCGGACATGTAGTTCGCGTTTGCTGTTTGAAAGCGTTTAGACCCCTTGATTTCTGGCTTAGGGTCAAGGATTTCATAGAGCCTATCAGACATTAAAGTGGCTTCCGCAGCAGTGTCCACTTATGCACTAACCTCTACCCCGTTTACCAAAATTTGTGCTCGCCAAGCGCGGTTGGTGCACGCAAGTTCTGTGCCATCTAAAAGGGTGCTTAGGCTCATGTCGTCATTGTTTGAGAATCGTACTTTGCGTCCACTTTCTGGGGTCTGCGAACGACTGCGTGGGGACCTGCCAGGGTTATCGCGTCTATGGTAGGGAGAAGGGGAACGTCCACCCTCGTAAGGGGTAGTTTTGTTTTGCTTCGGGCACTCCCTACTAATGTGCCCACGTTGGTTACAATTATTACAGGTGATCTGTGAGTTACCCCTACCTGATCTCTCCCTGGGGGATGGGCCACGTGAGGGGGTGGTGCCCCTATACCTACTGTGAGGGCTGAAACTTCGGGGTCGCCCAGAATTTGAATAACGCGAGTCACTATCGGGTGTAGGGCTGCGTCCCCTCTGACGGTAGGGTTCGGGGGAGAATCTGGACCTACTATTACGGGGGTCTGAACTCTCACGAGAACGGTTTCGATTTTGTAGCGTTCGCACTGCTGTTTCAAGTTGTGTAACCCTGTCTTGGGTTCTCCGTTCATACCTGTGACTTGACCTTGACCTCTCTTGTGAGTCCCTGTCTGGGGATCTGTTAACCTGCGATACTTGCCTTCTTGGCTCGGTGGCTGACCTTGCCATTTTGAAGTTTTTCACGATCTTAATTGCTTCCTCAAGGGTGCGAGGGGGTGATTAATCAAATGCCTTCCGGCTTCAGCGTCTGCACACCCCAGTGAGAATCTCATCACCATCTACTCATGCAAAGTTTCGTGGGAGGTCGTGGTTCCAAGGGCTTGCTGGGCCAATGACATAACTCTGTCCCCCCACTCCTCGAGGGACTCCTTGACACCCTGGCGCATAGAGTTAAATTCCAAATTGGCAGCTGGGCGCAATGCCTCCTGCCCGAAACGCTCACTCATGCGGGCAATAACACCGCCGATGGATGGTGCATTTTCACGTCTACATAACAAATCATAATAGTCTAAGGCCGTACCTTCCAAAGCTAGATTCATACCGAAGAGTCGTTCACTCTCCCCCAGCCGTTATTATCGGCTATGGACTGAAACTGTCTGTAAAACGGCCCCCATTTTGTCTTGCCGTTATATTTAGTGAGGGTCTT
Source organism: Pinctada imbricata (assembly GCA_033119305.1). Taxonomy (NCBI): domain Eukaryota; kingdom Metazoa; phylum Mollusca; class Bivalvia; order Pterioida; family Pteriidae; genus Pinctada; species Pinctada imbricata. Next base: position 40,178,764 of record VSWD01000007.1, on the reverse strand, counting down.
AATTTGGGCTGTTATATCCCTGGTTCCCCCTCCCCTCGCAACTGGGGGTGGGGAGGCATAGGGGTTGACATCCAAGAAGGTGGATGTACTAGTGACCGCTTGTCCTGGGCCAAACATTTGCTGGGCTCCAAACCCCTGTGATGGGTAATTACTAGGGGTATTGCTGGGTGGGTAAACCATATTTCCGATTCCCTGATTAGGGCCAAACAATTGGGGTGTACCGTGCCCCTGTGACTGGGAAGTACCATGACCCTGTGGTGGGGGAATGCTGTTGACCTGTGGAGTAGGGGCACCGTGACTCTGTGCTGCTACTACAGGGGTGCCATGACCCTGTGACTGAGGGAGAACATGACCCTGTGGTGGAAGGGTACCGTGACCCGGGAGAGGGGGGTGCCGTAACCCTGTGATGGGGGTGCACCGATACCCTGTTGTTGGGCTGACCCTGAAACCTGTGTACCATTGCCAACTACGCCCGGGGACCAACCCGACTGTAATGTCAAACTCATGTTAACTGGGCTAGTGGTTGTGGCATTATGAACAAGTGGACCTATTGGGCCCTGACTACCCTGGATGGGAGTCGAGAATCCCTGCCCCAGATTTGGGAATGTGTGATAGCTAGGGGGTGGGACTTGAACTTGCCTTGACGGGCCCCCTAAACATGGGGTACTAGAAACATGCCCATATGTCTGTGTATTCCCTTGTTGGGCTCCCATAGTTCCTACCGCCCCTGACTGACTCTGGACCCCTGGGTAGGGGACGTTGGTTGTGGTTCCGAGACCCTGTGATTGCCCCTGTGGTTGGGCTGTGGCATACTGACCTTGTCCGCTGACCGGACTAGACGAGACACTAGGGTTCGTATTTGTATTTGGGGATACATTGGCGAGGCTTGGCTGGGGCGTCATGTTTGCTTTGGCCAGCGACCCTCCACGATCAAGTTTGTCAAAAAATCTATCTAACTCATCTCTAATATCATCTCTAATCTCATATCTAATCTCATCTCTAATCTCATATCTAATCTCATCTTTAATCTCATCCCTGAGACCAGAAAGTCTCCTATCAAAATCATTTTTTAAATCTCTGATCTGATCATCAGGAAAACCAGGTGGGTGCTGATCCATGGGGACCCTGTTGAGGCCCGGGGGAGGGTTTACTACACCTGGGGTACATGACAGGATTGCATCGGAAACCAATTTTCCGCGACCAGGGGGTTGGAGGTTAGACCTATACCCCTGCATTTGCCTGTCCAGATCGTCTTGCAAATCACCCAACGATTTGCCTATACTACTGTCCATTGTACGTTATCAACACAAACAAATTATAGTCAAGTACAAAATACACATCAAATTTATTAAGCAATAAGATAAAATGACGCTGGGCTGGTAGGGTATGGCTTACTTTACCCTCTACCAACTCGCGACGGAAGTAAACAAACAATTCAAAATGGCGGACTTTTCTAGATCCGGTCACGTGACCAAATTGGCGGGAAAAGGCCCTAGAAGGCTCCCCGCTTCTGACAATTTTTTAACCACTAAAAGCACTTAGAGGTTGTACCTCGTCGCCAATAAGGTGGCCTCCGGTTTACATAGGAGTGACTTACACAAACAATTACGTGTTACGGCTGCGAGAGTAAACTGACTTACCGATTCTAGCTAGAGCATACAGGATCGTGACTTCTATCGTCTCTTTCCGGAACGCATGCGCCGTCTCCTCGGGGGAACTCGCTTCTCGTCTATCTCGTTCCACTACATGTGCATGGTTGAATTGTTGCATGCATGTACATGTACTGATGAATGGTACCAAGGATGTATATAGTATGTATAAAAAACAACAACAAACATGGTCCAAACATAATGAAGGAATCGCAAACTACTGTCAGAGCCACTGCATTCAATCCAATAATCAACGATTGACGTACGGATTGCACTGACCCATGCAGTATTCTGGAAATTCAATGGTAGGTTAGTACATGTAGTACATGTAAAATGATCTGATGATGTATAATATCTATTTCGTTTCGTGATTCGGGCTTGGACCGTTTTATTATGCTGCTGTTGACTGATAATCCTTACTCGGGTAAGAACTATCAGTCAATGGCAGTGTAATATAAGTACGGTTATTATGCTACCGTTGACCGATAGCCCTTAGGCACGGTCCATTTGATATTCTGGGGGGGGGGGGGGGGGGGGCTTGGGTTTTTTGTTGGAGCAAGATTATTTTTTTCGCCTCGGACCGTGGCAAAATTATTTTTTTTCTTGAAAAGTCAGAGCAAGGAAATTTTTTTTTAACAAACTGATGTGCATATATATTAAGAATGTGTTTTATCAATATAGATATTATTTATATTTTTACTCAAAATCTAAATATTAATGTATACTTTATTTTAATGCAAGTATTCAATTCAATTCTAAATAGAGAGATAAAAGATTTCTGCAATACAATTCTAAATAAACAAAATTTATATAAGGTACATGAATATAAGAGGGTCTTTGGGGAAGGTCTTCTAGACAAATATAAGAATGTAGAATTGTAAAATGGTGATTAACTGAAGTTCTCCTTCCAAGCTTACAAGAACATAAAATTGAGACTCTATGGGATACATGCAACATGTATTAATAGTTATACATAAGTATTGTTTTAACACTTTTGATTTCTTCAAATATATCAACTTTGACATAAGCAAGTAATGATTGATAGAAAACTATGGCGAGCGAAGCGAGCCAAAAATTTTTTGACAGACAGAAAACTGCAGCGAGCGAAGCGAGCCGGAAAAATTTCAAGAATTTAGCAAAATTTTATGGTAATTCTTCAAATTAAGATTATTTGTAAGAGCAAGATAATTTTTTTCTGTCACACCATAAGCAAATTAATTTTTTTCATCAAAATTCAGAGCAAAATTATTTTTTTCGAAAAAACCCAAGCCACCCCCAGAATATCAAATGGACGGTGCCTTACTCGAGTAAGTCGACAGCAGTATAATATTTGACTGATAGATCGATCCTTACTCGGGTTAGGACTATCAGTAAATAGCAGCATATTAGAACGGTTTGTGCCTGAATAACAAAATTAAGAGATTATGATTTAAATCACTGTCCACCAGTCTTTACAAAAAAATTCAACCACTGGCCCGAAGACAAGCTAGACATTGAAATTGCCCCCATCTAAAACGTATTTGGCTTGATTGCAAAGCAATTCCAGTCTATAAATTGACCATGTCCGCCTGTCTGTCTATCCGTCTGTCTGTCATCCATTATCAACATTTCGGTTAAAGTTTCTGGTTAAAGCAAAATCTAAGAAACTTTACCTTGACCTTGGACTTTGACGTCATTAAAGATTTTGGTTGAAGTTTCTGGTTAAAGCAAAATCTAAGGATCTTTATGCAGTAGAAACTTTATGTTATACATGTAGGTTGTAGGGCTGAGCGGTTTTATCGTGGTACCGGTATATTGCATTACGAGGCTTCGCAATACGTACCACGGTATTTGTTTTCAAAAACCGGTTTTTGACGGTATTTTTATATTCATATTTTCATGTTGTTTCTTTGAAAATAATTAGCGAACGCGAATTACTACTCAAAATACATCAATAGTTAGGGTCATTTAAATTGTACAATTTTCTGACTATAGCCATTTTTAAACAAGACGAAGTGTCCGTACTATGCTACACAGTCTGACACTTGTTTGACCTTACGTCAACACACTGCACAAGTCAAAGACAAAAGTATATAATCATTTATTTTGGTATACCAATTTGCAAGAAAGACTTGAACATATTAGCTCGATTCTTAGCAAGTATCTAGTTCATGATTGGCAGATTGTAAAAAGTACAACGTTATTGTGTTTGAAATTCACGGGTGTGAGCCTTTCCTCTCATTTATTCAATTAGAGTAGTAAGTTTTTGAGCGACTTTTTGCACTGTCTGTATGTCCACGAGTGTCTGCTGTTGTCCTAGCAGGCAGAATTGTCACATTCTTGCGACACACAGCAAGTTTGGGTTAACGCGCATTACATGTACCATAATAAATGCACTTGCTGTGTGTTGCATACCCGTAACAAGACACAAATTATGACACTTATTCTCTGTATGGAAACATTTTCAGATTCTTTAAGTAAAATTTTGAAAGCAAAATTGAAGTAGGAAAATGAAAAAGATAAGGAATATCAATGTTATAAAATATTGCAATATATCGCAATATTTTCCTAAATATCGTAATATATCGCAATATAAATTTGACCTGTGACACTCAGCCCTAGTAGGTTGCCTTTGACAAGACCTTTCAATTGATCTCGTAACATTTGACCTAGTGACCTTGACCTAGGGCTTTGACCTAGTTAATGATTTTGCTTAAGTTTCTGATTGAACCAAAATCTCAGGAGCTATATACATAGTAGAAACATGATATTATACTTATTGGCTGCGTTCGATTAGAGGACTCGTGTCACACGTGTTTGACTCTTGTTAAATTAAATGACAAGTGTCGCGACCCGAGTGTTGAACACGAGTGACACGAGTATACTCCCCAGTTTACCGGGAGTAATCGAGTGTTAAGATGGCGGACAAGGACAAGCAATCGATTTTGAAACATTAGAAAAGACAAATAGTGTTGATTAAATACATTTTAACAACAAAATATAAGGGATAATTTAATTCCTTAAATATTCAATGAAAAAAAAATGTATTTTGTGACCTCAGGGGCTTTAGTTAAGTTAGGGGGTCTTTTGTTTACATTGGACACGATTACAACTCTTGTCATTCGATTAAAATCAGCGAGTTACACAGAGTGCGCATGCGCTTCTCTATCACTCTTGACTCTAGTGTTGTTCAAATCAAACGCAGCCATTGGTTGCCTGTGACAAATCCTTTCAATTTATGCAGTAACATTTGACCGACCTTGACCCAGTTAGTGACAAAAACTTACTTTGCAATCCAACCACACTGTTTTTAGCAGTGTTTTATTTGTTTATAAAATATAATTGCATTATTGCATTTCTCTACCATAACCATATAATTTACGACTAAGTGAGAACTATACAATGATATCAATATGGTAATGATAGGAATTTACCTTTATGATTTATTGTTAGATGATGTGATTTAGATGTTTGTTATCATCACATTTTTTTTTCTATTTCATTTAAAAGTTGAACTCGTTTTATTTCAGGATAATGAGAGTCAACACATACAACATGGTCAAACAGAAATGATTGATCATGGATTGGTGTAACATAGCTTCCTTCCTTCATAATTTGTGTATCTTGGACACCAGAATCAAGACAAGATGAAGAAAAATTAACATATTTATATCATGTATATGGCATGTAATACATGTATATGAAATGGCAAAAACATGTGGTTTCTAATTTACTCAGATTGAGAAATTTAATGTCGCAATATAAAAATAACTTTGTTAGGCTGTTTGTTCATCTGTCTCTGACTGTTTGTCAGTCTGTCAAATATTTGTCTGTAACTTACTTGATATACATCAAACATTTTTTTTAAACTTGCAGAGATAGTAAAGCATGATGAGACTCAGCAGGTCAAGGTCACTTTCAAGGTCAAAGATCATTACGAAACATTTTTAGTTAAAAATTTTAAAATTTCATTTATTTTTCATCAAAAGGTTTTGAAACATTGTATAATTCAAGAAATCGGCATGTGATATATTAGGGCAGGGACAATACTGCACCAGCCGATCCGATACGTATCATGATACCTGATATCGGATATAATATGTATCGCAATACTAAGTAAATTGATAAAACCTTCTCAAAATCATATTTGATACTATTTATATACATCATGTATAAGTAGCTTTTTTCATTCAACAGGTTATATGTATTCAATACTAGCTTTCTGACCAGAATTTTCCCGATTTCTATCACATGTACTTCATAAACCAGGAAACCAAATGTTTACCTCACCAATCTTGTGCTGTACTTGGCATTTCTAACTTAATCCACTTCCCCAAAGCCATATTTCACTTTCTCCGAATGTTACATGTACTTTCATTTTCTCTGAAAGTTATTTTTGTTTTTGGCGTGGGGGACAAAAATTCAGAAAATTCAATAAATATTTTTTTTTGTAAATTTTAACTTTGGTGTGTTTGGATATATGGATACTTGGATCTCGAAAAAAAAATATTGTGATGCATTGATGAATCAGAGTATTGTACCAGCCCTATAATATATGTCACAGGTTTTTAGATCATATGTCACATAGTTGTGAACTTAAGTGAAAAGGGAGGGGGATGTTCATTGAAGATTCATGATCATATATATATGGCTACATTATCCATAGCTAATTGATATGCATCAGAATGAAGTATGTTTAGAGGCTAAAGTCTAGCTCAAGGTCATTTTCAAGGTCAAGGCAATGTTTTAGGGTCAAACATGTGACAGGTGACTTACCTGTTCTTGAACAGTGTTATTCTTGTACTCAAATGTAGACAGTAATTTACCATCTACTGCCATTCACACTTGCTGTCTTTTGACAGTTACAGTTGTAAATTTCTTCGTGTCAGATTGATAGTATTCTACATGTACTTCATCAGTTGCAAGAAAGGAAATAAATTGTAAAGCAACTGGGTTTTGGTATCTAATGTTAATTTTTTTAGCTATACCTTCTTGACCTAGAAGGTGTTGAATATTGACCCACATTATACTTGAGCTGAATAAGCTATAATAATTACAATTACAATGAAATTGAAAGGGTTAAAAATCTTTGCAAAAATGTATATACACAAACATGTCAGCACAAAATGCAAAAAAAAATTACCACCTTAGCACTTACAGAAGTTGGATCAGCCAAAGGTCTATAGATCATGTTTACACATGTAAATTTATATTGATGATGTGATTAGAATCATTAGATCACTTATTTGAATATCAGTTTATACATGATCATGCTCATCATTTCATTATGTTACACTTCCTTTTGATTTCTACTTTACACACTACAAAGCAAATACAACATGCATATGCAGAAAACTTTATTCAATGTCTGTTATTCAGTATACATTGTATGACAAGGTTAACTTCAAAATCAAAGTCACATATTGAGGGTCAATCTGCAACGAGCAACTTGCCCTTTCCTTGAACAAATCAGTTTCCGGTCCTCCTGGTTATCAATTTTATTGTGTTGTTTGCAGAATTGTTACATATACATAGCACTCGAGAATTTTTTAATGACCGGAATCTAGATCAGAGGTCAAGTTAACAATAGACTTTCTTGGCAAAACTTTGTGACAAAACTTTTTCCCCTCTACATGGTTTTCAAAAACATTTAACATAATTATCTCTTAGGAGCCAAGGGTGTATTATGCTCTTAAATAAAGGTAAGAGGTCAAGGTCACAATATACTTTTTTATGAAACTGTGTCCTGTATTTACGACCTCAATTCCTAAAAGTTTGTGTTAATTACCTTGGGAAATGTTACCAAAATACGATCTGTGAAAATTTCAATAATTGTCGCTTATTTACACCATACACCATACATGCATGCATCCCACTATTCTGTACTATCGTAGAAGGGGTGAGTACTATACAGTAATTGTCTTATATACACCGTTGTAGCAAGTATATCAGGGTAGCCGACAGACAAGATATGGACTCTGATCTCCGCTCAGTTTATGCCAAAACAAAATGGTGGCCAAAAAGGTTTTCGCTAAAATGTTGATTAAAACTCTAAGATCAGTTTGGAAACATAAAAACTTGGTACAATCGGTTTCCCTATTTCACTATGACGGACTTGTATACTAAAATGTTAAAAAGAGGAAAGTTTTTGCATCTGAAACTATGATTTCCACCACCACGAATTTTCCCGTCCTCTTCCTTCACCAGTTACATCCGGGCAGAAGGTCTCGGGTTTGATTCCTGGACCGGCCACATGCATTTTTCATTCTGCCTATCACAATTAGTGCAAAGAGCTGTCATAAGATTGAGAACACCTTAGAAAGAATTTGTTAGATATAGAGTTGTACATGTAATGGTAGTTAGACAAGAATTTTAACAGATTGGTCTAACAAATTATAAAATATTGAGAAGGACAAAGGAACCCCAAATGATTTTTATGAGGGGAGTGGCAGGAAGACTGCACCCTCCCCAAGAAAAATGTCCAGAAAGTTTGCACCTCCCCAAAAAGAATCTAGCCCGAAGGGTCTGCTGAATTGTCTTTGGTCATGCATCCGCTAAAGAACAGAAAACAAATCGGGGCCCTGATCGAGGGTCTCCATAAAAACAACAATAACTAAACCCTCCACGCCTCTCCATTGTACAAAATGCTATTATGTTTAAAAGCCACGACAGGGACGTATTATATAAGTCCCCGGCTAAGGACAGCTGAAATTCTAGAAAATCAAAAAAACACACTCACAAACACACAATGAGGATATAAAAAAACACACATAGAACTTGCCTGAAATTGCAAACAAGTTCGATCATTTGCTCGGTTTATAGTCGGTACACAGCTGTAAAATCAGCTTTTTATGTAGGAATATTATATATTACTTATTGTCTTTTGAAATTACATTAGTTTTCTCAATTTGAAATTAAAAAATCTCTAAGAATTTTTTAAAATGCCGAAGTGTTTCCACTGCGAAAAGTACAACTTCGTCGATCAGAGGAAATTCGAATTGTTTATATTCAACAATCTTTTCTTAGATGAGATCTTTTCTTTAGTTCAACGATCTTTTCTTATAATATTTTTCTAAAATCGGATCTTTTCTTTATTTTTTTCATTTATTGTACACAGGGGGGCGAAGCAAGGTTTTTTTTTTTAATATTTCAATGACTGACGTGTCCCTCTTTCCATTTAATCAGCTACGTAACGTACAGCGATATTCTGCAGATTCCATATATCTTTCATATAGAATCTGTCGAAAATCGTTGTACATAGCTGATTAAATGTAGCGAGGGAAGGGGGGGGGGGGTTGGATTTCGATGGTAGAATGATTTCATGGAAATAAAAGAAATCTGGCTACGGCCCCCTGTGACTTATTCAATACCAAATTTGACCGATGTATGTGCGAATTAATCTAGACAATCAGGGGAGGGGAAGAGTTATAACAGCGTGAGCGTATTTATTTAAGAAAAAAAAAACGTCCCTAGTATTGCAAATTGCCAATAAAATAGTATATGACTATGTTTGGAAATTTTCAAGGGATATACCCCCCTTCTCAATTACACCCCAGCATACACATGAATTCCCGAACACATATTGCATTCCTTTTTTTTACATAATGGAAATTTCGTTTTGTTGAAATCAATCTTAAAACTACCATTACCCCGAAAAACCCGAAATATTACGCTTTTTCCTAAAAAACCTAACTAAAATACCTAACTTTCACGATTTACCCTATATTTCCTACCGAATATTAATAATTCGGAAACTTCGGTCAAAGCGGTAATTTTCGTAAAGTTAGGATTCGGAAACTTGGGTAGGATTTTTCCGAAATTCGGAAACTTAGGTTAAGGAGAGAAAAAGTTATTTCTTATGAATGAAGAAAACAGTAAAAGGAAAATAATTCTTATAAAATGTTCTTGTACAAGTGGTGGAGGAAGAATGACATTTGCCATATTGTGTATATGCAAACAAGCATCACAAGATATATACAACAATAAATGACGATATCTTTGTAAAGATAAATTAAGAATTATAAAAATCTAAGAAAATAAAATGGGTAAACATGAGGATTTTTGCGGGCAATTCCTGGTCCCGGTAACTGAGCTGCGTTTGTAGGTGTAGAGAATGTCAAAGAATTATATTGTACATCGTTTGCTAAAACTGAATCATGTTCGAATACTCTCAAGAGGAATCTATTTGTCAATTTTTTTCAATTTCTCGGAAGGCCCGGACTCCCATCGATAGGAGGAACATCCTCCCATATCCTCCGGCCTTACAATCTATCTTGAACTCCCTCCGCTTACTCGATACATGTATTTCCCTGATCTCCCACAGCACGAAAATTCGAGTTTCCATATTTTGGAAACCACCTAGAAACTGCATAGAAACCGGAGTTGACAGTTTCCAAGTGGTTTCCAAGGCATGGAAATCCGGATCACGTACGCGTAGTTTAATTCCACCAAGATTCCATTTTTGAAACTTGGTTGAGTGGTTTCCATTAGGTTCCATTTTGTAAACTACTAATCAAACTTTAACACAGAGTGAAGAAAACTTTATTTATTTCTACTTCGATTTGGAGGAGGTTGAATTTTGTCGACTAGCGGACGCCATTCCGTACGGCGACTTTGCCTCACATTCATACCGTAGCGGCAGGGTGATTTATTTATTTATTTATTTATTTATTTATTTATTTATTTATTTATTTATTTATTTATTTATTTATTTATTTATTTTTCAATTTATTTAGTTTTTTGTTTCTCTTATACGCATATTTTAAAAGAAACAAATAGATAACTGAAATATGCAAGAATATACGTTTTGTCAATACCAATTAAAACAGAATTTTAGTTGGGAAACGGATTGAGAAATTAAAAAAAATGTAGTTCCTACCTCAATTTGTGCATAAATGTCATATTTTCCTATTCCTTTTCTATATCAGAGACAAAATATATTTTCGCAGGTATTTATTTTAGTTTTCTAGTCAAATTGCTGAAAATTTGACTATGAATCGTCTTGTACATCAGTGGCAAATTTAGGGGTGTGAAGGGGGCTGCCCGTCCCCCTCTTTTCTTCCCAAGCCCTATATTGTAGGAATAGCAAATTTTCCTCTTGAACCTTCTCCTCCTCCTCAAAGCTAGATGACTCTGGATCTGCATATATAATTACGGTATCATTCTAATTTATGTATTTTACTAATAACAAGGACTTATAAACACTTTTAAAGTCAACATGATTCAGCATTATGTGTATTAAGACATTTCTAGAAAAAATTCTGTAAAAATTAATACATGTACGCAAAAACTAATTCAATAGAGCTATATAGCATTAGCGAAGTGCTATGTATACCTTTTGAAAAGGTCACAAATACCAGTTACGTAACGATTGACCCCATGTAAATTGCATGTCAATTGGAGTCGGGGGAGGTGTGGGGGAGGTGCGGCCGCGTACTTTGTTTTGACAAGTACACAATCACTGATGCATGCAATTTCGGCATGTCAATTATGCAACGCTATGCAGGTTCTATCAGAGAGAGAAAGAGAGGGGGTCAAGCCTGAGTTTTTTTTATATTCAGCGCCAAACCGATAGAAAATGACTCGGGAAGTAAAGAAAAAGTCCAATTAAAACATCCCATCTCAGAAAATAAATGGCTCTAAATTCTTGCAGTACCTAATTGAGCTTATGAATAAATAAAACGAAATAAAACAGTTATCCCTTTCCTTAATCGGAAATCTTCATAAACATCATTCAAATCTTGAAGGCGGATCTAGAAAATAGGTTGAAAGAGGATTCCGGACTTTGTGAAGAGGAATATTAAAACAAAACCATAAACTGTAAATAAAAAAAAAAAAAAAAAAAAACCAAAAAAAAAAAAAAACGAAAAAAAAAAACAAAAAAAAAAAAAACCTGTTGAAGCCCTTTTATGATTTATATATATGTACAACTGGCAAGCGAGAGCACAGGTCACCGAAAAACCGAAAATTGGAAAACTGTAAGGAGATATTATTTCTATGCTCCATATATATATATACCGTCCTACAGTGACCCCTACATTATGTTCAATGGCGCGGGGGGGGGGGGACTGTATGATGTCAGTCATAAAAGGTGGCGAGTAAAATAGAAAGCGTGAAATTTTACTTCAAAAATATTGTCAAACAAACAAAAAAGAAGAAGGAAAGAAAAAAAGGAATATATGGTAAATTAAAGAAAGAAATCGGACAAATTCAAGTTTTGAAGTAAAAGGTGACCGCATCCCCCCCCTACACACACACACACACACCCTCACACACACTAACACAAACAAGCACTAGAGTACATTCCCTACATTCATTTGTGATCTTATAGTTCGTAAGATCAAAATCCTAGAAATGAAAAAAAAAAAGCTCTCCAGAAGTCTTTTTTTTTTTAATTTACCATATATACGTCATCTAAATCTTCCAAAGTCGATAAAACCAATCAGATTCAGAATATATAAAAGGCTAGTTTTATAAATAGCAATTTTTCATTATCATGGTTATTTTCAAGTATCTCATTCAAATATAGAAAGTAACCCCCCCCCCCCCCAATTTACCTTATTTATCAATTTTGTACTGAGAATCAGATAAAATACGTAAAATAATAATAATAATAATAAAAATATCAGAGACACCTACGGTCAAAAACTCGGGATTCACCACACTCGGTCCCGGCCAGCATATTTTCTAAGGCCAAAAGACAGAGATCAGATTTTGGAAATATTATATATACATGTACATGAATTCGTACATTATATATATATGTGAAGAACTCCCCAATTGAGATCTCTTCAGGAAGGAAATTGTTTAAGTAACCGGCGATCTCTGGTAGAGGGTTGGACACTGTCACAGCCTGTCGGAAAGAGGAGATGGGATGGTAGGTGGGATTTGATTCCAGCCTGTTTAAGAAAAAAAAAAGAAAAAAAAAAAAAGAAAGCATACATGTGAACCTCCCGGCGGGATGACGAAATCTCCCGACGAAACGAGGACCCTCCCGATGAAAAATAGTCCTCCCGATTCCTCCCGACGAAACAGAATCCTCCCGACGAAAACGAAAAATCCTCCAGATTTCTCCAGATGAAATGCAAAATCCCCATTTGTGTATTACGTTACGCATTACGCCGTCTGTAGTTACCAGACAATCAATTTAATGAGTGCTAATTATACAGGTGACAGAAAAGAAAGAAAAAAACATAATGAAAGAAAAAAACGTAATGGGATTAACTTTTGGGAAAATTCAAAATATGTCTCCCACTTTTAGAAAATCTGCCCAGAGTAGAAAACAGTGGCGGATCCAGCGCCCCCTCTGCCGGGGGGTCAAGGGGCGAATTTTGCCGATTTATACTGAAAATGGGCAAAAATATACCTGTTTTTGGAAAATTTGGGGTTAGTGCCGGGGGGAAGGCGGGCGCCCTCTCCGCTCCTCCCTGAATCCACCACTGGAAAATGATAATGGTACATGATACCTAGAGTTGATACAGTCTTTTTGTGTTAAGGCCCCCCCTCCCCCCTTCGCATTTATTTATACGTTGTACAGGTCTATGATTCTCACGTTCTCTCTCTTATCCATGCGGACCTTGAGTCCCGAGGTGGGGATGGGGTCGATACAAAGGATTGGGTATCGAGGTGGATTTCTCTTAATTTTGACATATCAGTTCCCATTGTACTCCAAATAGCAGAGGGAAATACTAGAAATAAATAGAAGAGTGAGAAGACATTTTGGAACGAATTGTTCGATGACGAAGTCATTAGAAGAAAGAAGATTAGCCAAGCCTGCTGGTATGATTGATCTGAAATTATACTAACTGACCATCGTATTTTTAATAAACCCAATTATGAATACGATTGCCGAGTAATTGCTGCGATTTTTTACAGTTGCATAGACAACATAGGTAGCTCGAATTTCCTTTTACATATGACACATAGCACAGTACAGTTGTTTCACATGTTATATGTGTGCATTTAGGTGTCACATTTTTTTTCACATTTGACAACCGTGTAGCAAATTATGAAAGAATGGGTATTCATACTGTTACCTTGAAGTTCATTACTTATTTAGTCCTTGCATGAATAAGCTGCGAGCCTACTTGCAGGCTACAAAATTCTCTTGTTCCACTCTCGACATATTAGAGCTGTAACGAATTTAACTCACGGTACGATGTGAATCACTCTATTTGCTTTCTATGTGATTCGTATCTCAAGTCTTTGATTTCTGACTATAAAGGTGAAATCACACTTAAAAATGGGTTTTGAGCACTCTTACATTGAATTTTCTACTGTAATAAAAGAATAATCCCAATAAGAGAGCAATACTACGACGTGTCAATCACCTTAATATATCTTTAATTACTTTAATATCTTTAATGTACATGTTTTTCAAATGAATCGAAAAAGCTCAATATGGAGACAGTGGGGTACTGTGAATCAAACCGTCAACAAGAACTGTGGTTGATTGAAAACCATGGTGAATATTTGCAGCACTACAACATATACATGATACTTTTATAATACCACGGTACAGTTATTACTATGTTGTAGACAAACAGGATATATTTTGGTGTACAGATCAGTTTGTATATAGATCTACAAGCATTGTGTCTTCCCATTTTGATGTCATACTTCTATTCCAACTAAATTTTGCCTCTCAATAGTTGAAATGTCTTTTTCATAAAAATTCAATCTTAAAACTATTTTGCTTTATAATCAATTATCATGAATATTGAGAGTCATATCATGATTATTGAGAGTCATTATCTATTATCAGAGTCGAAAGCAATGATTGGGCAATAATCGATTATTAGCAATGATTCTAGTAGTACACCAATAATAAATACCAAATAGTACTATTGTTGTATTCATATCTTTGTTTCATGGACTATTTTCTTTAAATAGTGTCATTTTGAAATTTTCACTTTAAATCTTATGTGAAATAAAACAAAATACTAAATGATACTGTACTAATATACTTTTAAATGACTACATGATACTTTATGATACTTAAATACACTATACTACACTATACTACACAATACTTTACTATACTACACTATACTACACAAAACTTTACTACACAAAACTTTACTACACAAAACTTTACTATACTACACTTTACTACACAAAACTTTACTATACTACACTATACTACACAAAACTTTACTATACTACACGAAACTTTACTATACTACACAAAACTTTACTATACTACACGAAACTTTACTATACTACACGAAACTTTACTATACTACACGAAACTTTACTATACTACACTATACTACACGAAACTTTACTATACTACACAAAACTTTACTATACTACATGAAACTTTACTTTACTACACATGTAGTATAGTGTAGTAAAGTATACTATAGTATACTATAGTTTACTATAGTATACTATAGTATACTATAGTACTTTTTCGTTAGGGTCGGAAACTTCGGTAAAAGTGTGTAATCTCCCGCGATCACCACTGTAATTCGCCATTTTCTGACGATTAATTAACCGATCAAAATGCATAGATTCGTGTATACAAACTTATTTGGAAATTATACTTATATATATACATCTCATAGATAAAAATAAACGAGAATTATACATGTATATGTACATTGTAGATCCCTTTAGCTAATTATCCTCCGACTTGAGTTTTAATTTCAAATTCGTCCTCTACGCTAGGTCTCTATCTCAATATCTTTTATTGTCCATTACATTTCTCTTTTCAGATTTTGATAACACCGATTGTCGATTCAATTTCGTTATCAGTCCGCCATGTTGTTTTGTTTTGAAACAATGCTAGAAAGGAAAGTAGGTTATATTAGGGTACCCATTTTATAAGCAATAATTGATCAAAGCTCGGTAGTGAGGTCATATGTGACATTTGTAACCAGCTAGTTTCTAATTTCTAAACATGATAGACTCGTATGCATCAAAATTTTGACAAAAGTAGTTGATTCATGGTTTTATCTTGACGTGACCTAGATTGACAAAATGATTGACAAAATGAAATCTAGAAATTTTCAAGCCAATACGATTTCTTCATACGATTTTTCAAATATGTACACCACGCTTCCTCACGACAAGATCAATGATCAATTGTCCAAACTCATTAAATGGTGCTATAATCGAGAGGAGAAAACTTATATCTGTACATCGGAATCAAAGGGTTTCTTTTCCGCTACAGAATACAAATTATACAAATCATGGACATGTGGCGACCTGTGTAGTGCCTTGTCCTTCCTCTTGGACAACATTTATGTAAGATTTGATAAGAATCTCTTCAAGCAGGTTGTAGGGATTCCTATGGGTACAAATTGTGCGCCTCTTGTTGCAGTTTTTTTATACACATATGAAAAAGAATTTATTCAAAATCTTCAAAAGCAAAGAAAACATGATGATGTGAAATGCTTCATTGGTACTTCTAGGTACCTGGATGATATTCTTACTATCGATAATCCTGTTTTTGAAAAGTATAAAGATGTTACCTATCCACAAGAATTGACTCTAAACAAGGCACACTTTACAGACACAGAAACACAATTTTTGGACTTAAATATCAAAATTGTCAATGGAGAAATTCATACAAGTGTATATGACAAACGAGATGATTTTGGATTTAACATAGTAAATTTCCCCTGGCTTGACGGTGATGGCCCTAGATTACCGTCTTACGGTATCTACATTTCACAGCTCATCCGGTATGCTAGAGCATATACTGATGTTTTGGATTTTCATAATAGAGATCTACAAATTACAAAGAAACTTTTAGGTCAAGGTTTTCGCTTTCACAAACTAGTAAAGACTTTCTGGAAAATTTACAAAAATTATGATCAACTTCTTTTGAAATTCGGACCCATACAAGCAACGGAGTATATTACTTTAGGTATTTCACAACCTGCATTTTATGTTGACATAATTAACAAAATAAGAAGGATCGAAGGTAGACAGCATATTCATCGAAAATGCGTCAGAGTCATCAAAGGCCTTTTATACCGTGGATATGATCCTAATGTCACCAGACTGTGACGACGGGACTCCATGACGGGCCCTGTCCAAACCTCCCTAGAGAAGACAGGGCCCCGACCACCTGTCCTCTCTGATTGTCAGTCGGACTCCTCGGGTGATAACATATATGAGCTCGCTACAGCCGGCAGAGCACGGACTGTATTACGCACGTCCTCTTTTTATATCCATTTACATGTTCATCTGTGTTGCTTGGACCCCTGTGTTTTACGGTCTTGTTTGTGTGTGGTCATCTAAAGGTAAGGAGGTTGTTTTACACCATAATTGTGCGTTCTTCGAGACCTCTGGGAAATCGGAATAGTGGGAGGGTTGTGCGCACGTACTCCAGGATAACCACACCGTCTGCTATTTACGTGGCAAATGGCCGTCCTAAGTCGGCACCGGTTGCCCATTGGTCTCGTTGGTTTATGTGTAGTGTTTTATGTTTCATGTTTCTATGTTGTGAGTTGGTGTTCCTTGTCCCTTTTGCGTCTCTTTCTGTGGGTGTCTGTTCTGTGTTTTTGCATGGGTATTTTGGGATTTTGCTGAGGGTGCTGCAACCTAGTGTTGTTGGAGATCCCCTCCTTTCTTCCAGAGTATCTTTAATCCAATTAAGAACAGTTTAAATCTTCTTTATATGATTTTACTTAAGGCCTATCATGTGGCCATTATCATCACTGAAATGATGGTTATCTAGTCTGGTCAAGAATAGACGTGTATTCGGAGAACACTTAGGGTGATAACTCTATTTTCATATCACATAAGATTTGAAACAGACGATAAACGATACATGGTATAAGCTCAGATTGTTACATTATTATAGAAAAAAATACTACTCCTTGAAACTTTCATTGCTGAATGGATATTTGTGGGAAAAATGCATATTTTTCAATGAAAACTCGTCGAAAATAGGAAAAAAATTGTCATTTTCGCACGAGGTCTACTACCAAAGATTCAAACATCAGAATATTTACTATCCATTGTACTCTTTAAAAGAAACATAATTAGAAATTCGAACTTCCAGTTAAACTCTATGTTTTTGGGTCAAAATGTTGATGTTTTGCATAAATTATTGTGCTATTTATAGAAACAGTCATTTTGCTCAAAAACTAATTCGGGTACATATTGATTTGACTGCTTTAGGATGAAGCAATACCATAGATATATATGTAGAAAAAAATTGTGTAGCTGGCGACCTTCTAGCTATTGGCAACCAGCAACATAGTTTTTATTACACAGTACACTCCTTAGAACTGATTATTTTATCAGATGTTTTCCAAATAGGCTTTAATTCATCCACAAGCTATACGAATCTTGAAAAATAAGGATATATATGAATTTTTAAAATGTCATGCATGTCAGAGGTATGTGAATTTATGATGCGGTATTTTCTAAAATTACAAAAATGTTAAAATAGGCCAAAATGGACGTTTATAGCAAAAAAAAAAAAAAAAAAAAAAAAACGAGACGGGCAAATTTTGATTTTTTTGGTCAGAATAGTTCGAGGATATGTTCCTCTACATGTGAATCTATCCATCTTTCTTCTACCTCATTTCTATTTAAAGTCGCCACCCTGACCTTAAACTGAATTTTTTTTCAATGCTCACAACATGTTATGATATGGTGCACGGACAAATACAAAATTTTCTGTGTAAGTATTCTCCAAATGTACGTCTATTCTTGACCAGAATTAATTACTCACATATTATTCTAAAATAATAATGAAAGTATGATAGGCCTATAATAAATTCATATAAAGTAGATTTAGACAGTATGTACTTCGTTTAATCAAAGGGGATTCCCGTGGAACATATCATTTGTGTATCATGTGATACGCCACAGTGTATATGTAAAAAGGAATGTGCTCAATCAATCTACAATCTTCATATAAGTGGTCTAGGAGAGGGTTAAAACAAACTCAGAAATGGGCATTTTTTTTTACTTGAAAAGTGCCTATTTTTGCCTGAATTTGCTTAGTTTGCAGCATATAATGATAAATATGGATAATTACCAAATCCCTGTATACAGCACAAGATCGATAATTCAGAAAATCAGAAACCGAAGGCATACAAAATCAGGATAAAACGGGAACCAAAGCACAAAAACAAAAATCTCCACCACATGAAAAGAAGTGAACTCAAGAAGCGAAGTCAACACATTTAACACTAAAACGCAAACTGTTTATTGTGACGTCACTTCTCTTGGTGTCCGAATGGAAGTCTACATTAGCCCGTCTAGACCGCTTTCGAGCTTTAGCATGTAATATTAGATTAGCATGTAATATTAGATAAGCAGGCTTATCTGGAGTTCGGGTGCATTTCATCTAAAAAGTACACCCTTAGACTTTAAATAAATGAAAAAATTAGAGTTGGGAAATTTTTCATTTTCACAGAAGTCCCCAAAAGGTCATTTTCCTTGTCAGTGTACCGAAGGTACCATGCGTAGAAAAAATCAGCAAAATCCATGACATGCCGTGGTCAGCCAATTTTGGTCCTTACAGAGAATTGGCATTAAACGATAGGAAAGTATTGCCGAGTTTGCTGATTGGTGGAGACACAGTTTGATAGAGTGAACCTTAGAGTGAGTTGACCGCTGCCACTCGAAAGCAGTCTATTCGGGATTCAGTGATCTAATTAAAACAAGCGCGTGCTTCGGTCAACCAATACCTGATCAGGTCAGTATAGCCACTCTAGTAGATAGGAATTATAAGTCAATTACTGCTTTATTAAATTATCAGGGATTCTTTTTCAAATACTCCGTTGTGATGATACGCGTAGTCAACACATTTAACACTAAAACGCACACTGGTTATTGTGACATCACTTCACTTGGTGTCCGAATGGAAGTCTACATTATCTCGAATATACCGCTTTCGAGCTTAAGCGGTCCTGATCAGTGAACAAAAATTGTTTCAGTAGGCTGCACACTTCTCTTGTGTCTTCTTAACGATCATGAGCATGGTACATGTATCTCCTCTCTCTAAAATTTGAGGAAATCGTGACTGCAAAAATCATGACAGTAAAAATGTATATCCTGTTGGTGAAGTTTACATGTTTAATTTGAGATTCAAGGTATTTATACCCGTGTTTATAATAATTCAGACTTAGTATGTGCAATCAGTGACATCTTGAACTTGGTTGAACAAAGTCCATTGTGTAACTGGGCCTTAAAAATCATTAAAGAATTTTTTTTTATAATTAGTTGCAATGTGTAACACGATCTTAAATAACATTGGAGACAAACAGTAACAACTCAATGTGTAACACGATCTTAAATAACATTGGAGACAAACAGTAACAACTCAACTTGCTTGGACTAGGAAAATCTTTGCAGCAAATTATATTGTGTACCTCAGTCGTAAAAATAATTGAAGACAAACAATTTTCAAATTAATTTGCGAAATGCTTTATTCTGATAGATTTTTTACATTGAATTGTACATAGTTACAATTTGTATCCAGTGAATGTAGAATATTCCAGTGGCGTATCCGGATGAGCCGCTATTGTATATGTTTACTCGATCCCCCTTTTTGAGGTCAGTGGCATAGGACTGACTTGGAGGGTAATTATTTGGCTAAGCATTGGCATATGCATACATTGCTGCTTTGTTGCTACCGTTGACTTGGATATAGATGACTGAATAGCGTCCTCTAGCAAACATTATTGTCCAGTGGAAAGCAAACACACCATCTACGGGTGCAGTGAAGATGCCAGTTTTAGTATCGTAGGCGTTACCAATGTTGATACGAGTATTTTCGAATACTACCTTAGTATTCGATAGGCCCCTTGTGTTTCCTATATAGGCACTGAAGCCCACCTGCATTCTCTTGTTCCATGGTCCACCTACAAAGAACATAATCAACTATCTCATGTAACAGTTATATGACCATCTCCTCTTGGTTCATAACTCTACAGACCTTTATAAGCATTTTCCATAAGGGGTGTTATCGCAGTGTCAGAGGAGGGGGGTGACAGAGGAGGGGGCTATTAAGAAACATTTATGAGGCGAAACCTTTCAAGTTTACGTTAAGCTTACCTGGTCTGTTTGGGTTGACCGTGTTACTCGTACACACGTTCGACATGCAGTGTTTAATCATAGAGGCTTGCTCTCGTAGAATCATGTGTAGTAAGGCATTAGTGTCCACATCTGTTTTACCGGATCCCAAAGCCAAGAAAGGGAGGCAACTTAGGAACAGCAAACTCAGCATGATTTGATTAACCTGAAAAAGAATGATAAATAAGATTTTCTTGAGATTTATTAATGTTGAATTCCTTGTTATCTAACAAAGCACTTGGAAATATATATTTGACTAGATAGTAATTTGAATTACACACCTCTTTCAAGTTGAAACATTATAAGAACTGATTACATGAACCGAACTTGCAAATTGGATTTATCTTTCAAAAAGTTTCTGTAAAATGACCATGACGTTCTCTTTCCACTTGATTGATTTTGCCTTTGAAAACGAGTATTGATCAAATTATCTATGCAACATGCACTGAATGTATCTTTGATCAAGCTATTAAAAATTCACATTCAATTTGACGTACTTTTCCCCCTTGATACTTGATACTACTACATTAAACTTGCACATTGAATGTATCTTTGATCGAAATTTGAGATAATGACCTTGACCTACTTTTTCTGCTTAATTAGTTTTCTTTTTAAGAAAAGTATAAGTGCTTCATGTACCAAACATGCATATTGGATATATTTTGTACCCGAAACGTGCATGTCTTGTCCATGCTACAAATTTATCTGTTTATGAATAAATGCTATTGAATTTGAAGACGTTTCACATTTCATTAAACTTGACCTACTTTTTATGCCTGAGTGGTTTTGAATTTAAATAATGTCGAAGGTTCCAACTCTATACCTTCTTGAAGAAAATTCAAAACCAGTTTACATGCACCAGACACGTGTAACGAATATTAAATTCTCATCAGTGATGATTACCAGGAGCTACCAAAAATAGTTTCAGTAGCGCCCTCTTTAATTTTTTGAAGTTAGTTTTTTTTTACATTTACGTTACAGAGAGTGCGCGGCTCCAAATGTCCTGTAGGGACGATTCAGTAGCATACTGCATATTGGATGTTTTTTTGAACAACGTTTCGATAAATGACCTTGACCCACTTTTTCTGCTTGGTTGATTTTGCTTCTTCAAAGCCAATACTTCGAAAAGTAACAGTGCTACATTACCAAGCTTGCATATTGGATGTACATGGTAATTTTACAGAAACCTGCATATTGGATGCATATGGTCATTTTACAGAAACTTTTTGAAAAATACATTCAATATGCAAGTTCGGTTCATGTACATGATTATTGTCAGGATATTCTTTAACTCATTTATTTGAATAAATTTTCCTTAAATGACCTTGACGTCCTTTTTTTCTACTTGAATGATTTGCTTTTAAAAGCAAATATTAAGGTAAGAAGAAGTGCTACATATACCCAAAACTTGCACATTGCATTTATATTTGAACAGACATTCATACAATGACATTAACCTACTTTTTCTGCCTGATTGATTTTCCTTTTGAAAGCCAATACTTAGCCAATTAGATGTACTACATGCACCAAACTTGCATAATGGATGTATCTTTACACGCATTTTCGTAAATTGACAATGACCCACTTTTTCTGCTTGATTGATATTGCTTTTAAAAGCCAGTATCGAGATAAGTATAATATGTTTCATCAACCAAACCTGCAAATTCGATGTATATTTGATCGAACATTCATTAAATGACCTTCATTAACTTTTATCCACTTGATTGATTTGCTTTTTGAAAGCCAATATTGAGCAAAGTACGTATCAGTGCTACATGAACCGAGCTTGCATATTGGATATAATCTTTCGACAACTTTTCGTAAAATGACCTTGACCTACTTCTTTCTGCTTGATTGATTTTGTGTTTGAAAGCTAATTTCTTACAAAGTATCAGTGCCACATATACCAAACTTGCATATTGGATGTATCTTCCCAGGAGTCCTCGAGGGCACATGTAGCCAAGTTCGATCAACTTCGGTTGATCCTCTGTCTTCTCTTCAACGACTCAAAAATTTCTGTTATCATATTTCTTGAAATTTCGTAAACATGGGTCCAGTAGCATCATATCCCACCCATCCTGCAACGTTTTTTTGGTACATTTTTGGACATTATTATTTACAAACACTTTGGCTAAATGTCACTTTTTAGATTAAGGATCACTGACGAGGGTTAAATACTCGAAACGTGCATGTCTGGTCCATGATACAAATTAATATGTTCTTAAATGATGCTATTGAATTTGAAGACGTTGAACATTTCAACAATGTCTTCCGTAAGATGACCTTTTACCTACTTTTTTCCGATTCATTTATTTGATGCTTTTGACGGTCAATATTTAGCAAAGTATCAGTGATATACATGTATGTACCAAACTTGAATATTGGATATATCTGGTCCATGCTGAAATTTCATCTGTTCTTAAATGATGCTATTGATTTTTTTTTTAAATTATGCTGCCTTGATGACATGATTGCTTAGTACGGAAATATATGTCATGACATTGAACAGAGGTCAAAAGTCAAAGTCACAATACACAGATGTACTTCATTGCAGAATTAATTGTTCAGACCTTGGGGTATTCCAAAACTTTTTACTTCAGAGGCCAAGGTCAAAGCATACTTTCTTGATAAAACCATGTCCAGATCATAGTTTATTTTACTTTTCATATATTTCAGTAATATTTCATAGAAGAAGAAACAAAGGAAGTGTTATGACGTTGATACAAACACACAGGTAAAAGGTCTAGGTCACTAGTCAATTGAAAACAAAACCTTTCAGGAACACTACATGAGCATAACACTGTCGAACCATAATTTCTTTCACCTTGGTATTGATTTCAGTAATATTTCATAAAATTGTAGCTTAGACTCCAGTGTTGGGTTATTTCCCTGGACCAAAGTCAAATGTCAAGGTCACAGTATACTTTGTATGTAAGAATTTGTCTGGCCATAACTTGTTGGAGATCCTCTCCTTTTTCAACTAAAATATGACAGTGATCCGGTAAACGGTTCAAGAGATATAGCCCAGATAGTGTCCCAGAAGCAAAACAAAAACAAAAACAAAAATGTTATGATCGCTGAGCGATATAGTCCCCTACCGGCGGCATATATTTATGTCCTGCAACTCTGCCTATAAATTACTCTTCAATTAAACATGAATAAGTTTTAATTAAACTTACTGCTCAGTTCTGAGGTTTTATCTGCTTTAGCTTTATCGATTCGAAAAAGAGGTCAAGCGTGATGAAAGTTACACTTGCTCTGTAACTATCCAAGACTAAGCTGAGTATCAAATTTTACCTGAATATCTCTATTTGTTGCAGAGAAAAGTCCGGAAAACTGACAAAAACTGAATTTTCCAAGTCATAAAGGGGCATAACTCCTCGAAAAATAGGTCAAGCGTGACAAAAGTCAAACTTGCTCTGTAACTATCCAAGACCAAGCTGTGTATCAAATTTCATCTGAATATCTTCATCCATTGCAGAAAAAAGTCCGGAAAACTGACAAAAACTGAATTTTCCAAGTCATCAAGGGGCATAACGCCTCAAAAAATAGTTCAAACGTGACGAAAGTCAAACTTGCTCTGTAACTATCCAAGACCAAGCTGTGTATCAAATTTCATCTGAATATCTCCATCCGTTGCAGAAAAAAGTCCGGAAAACTGACAAAAACTGAATTTTCCAATTCATCAAGGGGCATAACTCCTCAAAAAATAGTTCAAACGTGACGAAAGTTACACTTGCTCTGTAACTATCCAAGACCAAGCTGTGTATCAAATTTCATCTGAATATCTCCATCTGTTGCAGAAAAAAGTCCGGAAAACTGACAAAAACTGAATTTTCCAAGTCATCAAGGAGCATAACTCCTCAAAAAATAGGTCAAGCGTGACGAAAGTTACACTTGCTCTGTAACTATCCAAGACCAAGCTGTTTATCAAATTTCATCTGAATATCTCCATCCGTTGCAGAAAAAAGTCCGGAAAATGACAAAAACTGAATTTTCCAAGTCATCAAGGGGCATAACTCCTCAAAAAATAGGTCAAACGTGACGAAAGTCAAACTTGCTCTGTAACTATCCAAGACCAAGCTGTGTATCAAATTTCATCTTGATATCTCCATCCGTTGCAGAAAAAAGTCCGGAAAACTGATATTCGGACAGACGGAGGGACAGACGGAGGGACAGACGGACAGACAGACCGAGAGGAAACTAAGAGTCCCCTTCGGCGTTGCCGGTAGGGGACTAAAAACAAAACAAAACAAAAGAAAAAACAAAACAAAACAAAAACGAAATATGCAGTGGGGGGGGGGGGGGGGGGGGGAGGGTGTTCAACAATTGGTCTTTAAAGCAGTTAAATTGATAAAATTTCCGATTTCGTCTATTAATCTAGCGGATTAAGCCATTCTGAGTTCAATTATATGAAAGAGACAGCACGGATAAAATTAAAGATATAAGGTTGTCTACTTCTACGTAGTGTGTATATCGCGCCTAAAAGCTTACAATGTGGATGTTATAAAGTACAAAATAGAACGGTTTTCAGTTTTCAGATTGCGGGGTTCGCCAAGTTTATGGATATACTACAACCAAAATTACTTTTTCCTTTTAGTCCCCTACCGGCAACGCCGAAGGGGACTCTTAGTTTCCTCTCGGTCTGTCTGTCTGTCCGTCCGTCCGTCTGTCCGTCTGTCCCATTTTCAGTTTTCCGGACTTTTTTTCGCTGTTGTTGCATATATTGACCTCATTTTTGGTATGTGGATATATCTCAATGTGATACAGATCAAGTTTGAGTTTGCTTTCGATTGACCTAATTTTACAAGAGTTATGGCCCTTGGACTAAGCCAATTTTATGAAAATTTCAGTTTTCCGGACTTTTTTCCGCTGTTGTTGCATATATTGAACTCATTTTTGGTATGTGGATATATCTCAATGTGATACAGATCAAGTTTGAGTTTGCTTTCGATTGACCTAATTTTACAAGAGTTATGGCCCTTGGACTTAGCCAATTTTATGAAAATTTCAGTTTTCCGGACTTTTTTCTGCTGTTGTTGCATATATTGAACTCATTTTTGGTATGTGGATATATCTCAATGTGATACAGATCAACTTTGAGTTTGCTTTCGATTGACCTAATTTTACAAGAGTAATGGCCCTTGGACTTAGCCAATTTTATGAAAATTTCAGTTTTCCGGACTCTTTTCCGCTGTTGTTGCATCTATTGAATTCATTTTTGGTATATGGATATATCTCAATGTGATACAGATCAAGTTTAGTTTGCTTTCGATTGACCTAATTTTACAAGAGTTATGGCCCTTGGACTTAGCAAATTTTATGAAAATTTCAGTTTTCGGGGCTTTTCTTTCGTTCTATTGCAAATAATGCACTGATTTTTGGTATATGGATATATCTCAATGTGATACAGATCAAGTTTGAGTTTGCTTTCGATTGACCTAATTTTACAAGAGTTATGGCCCTTGGACTTAGCCAATTTTATGAAAATTTCAGTTTTCCGGACTCTTTTCCGCTGTTGTTGCATAAATTGAACTCATTTTTGGTATATGGATATATCTCAATGTGATACAGATCAAGTTTGAGTTTGCTTTCAATTGACCTAATTTTACAAGAGTTATGGCCCTTGGACTAAGCCAATTTTATGTAAATTTCAGTTTTCCGGACTTTTTTCCGCTGTTGTTGCATATATTGAACTCATTTTTGGTATGTGGATATATCTCAATGTGATACAGATCAAGTTTGAGTTTGCTTTCGATTGACCTAATTTTACAAGAGTTATGGCCCTTGGACTTAGCCAATTTTATGATAATTTCAGTTTTCCGGACTTTTTTCCGCTGTTGTTGCATATATTGAACTCATTTTTGGTATATGGATATATCTCAATGTGATACAGATCAAGTTTGAGTTTGCTTTCGATTGACCTAATTTTACAAGAGTTATGGCCCTTGGACTTAGCCAATTTTATGATAATTTCAGTTTTCCGGACTTTTTTCCGCTGTTGTTGCATATATTGAACTCATTTTTGGTATATGGATATATCTCAATGTGATACAGATCAAGTTTGAGTTTGCTTTCGATTGACCTAATTTTACAAGAGTTATGGCCCTTGGACTTAGCCAATTTTATGATAATTTCAGTTTTCCGGACTTTTTTCCGCTGTTGTTGCATATATTGAACTCATTTTTGGTATATGGATATATCTCAATGTGATACAGATCAAGTTTGAGTTTGCTTTCGATTGACCTAATTTTACAAGAGTAATTGCCCTTGGACTTAGCCAATTTTATGTAAATTTCAGTTTTCCGGACTTTTTTCCGCTGTTGTTGCATATTTTGAACTCATTTTTGGTATGTGGATATATCTCAATGTGATACAGATCAAGTTTGAGTTTGCTTTCGATTGACCTAATTTTACAAGAGTTATGGCCCTTGGGCTTAGCAAATTTTATGAAAATTTAAGTTTTCCGGACTTTCCTTTCGTTCTATTGCAAATACTGCACTTATTTTTGGTAAATGAATACATCTCAGTGTGATACAGACCAAGTTTGAGTTTGGTTTCCATTGGCCTATTTTTACAAGAGTTATGGCCCTTGGACTTAGCAAATTTCATGAAATTTTTAGTTTCCCGGACTTTTTCATACCTGTTATTGCAGATAATGAGCTGATTTTTTGTATGTGAATACATTATAGTGTGATGCAGATTTGAGTTTAATTTAGATTGACTAATTTTCACAAGAGTTATGGCCCTTGGACTTAGCAAATTTCGTGAATTCAGTTTCCCAGACTTTTCTTGGCTGTTGTTGCAGAAGATGAACTGATGAACAGGGATGCAAGTCATAAATTTATGCCGCCGGTAGGGGACTTATATCGCACAGCGATCATTGCATTATTCATTTTTAACATAAAAGGGGATCAATACCCACATCAATTTCTTGTAAATTAATGCATTTTTAGTATATTTGTTTGCTATATGGCGTTTTCCGACATTGTAACCTTTTCACTCTTCAAACCTGAATTTAAAGAGAATCTTACAACTTATCTTTTTAACGAAACAAGAGGCCCTTGGTGGAAGTCCTTGAGTACTTGCTTCCTTTAAGGTTTCGTGAAATTATGAACATCAGGTTTGGAGATGTCGAAAATGCGTCAGTCAATCAGATCACTCGGTGGCCATATTTGTAAGCGATTCTGCTCGAATAATACTACTTATAGAGGATCATGGGTACTTGCTTACTGTAAGATGCGAAATTCTGTATGGCGGAAGGGTCCCAGCTGTAGACCTTCTTGAAGAAAATTTCAAACCAATTTATTATGCACAAGACACGTGTTTCGAATAAAAAATTCTCATCAGTGATGCTTCCAGCCACAAAAGCTTTTTAGAAGCCGCAAACATTCATTATACTAGCGCCCTCTGGTTTTATTCTCAGAATTTAAATTTTTGTTTTCCTTTACAGAGAGTAGGCGATTCCAAATTTCATTTGTAACGGTTGCAGAGGGAAAGTAGAAAATGCGTCAGCCAATCAGAGCCCTATTTGTCGACCAATCGCCACGAAAAACAGGTAGAGAATCTTAAGTACTGTAAAGTTTTATGAAATTCTGCGCATTGTTGCAGAGAAGCATTTAAATACATCAGCCAATCACAGCCCTCGGTTGCCATATTTGGTAATCGAGCGGCACGAAAAACACCGACTTGGTAGAGGACTTTTAGTATTTGCTTTCCGTGTGGTTTTTTGCTTACAGTGAGAAGTTTTATGTTTATACAACAATTGTGCGTCTATGAAGACCTCTGTGTATCCGGATAAGTGGGAGGGTTGTGCGCACGAAATCCGGATAACCACACCATTTCCTAAAAGCAGATTGCTGTCCAAAGTCGGCGCCTGGTGCACATTGGTCTCCTTCCTTTTTTGTGTTGTCATCAATGTTAAATGTTTCTGTATGTCTGCTACGATTGTTTTGTATGATGTTCTATTGAATATTGTTGTGTCTTTTTGCGATTTGAAGTTTGTATGATGTCATTTATGTGTCAATTTCTTGTGGGTTTATTACACCGGTAGAATGCCGGGTGGTCATGCTGAAGATCATTCACTTTTCTTTGTGTTTCATGTTGTATTGTGTGAGTTGGTCTCGTTGGTTTATTTATGTTCTTTCTTTTATCATGTTTTTATGGTGTGAGTTTGTATTCCCTGTCCCTTTTGCATCTCTTTCTGTGGTTGTCTGGACTGTATTTTTGCATTGGGTGTTTTGCTGTGGGTACTGCAATCTCCCTTTTCCGTAAGGTTTCATGAAATTCTGTACATTGTTGCAGAGGACAATACAAAAAACTGTCAGCCAATAACAGCCCTTGACGGCCATATCTGTCTACCCATCGGCACGAAAAACTCAACCTTAGTAGAAGACCTTGAATACGTGCTTCCTGTAAGAATTCTGTGCAGCGGTTTCAGAGAAGTCGAAAATGCTTCAGCCAATTAAAGCCTTCAACGACCGTATTTGATGACCGATTGGCACGAAAAAACACAAACTAGGTTGAGGACCTTAGGTATTTGCTTCCTCTAAGGTTTCGTGAAATTTTGTGCAGCGGTTGCAGAGAAGTCAAAAATGATTCAGCCAATCAGAACCCTCGGAGCCATATTTGTTAAACGATCCGCAAGAAAAACGTAAACGTGGTAGAGGACCTGACGTACTTGCTTCCTGTGAGGTTTCGTGAAATTGTGTGGCGAGGAGATGTCGAAACTGTTAAACGTTTACACCGGACGAAGGACGACAGACGGACGGACTGCACGCTATGACAATAGATCACTTGAGCTTAGCCCGGGTGAGCTAAAACGAGTGGAAAACTGGTGAATTATCCCTCTCAATCACAATTAATATATCTCCAATACACACCTCCGAAATAAGACAGAAGTTCGTGTTCTTCTCGACAAGATAATTTTCTTGCAATGGATAAAGATTGTGTAGCGTCAGTAATGGTTAAATATTGTAAGAAAACTTATCGTTAGTTTGGTGACATTTACGTATCACTTTCTTGTGGGTTTGTTTCGATGGATGAGTGCAGGGTGGTCATGCTGGAGATCATCCCCTTTTTCTTGCATACATAAATAAAATTCTGGTTGCCGAGCAATACCAGTCCACTACCAGTATTTTTTGGAATGATGAAATAAACATATTCATTGGGTTTGAAAATTTCATGCATGGTTCTGTGATTCGAATACCATTTCGTATATTCATGTAATTTTGTAAGGTTTTCTTCGTTTTTGTAAGTTTATTTCGCTAATCCAATTTTCATAAGTAGCTACCAATTAAATATCGTTGTTTTAACAAGTACACACGTGGCAGTCAAACATACACACGGCTCCGAACCTTATTATGCAAATTATATGCATAAAATCGGAAGAATCTCAAGTCAAGATTTTACCTTACACACGACGGAAAAGAAAGTCCGTTCCTATTCTAATTTTATAGTAGTCTCGTCTAAAACATTCTCTCGTGGACTTCCGTTCGAAATTTGAACACGTAGAAATGCTTCTTTCATGCAAGTAAACCAACTGTTCAAGAGTACAGACACATGGCTCATCTTAAGGTATGTTTTTAAATTGATTTATGTATCACGTGGAACACATATGATGGGATTTTAAATTCTTCTTCTTATCAGAAATACTCGACCAGGGAGTGCTCCATGTTTTCGAGTGAATGAGTTTCATGATTAATTATCGCTGTAATCGAATATCTCACAAATATTTGTTCTTTAAAGCCATTTCTGTCTTTCATTACATCTTCATGAACTTCTAAATTTAAGTGCACACCATGAATTTGAATAAATTTGATGTCAGTTGTAGTTATAATCAGTATCAAATATCAGTTCTGTAGCCTAGCTAGTGTTGTAGTGTTGGTGAAAAAGTATTTGAATGGGTTTAAAATTATTTAAAGGGGATGAATTTCAAATCAATTGAATATTTTATTTATTCTTTACAGTAACATAACCTTAAATGCCAGACAGAAAAAGGAATATACTCTGAGAATGTCTTCATGCGCATGTGTGCATCAGATCCAATGAAAGAAAGTGCATAAGAATAGTGGAATGCTTATAGTGCTACTAGTACTGACTTGTAAAGTTGAAGAAATACTGTGGAATATGATATTGCAATTGTACTGCCATATATGATGTTGGCCACCATGGTGTGAAAATAATTCACTTGTGAAAGGAGAATGAAGAAAATTGTTCAAGTGCATATTTCTACATGTACATGAAAAACATATTCAATGTGTACATCGACCACATATTCCTTGTGAAACTGTGATCCAGTATCCTCGTGAGAATTTGCGTTATAATGTAGAGGAATTCATCATCAATAGAAGAATTGTGAGATCGACAGATGGAACTGTATTACAGCCTCTTGCAGTAAACATGCTGATATAGCACTGAAGGGTAAGTTGTACATATACATGTATACTAATATACATGTTATGATAATTTTGTAAATCTGATAATACAAGTACAAATGACATTGTATTTATTTCATATTTTACATGTGTATCCCTTGTGATTCACCTTAAATGGATAATACTTAACTTTTTAATGGTAAGTTACATACTTTCATATTTCATGTGTACATGTATTGTTTGAAACAAGACCTTCTCATGCATACCAAAATTTGTGTCCTGGTGACCTTGACCTTGGAAAAATGACCTACTTTTTAAAATCTTACACCATGGCCATAACTTTTGAATGTTGAGTGAAATATAGACCTGTGCTTTCCTCGTGACAATTTCCAATGATGCCAAATTGTTGTCTTTGTGACCTTGAACTTGGAGATTGACCTACTTCACTATTATTTTTCTAAAGTAATATTATGCTTTTAAGTGATAGGGCTTTGTATTCCTTTTGATAAGGTCTTCCTATTAATACCAAAATTTTGACCTTGTGACCTTGACCTTGGATACTGATCAATTTTTGAATAACTTTAACCATGTTAACCTTGCCCTTGGTCATAACATAAATTGCAAGTGATAGGGCTATCATATTTTACATGTGTATCCCTTAAAATTTAAATTTAAACTTTATTTATTTTACAACGTTTAACAAACAAGTTACACAACTTATATTAATGTCTCACGTTGGCTCAGATGTTGGCGTGAGGGGGTCCAAGGAGCAGGAGGAAACCGGAGTACCCGGAGAAAAACCTCCTACTGAGGCCTGGGTGGGGGACCACCTACCCTCCCACATAAGACCCTTCGCCGAATCTGGGATTCGATCCCGGGACCTTAGAGGTGAGAAGCGAGCGCGCTACCACTGCGCTAACCCGGCCTGTGTATCCCTTGTGGTAAGGCCTTCACATCAATACCTGAATTTTTACCTTGAGTCCGTGACCTTGGAGTATGAAATACTTTTCTACATTATATCTGACAATAAGGGGATTCATGTTCCACAAAAAAACATGGGTTTAATTTTTCTTAGTCCTAAGCCTTGACATAAAGTAGGGCTCTTACACGTGAAACACATTTTTAGCTCGAGATACTGGTCATAGTCGAGCTTACGCGGTACCCCCTTGTCCGGCGTCTGTCCGTAAACAATTCTTGTGCTTGCAACTCCTCTGAAATTATAAGAGACAGAAATGTAACTCTTTTTGCATGAGACTTGGTCAGTGGTCTAGTTGTACAGTGTGCACCTGACATTTTGTTTGAGCCCCTGACCCCCAGGGTCCTAGAAAATGGATTGTGGTCATTTTCTCCTGTATGATCCTATGTAATCTTGTATTCGCAACTTCTCTGACACTATAAATGATGGAGACTTGATTCTTTTTGCAATACAATGAGTCTGTGTTCAAGTAGTGCACCTGATATTTTGTTTGAGTTCCTGGCCCCCAGTGACTAAGAAAATGGATGTGGCCATATTAGAATTCACTTGTCATTAAGTGAATTAAAAACAACCAGGAGAGCTACAGTCTCGTCAGAGACTTCTGGTTTGGATTGGATTAGACCTTTCATATTGGGAAAATTGGCAATATTTTCTTCAAAATTGAATATGATAGATTTGGATGCCTTTTCATTTTAAATTTAGCATTTTTTACTTTTTTTTTTTTAAAGAATTTTCTATGAGGTAAAATTGGTCAATAAATAGGGAAAATTATACTGTTTTGCATAATTTGAGAATGACCGATTGAAAGCCCTGTAATTATATTTGTATGTTAGTACTATTACAGAAACTTTACATGTCATGTAATTTTATATACATGTACATCATAATGATAAATGTATGCAAAATTCATTCATTTTAGAGCTTATTTAATATCAAAATGAAGATATTAATTCATTACATCTTTTACTTTCAGAGTGAGACTGACAGCATCTTCTGTACATGCATGATGGCTCATTTCTCATTCCTCATTTCTTGGTATCAGATTGAACATCTACCTCGTCCTTAAGTTTTACTATAGACACTAGAGAAATCACTGTTTGATGTCTAGAACATTTGAATTTTGAACATGTTTTGTGTTTACTTTCATGTGCTTACCGGTACATGTACATGTATGTTCTAGGTTATAAATGCATTGAAAACTTTTTACTTGAGAATAGACCTGCATCTGTTGAATGGGGATATTTTTTTATTTATTTCATTATTTTCATAGCAACAATTTATGACTTTAAATTCTAGGTACATACCAGTATAGACAGGGATGTACATTGTATAGAAAGTTAAATACTTCCCTGATATAGACTAGACATGTAAACTCATATAAAATATTAATTTCGAAAAGAAATACTATGATAAATTATAGAGAAAGAAAAATATCCTTTCACAAGTACAAAAACATTATGTTGTAAATTGATGATACCGGTACTATTACATTTATATATATATATTGCAGTTATAATGATTCTTCTTTCAGAGTTTGAATAAAATTTACATTTAAACTTAATAAATCTTATAACTGATACTTATATTCTTCTTGAGACTAGAACACAAATATTCTTAGAACACTGTGATGAAGAAATCTAGTGAGAACATTGTCATATATGAAATAATGAATTTTCTCTTGTTAAGCATAGCAAACTTGGTTGATCATCCTTTCATCAATACTGTTTAGAGTGTCTTACCCCATACTGGTAATCATGAATAAAAACATTGATACTTTAAGTTCATTACTCTGCTACACAGTATACATTTGTGTAAGAATATCTAGTAGCCTTGACCTACATGTTCATGTATACAATTGACCTACTTTCCTAATACTTTGGATTTGCTACAACACTGGTCTGGCAAATGATAGATAGATGATATGGTATATACATGTATGTGCATTGTCAGATTGTGTCAAGAAATTACTCAAGATAGATTTTGATTCAATATGTGACCTTGAACTACACGTTTGACCTTCTTTTCGTTGAATTAAAGAATCTGAACTTGGAGAGTGATGTATATATATATTGAAGAATTTGAAACATGAAGTATCAGAGAATCCTGACAAAACTGAATCATTGGCAGTTGTGAAATGTCTGAGATAGTCTATTTTCACGTCTAATGCTTAAGGTGCTGGAGAAAGACGTTTTTCCTTTCATTCCTTAGAAAATGCTAGATTTTTCTGCCGGTCATGCTGAAGAATATTTTTGCAAAATATTCCGAGCTGGATTTACAAAAACCCCCCTCCCTAAAAACCAAATGGTTGCACATGTTTACAAGAATGGACAAGAGAGAGAAAACCATGCGCATAACCAGGCGTACCGTTAGAACGCAGTTGCTTCCACGTCGTTTTGCAAAAAAAAAAGAATGAAAGAAACATTGACGTAGAATACTGCCCTGTAAATGAGCAAAATTCATTAGATTCTGATACTTTGCCCCTTGAATATCCACAAGGGCTTCTACCTAGACCCACTTGAGGCTGCTTACACTTGAAAAGTACTCTAGCTAAGCGCCTGAAGATGAATGCATATACATAAAATGTATACACTTCGTATGAGTGAGAGGGAAAAAAATTCCGTTATTGTACATGCATGTATTTGTTAAAACGGTCAGAATCTAATGAAATTACATTTATTTATATAAAGTATCGTGATTCTATGAGATGAAAAAAATATGTTAGTTTGCTGTGGTTGGGGGATTCATTTAATATATTGAAATTCATCAAAATTTTGGAAAAATTCAGAATATCATTCCTTTTGGTCGAGACAATTTTGTAGATTACAGGATTTGAGTTTAGAGGGGGCGTGGCCGGAATACCTCAAAGTCCTGTAGCAGGTTCTTTGGGGAACCCCACTCCCCAGCGGAAAATTATCTCACATGATATGTAATGTGTATTGTGAGCCAGCGAATTTTTTTCAATTATCAATTACTTTAATATATATCAGAAACAGACCGGTAAAAAAAAAATAAAAATAAAAATAAAGGTTGAGTCGTGGTGTTTGAGCCCAAGTAATTCCTTATTTTGACGACTTTAGTGGAGAGGGGAGGGGGGGGGGCATGCCAGAGGATTGGTAGGCAAAAATCAGGATGGAAACAGTAAACTTGTTAGAGAATCTTAGATGTAGGTGCCGCCGTGTGCACCCCCCCCCCCCTCTCCCCGCGCTATTGAATCGGATGGGGGCTAATGTATTAGAAATTATCAGTGTTTTCCTGCTGTTATCGAGAAATATAAAATTAAAATCTTATGGGTACAAATGTATGCAAAATTGATAATGTATAGAATCGCTCAGTATTCAATCGAAGCGGGGTAAACGAACCGCAACGATAAACTTTGAAACGAACTATAAAAAGTGAAATTCGTGATTCTTCAGTGCAGTAACGAATTATCCATGGCTTGAATATTTAAATAGCAAAGTTCAAAAAAATTTAAATGACAATAACATTGGGAGCCGTGATACAGAGTACGTAAATACCGTTTTCTGCCAGGTGTGAAAGTAATCAGAGCATGATCGCCCCACTGACATTTCAAATGTAGAGAGGAAGAAGGAAAATAGGAATGAACATTGTATAATAATAAATAAATAATGAATTTTAAACTTAACATTTGTATAAAGTACATCTAATCTAAATGAGTTTACAAATGATGGAATTTGAATATGCAATGTACCAACTCTGTATTAGACACGCTTTTCAGAGATATGAACCGTAAAGCGCGATAACTTTTACTGGCTTTAAGTCGCTCCAATTGTTGACTATGATAAAATGTGCCAAGTTAAAAGACAATACCTCTTCCCACAGTGATCAATCAAAACCAAACTTAATCTGAATCACATTGAGATGCGTTAATATACCAAAAATAATTTCAAGTTTTAGAGAAATAAAATATCCATCTCTCTCTCTCTCTCTCTCTCTCTCTCTCTCTCTCTCTCTCTCTCTCTCTCTCTATCTATCTGCAATGATAGGGAAAAAGTTTGGAAACTGAAAATAAGTTAAAGGAAATGGAAAATAACTATATATATTGCAAAAAAAGGTCAATGCAAACCAAGTTAGCAATTTGAACTTGATCTGTATCACACTAAGATGTATTTACATGACAAATATGGATAATGACTATATCCCTGTTTACAGCACAAAATCGATAATTCAGAAAATCAGAAACCGAAGGCATACAAAATCAAGATAAAACAGGAACCAAAGCAAATAAACATAAACCTCCACCATATGAAAAGAAGCGAACTAATATCTAATATCAGTTCAAACTCTGCAATGACAGGGAAGAAAAGTATGAAAGAATGGAAATTTCATGGCATTTGCTAAGTCCAAGAGCCAGACTTTTTGTGAAAATATGTCAATCAAACTCAAACTTGATCTGTATCATGTTGAATATATTCACATACCTAGAAAATAGGTTCTATATATGCAACAACAGTGAGAAAAAGCCTGGAAAACTAGAGTGGGACAAGCAGACCGACGGATGGACAGACAGACGTAATGAAAAATTTAAGTCCCCTCTGGTGAGCCG
This sequence comes from Pinctada imbricata, assembly GCA_033119305.1. Classification (NCBI taxonomy): domain Eukaryota; kingdom Metazoa; phylum Mollusca; class Bivalvia; order Pterioida; family Pteriidae; genus Pinctada; species Pinctada imbricata. Next base: position 40,142,173 of record VSWD01000007.1, on the reverse strand, counting down.
GTAGGCGTCTAATAAATTACCAGAGTACCACGCGTTGCATATTTTGGTGATGGGTGTTTTATTTTTGAAGGACTTTTCCATCAATTTGATGTGGCTCGACAATAAGATCAAAATTATGCTTTACTAAAAGTCACTGAATCATACGTCTTCAAATTCAAAGCATCATTTTTGTTGTTGTATGGACAAGACATGGACCAGACATGCTTGTTTCGGGAACTTTAACCTCGTCAGTGATCCTCAATACAAAAAAGAAATGTGGCCAAAGACTGAGATAGTTATATTATGTCCATAGAAATATCGAAAGTCGTAGCAGAATGGGTGGGATATGGTGGTACATAACATTTTCAAATGCGTTTAAAGAAGTGCTACATGTGCCCTCGGGGTCTCCTGATTCACCAGCAGTGACACCCACTTTGTCACAGTAGCGAATCACGTGATATGCAAATAATCTCTTGAATGGGAATCGCCTTCGAATTAAGAATGTATATACTGTCTAAATATACCTCATATGAATTTATTATTATCAATTCTATCATACAAGTGTTAAACGTCTCAAAATTGAATAGCATCATTTAAGGAGAGATCAATTTGCTGTATGAACTAGACATAAAAGTTTCGAGCATCGAACACTCAAACAGAAAATTTTGTTTATTTAGGTGTACCATATCATAACATGTAAATAATGTAGCTTACGTTCTGTTTAAGTGTTCTCTAAATATTCTGCTATTTTTGACTAGAAAAAAATACCACCAATAAATGATAATGATGCTCATATGATAGGCATAAACAGTTTAATATAAGGTAGATTTAGACAGGATTTACCTAGATTCCCTTGTGAGATATTATTTGCATACATGTATCATTTGATTCACGGCCATGTTTTTGGTGCAAATGTTACGTCTTCAAATTGATAGCATAGGATAATTCTGCAGCATCGACCAGACATGCACGTTTCTGGTACGTAATGCTATTTTGAACATCGATTTGATTTTGATATGCTACTGAATCGTCCCTATGGGACATTTGGAGCGGCGCTCTCTATGTAAAGTAAATGCAAATATCTAAATCTAAAAAAGAGGGGTCTACTGAAATGAATCTTTGTTTCTTCTGCAAAATCACTTTGGCTGGTAGCATCACTGATGAGGATTTAATGTTTAGTCTGAAGCAAAAAAAAATTGTTTGAGTTTTTTTCAAGAATGTATATAGTTGGAACACTTCCGTATTATTTACCCTCGTGTGTCAAACTTTGAATGCTTAAAGATAAAAGTAATTCTTTTAAACTATTGTCAATATTATAAAAGCAATAATAATTGAAAATCTAATCAATTGCAATAATAATACAGAAGTGTTCCGACTCTGTACCTTCTGGAAGAAAATTTTAAACTAATTTTCATGCACCAGACACGTGTTTCAGATGTTAAATGCTCTTTAGGGATGCTCCAAGCCAAATTGCTTTTCAAAAGCCGCCAAAATTCATTTAAGTGGCGCCCTCTGGTTTTATTTTTAGAATTTAAATTTGTGCATTTACTTTACATTTTTGTAATACATTTGATATAAACAAAATGTTTCGCGAAACACAGTGTTACCGAGTACTTAGAAACAACAGGTGCGATATCAAGTTTAGAAAGAATCGAAGTATGACCACAAAGTTCGCTACCTGCTCTACACAAAGTTAATTTGACCAATTATTATGATCAGGCCTGTGTCATATGAAAATTGCACCCATTATGTTTCATACAATACAAGATATTTTCATATCTTACCTTACTGGATACAAGACAGGATACTCACTATATGTGACGTGCGACTGCGATATTAACATTTTTTTACGGTAATCGCGACTATTTTCTTCCGGTTTTTGATGCATGATGGGTAATTTACTGTGTTTCTAGAGTTTTCTCCCAAAAACTCTATCCGTTTTAGTTCCTTTATAGACTGTAGAATCAATTAATGAATTAATCAATTGCAATTTACTCGAGATATCAAAGAAAAGTGTTCTTTATTTCCCCCTACTTCGCTTATTGCTATTTACATTCATGCATTGTTCATGACGTCATAATACTTCTTAAGATAAGATAAAATGACGTCATGATAATATATATTGTCACTCTACGCAAGTAAAGAGACGCATCTACTTACTTAGAGTGTTCATTGTGAATGAAATCAAGTATTTTTACCCCTTATTCTATGTTTCGAGGTCCAAGGGTGATTAAAAGTGCCCAGTTATGATGGAAATGTACTGTAGAATTCTAGTAACTCATATACGCATGCGCCAGATTTAATGCGAATTAGATTCGCTTTGCGTTCACACGACAAAATCTAATGCAGATTAAATCTAATGCGAATTAAACTAATGCGCATTAGATTCTCCGTGTGAACGCAACTAAAATCTAATGCGCATTAAATTCGATTTAATGCGCATTAAACCCGTCGTGTAAACAGGGCATGATATTGACGACGTCTATCGCGCGGGAGAGAAACGTCCAGGTCGCACTCGTCCCATAGTGGTTCGCTTTACAAACCATATAACTAAAGCCAAAGTCTCGTCTTTCAAAAGCAGGAAGAAGCTCTCAAAGGGCGTGTATGTCAACGACGACTTAACCCGAACACGAAGTAATTTGCTGTACCGTGCACGTTGTCTTGTGAAGACGAGGGCGTTGGAGAAGGCGTGGTCCACTTACAGTAACGTCTTTGTGCGCGATCTTCGAGGGACGAAGCACCGTATTGACAACGAGGATGCGCTCGATTTAATCAAAAATGGTAGTTGATAGCGACTGACAACCCAATGATATGCCGCACGTTGTGTTCTAGGTGTGCTCCGTCGTAACACATTTCCATATGAACCCTTTCATCGTTGTTCATAAATATGTATAAATATATGTTTATTTTGTTATGTTTTCTTCTTTATTTTGCATCCTACTATAATTTTCAACCGTGACCAGACCCCGCCCTATCCACCATTGATCACACACACCATGCACCAATAACATAATGCCTCTTGAATCATTTATGTTTCGTGCGAGGGTTGGTCTCTACTATGATAAAGCTTGCACATTACCATAAAATCTTAGATCATCTAATTGTATTGTACGTTAATATTCTTGTTATGACAAGATTCAAAAGACTCCACATTGTGTTGTATCTACATGTATATATGCTATCTGAGTACGAAATTCAGGTTAAAACATTTCTAGTAAATGTAAATCATATAATACTTGCACATATAGTCATCCTGTACTGGTTCAGTGTTTCACTATACTTATCTCCTTAGCTATGATGTTACGTACATTATATTTATTATTATTTTTAGCAGGTGACATAGAAATGAATCCTGGACCCACTAATGGTACTGACCTCTCATATCCTTCTCCCAGCACATCTACCACCTCTACTGATTCAACTTTTACATTAGAACATGAACCAAAATCTAAACTATCTATTATCAACCTTAATGTACAAAGTCTCCTACCAAAAATCGACCTAAAAAAAGCCGAGTTATCCGACTTTGACGTTCTGAGTTTCACTGAGTCTTGGCTCAAGCCATCATCTGACCTTGATGACATTTCAATTTCTGTTTTTTCGCCTCCATATAATTATATTAGACAGGATAGAACAGGTGGGGGTGTTTCGGTCTACGTTAAGGAAAATATCCATTCAAAGCGTCGAGATGACCTTGAGGCGGACTCTTGTGAGAATGTTTGGATAGAGATGTTTCTGCATAATCGAAAAGTTTTACTTGGTACGTTCTACAGGCCCCCTAACTCGACGTCCGAAATATGGGATGGAATAAAATTGTCCATCGAAAAGGCGTGTAACACATTTTAGTCACTGGTGACTTTAACTGTGACCAAAAGATCTCGACCTCAAACGATATACTGTAAAAGGGGAAATGATTGCGGTGGTTTTAATTTCGCTATGTTCGCGGTTTTCGATTTTACCGCGAATTTAAAACCACCGTATTGTTTTTACCCATGAAATACCCCTGTAAAGAAAAATCAAAGATTCGAATACGCTCAAGCATTATTTACTAGTATTTACTGAAATGCATAATATACTTTAATTCATCACAAATTACACATCAATTAAGTCACAGACGTCAATTCGGACAAATGAAAATTAAAGTCAAAGTTTCATATTATAGTATTGCATTGCACTTTTAAATGTTTATTTACATCCCAGCTTTACTAAACGCAGTAGCGATAAGTTCTCTCTCGTGGGCAAGTTTGTCGATACATTTAACAATCCACTTAGCATGAATAGGCTTTATTTTGGAAAGACGTAGGTCAACGTCGATTTCCGTAATATCAGTTCCCTTTTCAAGCGCGATTTTCACTTCGTTTGCATAGTAAGTTTGGAACTCTGATTTCATGAGGGATTTAAATTTTCCGTTAATTTGGATATCCAACGGTTGTAAACGATCAGTACACGCAGCGGGTACAAACACAACCTTGATGTCATTTTCTTCCAAAAGTTTAAGAAGACCTTTATCTTGGTGGGCCTTAAAAACATCAAACACACACAGAGCTTTTTGTTTCAGTGGCAGATCCAGTTCTTCTTTTATTTTGTCCACATAGGGAACAATAACCCTCTCAACATATCTGCGCATAGTGTCTGCGTTACTCCAGTGGTTTTCACTGTGAAATATGTCCCAATCATCGGGGAATTTATGCACAGGGTGACACTTGTCGGACAGACCTTGATAGAGCAACTGGGGTGGAAGAATGTCGCCAGACTTCGCAACGGCCAGAAGGGCGATGATCTGACGCTTGTCATCAACACCTTTAATTGGTACTTGTTTGGCACCTGAGAACAATAGTGAAATATGATTACAGGTGAAAAACATTGCAGTGACCGATGGTATTTATACACATTGTTTATACAGGATTGCGTCTATAGTATATAAAAAAAAAACAATTAAACTGTATTAAACGTCACACGATTCATACAGGGGCGAAATAAGGTCAAAAATAATCCTTACCAGTTTCATTCATAGTCCACTCACCACATGGCACCAGATTTACACCAGTTTGGTCCCAATTAATGACCAAGGCATCAGGAATTTTGTACTTCACAACATTTTCATTTATTCTTTCGATGAACTTGGATTGAATTTCATCAAAGTCATCAGGTAGATGTTTAACCCCTTTTGTTCCTTTTCGCTTAGAAAATCCCATGCGAATCAATAATGATCTCGCCCAGTCTTTAGTTATTTCAATGTTTCCTCCATTTTCTTTTAACAAAGTTTTATCTTTATACAATAAAACTACTTTTGCTTCCGCCATAACAATTTGTGTATTAACGATACCCCCAGCTAAACGTAGTTTGCGCACGTACGTTTTAACGAGATCGTCATACTCCCCAAGTTTAAGTGGACGGCCACGGGGCGAGTGTGGTAAACTTTGTTCCTTGTTTTTGCATGGGCTGCTCAAATACAGTTTTTTTTAAACTTCGGACAGTACTTTCATTGACATTTCTCCCCAAAATACCAGAGAAGTGCCTTGATGCTTTAGCAGGACCACAGTCGATAGCATATCGTGCTATTTTCACCCGGGTTTCTGGTGAGTAATTTCCATATCCCCCTCGTTTTCTTTTTTTGGGAGTTAGCATCACATTTTCAACTTCTTCATTACACGACGTAGTAACCAAGGCATCAATCGTCTCTTCCATTCGGACAGGGTCAGGTAATATGGGGGAACTGGGGGTTTTAATTCCAAGTTTTCCATTTCTTATCCAGTTCATTAACGACATGATGAAAATCGGTCTACCTGTGAAGTGTTTACATATTTCACCTGAGATATAATTAGTAATTTACGTTAAAAGATCACACTAATGCCGGGGGAGATTTATTGATGACAATTACATGATTAGCACTTTAAAAACGTTTATCATCCGTGAAGGGAGCGTTATGATTAAGTTAAAGAAACGGAGGCAAAGATCAGGAATTTCTTTCGAATATATTTTTTTTCAATCCTCCAAGACCGCGAAATTAAAACCAACGCAATTGGTCCATATTTGAATACCGCGAACTTTTAACACCGCGAAATTAAACCCGTTTACAGTAACTGACATTTGTGATACAATGGATTTTAGTTCGATTATTAATGAAACTACACATTTTACCGAAACTTCAGAGTCTATCCTTGATCTTATATTAACTAATTCCCCAAATTCAATCTTTCTATCGGGCGTTGGTGATCCATTCTTACCCAATGAGATTAGATATCACTGTCCTGTTTATGCTTTTCTAAATATCAATAAACCTAAACGTCTTTCTATTACCCGAAAAGTATGGCTTTATAAAGAAGGTGATAATGATGCTTACAGAAATGATATTTTAAACATAGATATTGATAATATAATAAATAACGACCCAAACGATTCAGCTAATCTAATATAAGATAAGATAAAATTCTTGAAATCGCTTCATGTCGCATCCCAAACAAAATCGTCACTACACGCAAATCTGATTATCCATGGATAAACTCCAATATAAGAAAAGAAATTCGGAAACGAAAAAGAGCGCATAAACGCACAAAATTACCCGAAGATTGGTCGAAATTTAGACGTAAACGAAATGAAGTAATAAATCTAAAACGTAAAGCTGAACAGAAATACATGCAAGGTCTCGTAGACAAATAACAATACTGACAGTCGTCAATGGTTGAAAACAGTTTACACATTGACATTCCACCACTTAATATAGATAAAACCGATCTTTACGTTGAAAATGATAAAGCCAAAACTGAGTTATTTAAAACGTACTTTCTCTCCCAGCAAACAATTGACGATGACAACACGACATTACCTGACGTCATGACTCCTCCTTTCAGCCTCTGTGACATAACTATTGACGAAACTGACGTGACTGACGTTTTATCTAACCTTAATATTTCAAAAGCAACAGGACCTGACACAGTTCATCCTATACTTCTTAGAAACGCTTCTCGTGAACTCTCTCCTTTACTCGCTAAACTCTTTAACTTATCTCTTCAAACTTGCGTCTTTCCCGAATCATGGAAACATGCAAACGTAAGTCTAATTTTCAGCATCATTGGTAAAGTAATGAAGCGTTGTGTCTTCAAACATTTATATAATTATCTAAACAGGAATTCAATATTAACTCATCTTCAATCAGGATTTAGGCCTAACGATTCAACTATTAATCAACTCTTAGACTTGTTGAATGAATTTGGTAGGGCTTTAGATCAGGGGAAAGAAATTAGGGTAGTTTTTTTTTTATATTAGTAAAGCTTTCGATCGTGTTTGGCATAAAGGGCTCATTCATAAATTACAGTCGATTGGGATAAATGGTGAAAGTCTAAATTGGTTCTCAAATTATCTGTCTTGTAGAAAACAACGCGTCGTTATTAATGGGGAGGTATCAGGGTGGGGTGAAATTAAAGCTGGGGTTCCACAAGGTTCTATTTTAGGTCCGGTTCTATTTCTAATTTATATTAATGATATTGTTAAAGAAATTAACACACACATTCGATTATTTGCAGACGACACCAGCTTGTATATCATTGTTGACGATCCTTTACATTCTGCCGAAATTCTAAATTCAGATCTTGAAAAATATCATCACTGGTCTCAACAATGGTTAGTTGACTACTGTATCACTTCTCATTTCTATCAAACAACACTCTCCTTTTCATCCTGTTCTATACATGAATGACACTGCAATTAAAGAAGTAGAGAATCACAAGCATTTAGGCATAACTTTTACTTCAGATTTTTCCTGGGATACCCATATTGATTCTAGCTAAAAGGCATCTAAAAACTTCACATTCTTCGGAAATTGCGATTCGTTTCAGACAGACTCTCACTCCAAAAAATATACTTCTCATTCATTCGGCCGGTTTTGGAATACGCGGATATAATTTGGGACGGGTGCACACAAATTCAAAAAACAGGTTAGAACGATAACATATCGAGGCTGCTCGAATTGTTACCGGAGCAACTAAATTGGCAAGTAATACATCGGTTTTAAAAGAAGCGGGTTGGGAAAATCTTCAGACACGTAGATCAAAACATAAACTTATTAAATTCCACAGTATGTACCACTGCTCTACTCCTTTATAATATCTCTCTGACCTTGTACCTCAACAAAATTACGACATACATGGACGTGACACACGGAATAGACTTAACCTATACCCAATAAACTGTAGAACTCAGAAATATCAGAATTCCTTTTTACCATCCACTGTATCCTCCTGGAATAATATCCCAGTTGAGGTTCGCAATAATCCATCTGTTAGTCACTTTAATATGGATTCTCTGTAAAAACCTAAAACAGCTGGCCACGGCATGTCATGGATTTTGATGAAACTTTCTGTAATTATCATACTTAATGTAAAAACAATGAAAACAAACCATATTGTTATATTTAAACAACGGTTGCCATGGTAACGGGGTCAATCTATTTGACACCCCCATAAATATTAGAGATAAGACATATTGTGGCATTCTGTTGCCATGGAAACCATGGTCAAAATCTACTTTATGAACACAAAAACTTTTCTTTGTAAGTTCAACTCTGACAAAAATATCTTTTTCGGGGGAAGGGGTTATCAGTAGTTGTTGATATTCAGTCAAATTATGTGAAAATTTAGCAAAAATAAGGTCTAATTATAGGGTCATTTTTGGCCTGTTTTTGACTATTTGGAAGGTTAAAAACCATTATTCGGTGAATGTTATGGGTATTTAACATCGCCTTGCCAAAATAAATGTCTATAGCTTGGAAAAATCAAGAAATGAAATTTATGGTGAAACTCACCATCTTGTCATGAATGCCAATTAAAATCCGTTGCTATAGCAACTTGGAATCCATATTACCATATACCGCATATTAAAAAAACATTGTTTTTCCTCATGTTTGAGTCCTATGTTTATGAATTAGCATACATGTATACAAATTATATTAATCACTATCAATTGACCTTCAAATCATTTCAAGGTCACCTGTCCAAATCTCAAGGTCATTTCTAACTTTAGACTAAAATTAAGACAAAAATCAGGATTTCCAATTAATTTAAATTGATTTCTCTTACTTATTTCATTAGATATTTTGATTTTAAATATTTACAGTTGAACAACCGATCAAAAGAAGAAGAATTCATCACAATTTTGTTAGATTGTATTTCACTTCTATGTATGACATACTTTCAAAAGAGCATAAAATTGAGATTTTCTAAAATTTTCTCGTAAAATATGTAACATTTTTTGGGGTCTTCATTGGGCTTTGATAAATGTGATACTCATACCAACAAATAATACATTTATTATACTTTTACGGATAATTGATTGTTTTGCCAAGGTTCCATACTGTTTACTGTTGATCATGTCTCTTTTTAGTGAAAAACCACAAAATTTGGCCCGAAAGTAGCAAATATTTTCAATGACCTTGAAAATTGAGCAAATGACCTTGACATTTTCTCAAGGTCACGATAGCATCAAATGGTCTTTAATACATCTACATACCAAGTTTTGTAGCGATAGCAAGCATACATCTGTAGAAATTAGCTTTTTACTTATGACAGGTATTTACACCTTCGTACCAAATGTTGCCATGGTAACCTATTTCAAAGGCATGTAAACAGAAAAATCTCACTTCTAGATAAAATTCCTTCGATTCCCATGAAGTCCTAGGATAATTCTCCTGAGGTAATAGTCAACTGTATTTCAAATCTCGTGCAATTGCATTATTACTCTTGTCAAAATTAAGTAAAATATAGGTAAAATAAGGCCTAAATTGACCGAAAATGGCTCATTTTGAATAAGAATTTTTTCTTGAAATTGAAGCAAATTTACATGACACACAGAAAGAAGGAGCATCGAAAAATCAAATTCTATCAACTTAAGAGGATTTAAATAATCTTTTCGGAAAATTACATATATATTTAACATTTGTTTCCATGGTAACGGGATGCATAAAAATGCCTTGTTTAAAGGTGTTTTTATACAAAACCTTGGTTACCATGGCAACGGAATGTCAGAGAAAAAAATGGAAGGTCAATTCGCTCTGAGGACATCATATTTACCTTATACACAAAAAATAACCAAAATCTGAGACATGTCGTGGCCAAACATGTCTGATTTTTTAGGTTTTTACATAGAATCCATATTAAGCATTTTCTCAATGACTCCGATTGCCATGTACCTTTTTATTTTTTTCTCCGGCTCTCGTCTAGGTCAAATCTACCATAGTCGTCTTCGAACAGAAAGTACGTGTAGCTCCCTTAAGTCTCATCTCTTTATGCGAAACATAGTAAATAGTGCAACATGTGCTTGTGGAGCACTGGAAACTACAAAGCATTTTCTACTTGATTGCCCTCTTTTCCATTCTATTTAGTCTAGGTGCCATTCATGAAACCCAAAAATTTCTTACGCACAAAATGTTTTTGGATGAAAGTGTTGTCAATACCCTCTTATTTGATAATCCGGCGGATGCCACTCTGGCATCCTTGGGCATTTCGAAATTTTGGGGTAAAATGGTATTTTTCGAAGAAGAACCATTGAAAATAGGAAAAAAATTCAATTACTTTTTCCATGCTGCAGCTAGATCAACAACATTGGTACCAAAAGAACGACAATATAATTGTCTTTAAGTCTCAAGCTCAATTTACCAATCTACTTGTCAATAAAATGGGAAAAACTATGGATTTTCGATGAAAAATCGTTGAAAATTGGGAAAATACAATATCTTTGTTTATTATGTAGCTAAATAAACAATTTTGGTACCAAACGCACAATAAATTTATTGCCTTTCATTTTAAATAATTCAGATGTCAGATTCGCAATTTGCTGGTACGAAAAATTGGGAAAAACAACTACTCTTGGATGTAATAACGCTGAATATGTGCAAAATGCAATGAATTTTTTCAAACTGTAGTTAGTACAGCAATTACGGTACCAAAAGAATTTTTTTTATTGTCTTTTATTCTGAATTCGTATTAAGCAACTTGCTCATAAATAAATTGGGAAAAGACCAATGAGGGAGAAAACTTTGATTTTTGAAGGGTATTTTCCATTAAAAGTTGGGACTTTGAAAAATGCAAAAGGTTTCCAGAAATTCTAGAACAAAGATGTGAGTATTCAAGTCAACACTTGAGTCTTGTAGCGAGCTTTTGAAAGACGTGGGTGGAATAAGAGACATTGTTCAAAAGAAAGCTGCTACTGTCTATGATACATAACGTGCATGTCTGGTCCACGCTGTTAATTAATATGCTTTTAAATGATGCTAATGAATTTGAAGACGTTTAACATTTGTACCACTTGTGTGTCACTGCTGGTGGACCAGGAGTCCCCAAGGGCACATGTAGCCAAGATCGATCAATTTCGGTTGGTCGTTTCTTCAAACGCATTCGAAAATTTCTGTTTACAAAATTGTCACAAATTTCTGAAACCAGGGTCCTGTAGCATTATATTTCAGTCATCTTGCTACGTCTTTCTGTATATTTTGGACATAATTATCACACATTTTGGCCATATTTTATTGTTTGGATTGGGGATCACTGACGAGGGTTAAATACCCGAAACGTGCATGTCTGGTCAACGCTGTTAATTAATCTGCTTTTAAATGATGCTAATGAATTTGAAGACGTTTTTAAAACATAGATGATTTCTGTCAGGGTTGTGTAGTTGTTTTCAATTATTGAAGTGGATCTAAAAGACCTTCTTAGTCATGACGTTGTTCTAGTCCCTACGTCGATGTTGAAAAGATGACTTCGGTTTTGCAACTTCCAAACTTTGCAATGTATTTCTTTAAAAGACAGTGCATGTATTTCATATATTCTTTTCATTTTCGTGCGTGAACATCGACGGTTGGTGCGGCTAGCCAACAGGGGATGCTTAATCCTCCCAGGCACCTGGTCCCACCTCTACCTTGCTAGGGGTCCGTCGATGCTCAATTTGGTGTTCTATTGTAGGTGCTGTTGAGATTATCGTCAGGATCTTCTTATGCTCTTAAAATAAGCTCCATGTTATTCATTCGACAAGAATGCCTAGGATTTTAATTATGATCGATTGATGTATGCAGGACTCTCATTCATGCAAAATTAATACCTTGAATGTTTCTGGTCGTATATTTCTTTAAAAAACTAAACACTTTAGATGTTCAATGATAAGTGTTCCAACTATTTACCTTCTTGAAGAAAGTTTTAAACCAATTTTGATGCACCAGATTCGTGTTTCGGATAGAAAAATCCTCATCAGTGATGCTTTCAATTAAATTGACAAATATGGATAATGACCATATCCCTGTCTACAGTACAAAATCGATAATTCAGAAAATCAGAAACCGAAGGCATACAAAATCAGGATAAAACAGGAACTAAAGCAAACAAAAACAAAAACCTCCACCATATGAAAAGAAGCGAACTCCCGATATGAGAGTGAGACCAGGTGCCCAGGAAAAGTGACTTCATGGCACAGCCAAAGTCCTCTCCGGCAGCGCCCCTGGCCATATTTTCTGAACTTAAAATTGCAATCACTTTGCAGAGAGCAAATTTAAATTATATTCAATTGACCCCTACTTACCATCGCAATGACATAAAAGATTCAGTCAGGTAAGCTACATCTCAGGAATTGAAGTGCAACTGATTGATATTACATGTACTTGCAATCAGTTGATCGAGAAAGGAATCCGATTGATTAAGAACTCACATTCTACACATTCTGAAGATTAAGGTATTGGGAACAGATCATGATGATGGGTATCATCAACATATGATAGTATTGGAGAGACAAAGGTTGTTCTGTGGGCTGTTTTTGGAGTGGAATTCCGTGTCAAATTTCAGTGAAATTAATTCGGATATTGAAAAGATGGTGACTGAGGCCATGATACTATGGTTTAGAGAATCTAGACAGTATATCTGATGTCAGGTCCAGTGTACGATTGAATGAAATGCGCTATGAGAGTTCAAAACTCTAAGATGAACATTGTCACCAACAGTTAATTGATAATAACATGTCAAGAAAAACTCAATATCTTAAGCCATGCATAAGAAAACATTCTTAAGATGCAGTTCAATCAAACTTGGAAATGCTGAAAGAACTTTTTTTTAAAAATGTTGAGACCAATTGTGATTATATTTTGCAAATCGCGTCTGTACCTCTATCTGTTATCCTGTTGATTCGTTGCAGTCGCACATGAAATCTGAGCAGTGTAACAAACAGATGTGACAAATTCTGTGCTCATATTTCTTTAATTCTGTAAATGTTTTGGAGTAGAGAATTAACAGAGTATGATGCAAAGGAGGCATTTTGATCAACCATGTAAGAAAGGTTCTTTGTTGTTAGAAGTAGTTGCACACAAGTATTACAATTGCATGTTGATGAAACAACAAGGCAATAAGTGATCTCCAACAAAACTGGGTTGCAGCACCAATATCAACACATCAAAACACCTCAAGTAAAAACACAGAGAAGACACACACAGGAAGAGAAACCAGAGAATCTAGAGTACTGTAGTAAAAAGGGTGATAAGAAAGTGCAAATCTAAAACTATCAATATGCAATCATTTTGATACGAAAATTGAATCTCTTTTAACCGATTATATTTTTACAATTTAAAACCTTTTCAGCAAAAAAAAAAAAAAAAAACAACAACAACAACAACAAATTTTAACAAAACAAAACAAGAAGATTCAATTTCCTTGAGTGGAATTCTGAATTTAAATCAATGAAATACTTTTTCTTGTCGTTGTTCTACCTACAGCATGAAAAAAAGCATTTCAATATCCCAATTTTCAGCGATTTTTCATTCAAATGCATTCTTTTCCCCATTTTCGTACTTGCAAATTGCTTATCTGATATTTAAAATGAAAAGCAATACATTTATTGTGCGTTTGGTACCAAAATTGTTATTTTATCTACAGTATGAAAAAAGATATGACATTTTCCAAATTTTCAACGGTTTTTCATCGAAAATCCATAATTTTCCCCATTTAATGGACGAGTAAATTGACAAACTGAGCTTGAGACTTAAAGGCAATGACATTGCTGTTCTTCAGATACCAAATATGTTGTTCTAACTACAACATGGACAAAGTAATTGCGTTTTTCCAATTTTCAACGGTTTTTCTTTGAAAAATCACACTTTTCCAAAAATTTCGAAATGCCCAAGGATGCCAGAATGGCATCCGCCGGATTATCAAAGTAGAGGGTATTAACATCACTTTCATGCAAAAACATTTTGTGCGTAACATTTTTTTAGGTTCACCCCAAAATAGCCATTTGGCAACTAGACTATCACTCCCTTTTCCATTCTTAATATTCATTATCACTTTGCACTCCAATCAAACCTACCCGTGCATGATACACATACATTGCAATTTGAACTCATAGGAGATGGATTTATATAAGTATAAGTACTTGTTTCCAAATCCTAGATATATATTATACAGATTACTGATGTATTGAAATTTACTTTTGAATAAATACAGTTTAAACTAAATCAGAGTTTTCTGACGTCCAGAAAGGTGTTTGTGGAATCATTCCGCGAAAAGAACGTAGCGAACGCGTAAAAAACTTCAACATCGTAGCTGAGAGTGTTAATCGTTTTGCCATTAAATTGGGTTCACGGGATATGTCATGCACGTACATCGACACCCCAGAACCGTTTACGCGGAATGGAAAGTTAGCCATAGACCTCTATGACTCGGGCGATCAGTCAGGTCTTCATGTTAACAACGAAGGTGCAGATAGGTTGAAGGATAAATTCTACGAATTTATTCGGCTCGAATCAGCGTGCGACGCTAACACTATGTCGCCGATGACAAGAAAGCGTCCGATGAGCGGATCAACACCGGGTTCCGCAGAGAAACAACTACACAATTTGCACAAGCCAGGAACGCCAGATTCACCAGCATTCTCCGAATCATTTATTCAATAACTGGCTGCCATTAACTATGGCAGATATCTAATGGAGACAATTGTAATATAATTTTGCTTACTCTTTTTCTTCACATAGCATATGTCTTTAAGCTTTGCCTCTCTCAATGCAAGTGGCTTAAAAAATAGAGAAAAAAGACAGAATTAATTTTGTTTTATTGGTTAAAGAAAAAAAAAACCCCGATATGATAGCATTACAAGAAACACATTGCACAAGCACAGAATATGCACAATGGAAAAATGAATGGAAATCTCTGGGCGGGGGTGAGTGTTTCTGGAATAACGGTACCTCGGCCTCTCGCAGAGTGGGTATTTTATTTTTACATATAGCTTTTCTCCACAAAATGATTAGTTTGGACCGATCTGTCATTCGGCTTTACAGAGGCAACAGCCCAACCTACGGGCCGCCTTATGAACTATACGGGATGATGATACCCAAGGCCACCCCTGTACAAGCCACCGTCTGCCACATATGTAAACTTCACTGTCCCTTATATGACTCTGAGATCAAATAATGAGAGATTTCTATATTCAAATTTAGTTTAATTGTGTCCGAAATATAAAAATAAAACTGATAAGAATTTTCTCTCTCACACATCAGTTGCACTCGGAAATGTCCACAGCGCGGATAAAACAAGTTCTTTTCAAAGTTCGGAAATTCCGCAACTACTGCACATCACGCCCGTCATCTCCGTGGCGGTAAACTAACTCCCGAATTTTCTCATTTGCTCTCAAATCACTCACTTTCTATCCGACTCAAACCAGAACAAAGAAAGTGTCAAAACAAACAATTAAAGGATTAAAAGAAGTAAACATAGTAAATAAGAAGTATGTGAAACACGGCATTATAAAGAAATGACAAAAGTGAGATAATTTAGCTTCAGGAAATGATAAAACAAACACTTTTAAGAATAGATGAAAGACAGACAAATTGAACATGTAAAGAGCTGGAATGTTATTCTAGTGTCTGAATTAAGTCCAAATTAATGTCACAAATCCTGAATAAAATGGATTGATTGAAAATTGCCTAAAATATATATAGAATTTATCGTTTTACATTATAAATACAAAATGTCACTAAATTATTACATAACACTAAGATAAATAAAATTGACGGAGCTATCATATTTTTAGATCAAGAAAAAGCTTTTGATCGGGTAGAATGGGGGTGGTTAGACATTTGCATAAAGAATTTTAATTTCGGAGAAAATTTAGCCATTGGATAAAAATGATCCTTAAAGACGCAAAGACATGTATTAAAACAAATGGTTATATATCCTCATATTTTGATATTTCAAGATCAGCCAGACAAGGGTGCCCATATTTTGATATTTCAAGATCCGCCAGACAAGGGTGCCCGATCTCGCCGTTACTCTATATTTTACAAATTGAGCCGTTGGCAGCGGCTATTAGAAAAAATGATGATATTCAAGGTATCAAAATTAATAATAATTCTGAGTTAAGGATATTAATGTTTGCTGACGATACTCAACTTTTTTGCGGCGATGAAAATTCTATTAGAATTAATTTTGATATATTGAAAATATATGAAAAAGCATCGGGATCGAGAATCAATCGTAAAAAAAACCAGTAGGGATACACATGTAACTATTGGGGGTGGATATAGATAAAGAACCCAACTTCTCTGAAATTCTTTGGTCCAAAACATGCGTTAAAACACTCGGAATTTGGCACGGTAATGAAATAGATAATGATTTAATTTGGAAAGAAAAGATTGATAGAATGAAATCATGCCTGCAAATCTGGAAGACAAGATATCTCTCTCTGAAAGGTAAAAGTCTTATTATCCAATCACTTGTCATATCAAAATTAAGTTTTGAAATTGAAGCGAGAGGTATTCCGGATAGATATATCATTAATGAAATCAATAAAATAATCTGGGCTTTTATATGGAATAGTAAAAGGGAATTAGTTGAGCGAAAAACACTGGTTGGGGATGTGCTATCTGGAGGCATGAAAATAATAGATGTCGGTCTCTACACAAATAGTATACATATCAAAACAGTATACAAAATCATACACAGTCCCAATACTCTATGGAATAGTATTGGTAAGGGTTGGTTAAAGTCACTTGGTGAGAAATTTGGAACAGAATATTTTCTATGCAGAATTTCTGAGACTAAGGGACTCGACTTACCAATTATATCAACTTTCTATTTACAGCTGTTAAGTGCTTGGAGGCGAATATATCAAATATCTGGTCCCATGAATAACTTGAATATTCAAAAACAATATATTTTCGGAAACAAGAAAATTCTTTTTAATAATAGACCTCTATTTTTATCAGCGTTTACCAAAAGCGGAATATTAACCATAAAAGACATTTGGAATGAGAATACGAAATTGTTAAATCAAGATTCAGAAATATATGATCGTTTGATAAACAAAAGAAATTGCATATCTGAATTAGGTAGAATTAAAAGAGCTTTACCAAAATATTTTCTGGACAATTTAAAGAATTATGATATTACAGACACTAACTGCTTTAAAGTGGATGAGGAACTTTACATTTTAGACAAAAGTAACAAAAAGATAAAATACGACAAAATAAAACTGTTTTACATTATGACAAAACTTATCCAACTGAATTTTAAAGCACCAAAATCTCAACTTAAATGGGTGAGAAATTTAAATTATATACCAAATTGGCAGCATATTTGGAAAAATGTTAACAATGTTCTTATTGCGAACCCGTCGGGGTGAGCATATTGGAATAGTCTAAATTGCTGTAATTCGCATGTCCAGACTCCATGTGCGTGGCATGCTGGGAAAACTGTGTCTCGAGAATGTTTGTAAAATGAGTCTCGAGAATGTTCGCGGAGTGTTTACTTCCTCGGCGCTACTTTGCATGTGTACACTACACACACCTGTTCTATATTTAGCGCTGTTCTATATTAAGCACTGTACGATAAAGTGGTTTGCAGTGGCGGATTTAAGGGGGCTTTTGGGCTTACATGTACGATAAATGCACAAGTTTGCTGTGTATTGCACACCCATAACAAAACACAAATTTAAAAGACACTTATTCTCTATTTGAGCTGAATCAGGAAGTGGAACACACGTGATCTGATGTTCGAGGAATTTTTCATGCCCTGTTTTGTTAGGAACCCCCTCCCTTGGACTTTGTTTATTTTCCAGCTTTTTTTTCAAAACCATAGGCTGGATCTCCCCGAATATTGGCTGAACCCTTGGATAACTTTTCCTCCCGTTTTCCTGAGAGAAATTTGAATTTATATTGACATTGAAGGAAAAAAAAGGAATTAGCTAGCATTAAAACATATCAAAATTGATATGATAACAGGTTTTACTTTTTTCAGTAAATAATTCATTGTTTGCTGACACTAGTTCCCATGCTTGAATCGCTTCTAAATTCAGTTCAGATATGGTCCAGAAGCCACCAATTTGCTTCATTTTTTCAAAAATTCTCGGGGGAGCCCCCCCGAATCTCCATAAATGTGAGGGGGAAATCCCCCATACCCTCCCCTACTCGGGCCTCGCCAGTCTTCCATTCAAAATAATGTATGGGCGTTTAACGGCCCCAGTCCCCCTGTCTAGATTGATTTGAGTACAAATTATTTCTACTCTGGCTACGCGTGTGAATACAACTGCTATGGGTTCGCACCCTAAGCTTTTTCGAAGGCTAAGCTTGTCCCTAATAAAATTAAAGTATTTCAGTGGCGATTTATACATGACATATTGTATCTAGAAAACATTATCATAAAATTTGGAAATTCGAATGGAAAGTGTCACTTCTGCAAAACCTGTCTGGAGACAAGCAAACATTTGTTTGTGGAATGTCCTCACACAAAACTTTTATTAGACTTTTTTGGACCAAATTATATGTTTCTATAGAAAATATCAATATTGCAGTGTTTAAAAATGCAAAAAATAATACATTTTGGTGTAACCGATGAAGCGGAAAATACATATATAAAAGAGGTTTTAAATTTTTTATATTTACTATGAAATGGCATTTATGGAAATTCAGAAATGAAATAAAATTCAAAACGAAAACGTTTAGCCAGCATGACATGATAAACCGAATTAACATAAATCTATTTTATGAAATCCAATTTATATTAAAATGTAGAATCGATCGACAAAATATAAGAAATATTCTCAATTCAATACAAGAAAAATGGTAACGTTCGTTGTAGTCGTGTACTTAAGTTGTTTTTTTTTTTCTTCATTTTTCCATCGACTAATAACCAATCATACTCACTAAATAGTATTGTTATCTAAAATTTATTTTCTTATGTTGTACTTTGTGAGATATAGATATTGACAATAAATAAGGGGAAAAAATGTGCGATGATGATATGGCTCAATAAAATGTATATATATGGATAGAATTCAAATGATTAACAAACTGACAAAACGCGCACTGCACCGCACTGCACATTAGAAATACTAGTGTACAATGCATTTTGATAATGTTAATGAGCTTATGGAGTGAGCCATTTAGCTGCATGAGCACAAAAAAGGCAGCTTCGGATACACCGTTGCCATGGCTATCATTGTAATAGCCTGTTCGTTTTCACATAATATATTCTTCGATCCTTACGCCCATTCTTACTTAGTACACTTAGGTGTATGATATATACACACAATAAGCTTAATAGTATCCAAAATCAGTTGAAATAAAGCCAAAAAAATAGAGGTGAAAAAAGGGCAAATTTAGTATGTTTTTGACCATTTTCAACCATTCATTTTCGTCAAAGGAAATATATTTATTGACAAATAATATTAAGAAAAACTTGGAGTGGGTAAATTAAGAGTTTAACCTTTATTATTTCGTCAAAAACTGTTGCCATGGTAATATTTCACCTTTTTGCTTGTTTCATATTATTTAAAAAAAAACACCACAGACACGTAAACAGTACGCAGACAAGGACAGTTTGGTATATATACACAGAACATAGATGGGTATATGTCGACCGACCCGTGCTCTTAGTGAGGATCGAACGAGCAACCTTTTGGTCACTGGCCTGACGCCCTATCCACTAGACCACGGCGCCGACATTTGTTTTATTCTGGGCCACCAGGAAGCGGTCCATCTACTGAAATGGTTTTAGGTTTTTGCAATGTAATTCTGCGGGATAGTCATTGATATTTGTGCATGATTAATATTCAAGTTTCTATGAGAAACATGCTACAGAGAAATAATAAGTTTGATTCTTTAATTTTGAAATAAAAATGATTATTAAGAAAAGAAAGTTTACTGTATTTTAATCTAATGTGTATATGCAGCCGATGCTCTATTTTTAGCATACAGTGTGTAAACAGGCAAGCGTGCTTAAGCCCCTGTCACACCTACACGTTCTCTCGAGACCTTCTTACTACGACCTTGAAGTCCTTGAAATTTTTCATGAACGTAGTGAGAACGTGGCATTTTGTACCCGGAAGGGCTCTCCGAAACAATAATTGACGACTCTAATACGTGCGCAAGACGACCTTTAGCGTCCGTAACACGTTAGTAGCGCGTCCTTCCCGTCTTAAATACGTTTAGTTAAGTTCGCACTACGATCGGCCTCAAGTTCACACTACGACAAAGGCGTCTGTGTTACGATAGTACGGCGTGCTTACTACGTTCCCGAAGTCCTTACTGCGTTCATGCTACGATCATGACACGTTCAAAGGGTAAATTGTTTGTATGAGGTCTATTTTGATTTTTTCGACCTCTAAAACCAAGAACGTGGTAAGGACGGCACAGACGCGACGATCTCCATATGATTATATGTAAAAGTTTTAGCCGTCTTTACTGCGACCCTACTACGTTCGCGACACGTTTCTAATACGTCCATGAAGTTCTCAATACGTTCGCAAGTAGTCCCTAACACGTTCCGTCATCACCGCGTCCTCACTACGACTGTTTTGAACAGTTCAAAACGGTCGTGGTGGCTCGGCGTACGGGCACGTTCGTCGGCGTTCTTACTACGGTTTCAATACGTATCAGCGAGTTCTTACTACGTTCCCTGCGTCCTTACTACGTTCACATCACGTTTCATACAATTTTGGTAGTCGTAGTGCGAACGCCATGCCAGAACGCGAAGGTGTGACAGGGGCTTTAGCCCGACGAAGACACTGTGTAGCATCGGCAGCTAATGCGTATCTATAAATAACTGTTAGGGCATCCCGATGTATGGTACTTGATGCATTTCAAGCTCATATAACTTTCAATGGAAGGACTAAGTATATGGCAAGGAAAAGTGAAAAAAACTCGGTAATTTTTGTAATATAAGAATTCATTTCCTTATATGAGGCATTGATTTTCTGGTATTAGAAATTCATAGTATTAATATAAGAAATTCCCCATTTTCCAATACCTACTATTTTCTTATATCGGAAAAATAGTTGGGGGGGGGGGTTAGCTCAGAAATTTATCAAATGTATTTTCTTATACAGGAAAATGATTTTCTGGTATTAGAATTTCATAGCATTAATATCAGAAATTCCCCATTTTCTAACACCTACAATTTTCTTATATCGGAAAAATAGTTTGGGGGTTTTTTAGCTCAGAAATTTATCAAATTTATTTTCTTATACAGGAAAACGATTTTCAACTATTAGAAAATTTAACTTCTTGGTATAATTTCTAATAGGGAATATTTTTATTTTCATTTTACTTTTTTTTAAAGTCAATTTCTTGTATAAAAATTGATTTTGTAATACATGTATTTGAAGTTCATTTTCTGTTATAAGAAATAAAAAAACTATTTTCTAATACAGAAATTCAAAATTACCTCTCATAATCATGATAATGACTGCTTCCATTCAACATGCATGACGCATGCCTAGTCTTAGAAATTCATTTTATAATCCTAGAAAATCAGTTCATTTTCTAATACAGTCGAACCTGTCTTATGTGACTTTGCAAGGGCCGACCGAAAATATGTCACATAAGACAGGTGGTCACTGAATTCAGGTTCAAGCTGATCTGACTTTGACAAACAAAATGTTCGTATTATAAGAGCAATACGTATTAAATGAATCACAGCATATATCAGTTTGTGTATTTATTGATTAATCGAATTGCACATATAAAATCACATAACATTTTATTTATCACAGAAGATTAAATTATGAAAGACACAGATGAAGGGATTTTATGTAAAACATTGTGTAGTTTTGGTCCTTTGTAACCTTAAAGTCGTAATATACGAGGGATGTCCGTAAAGTTCATGGACTGCCTTGATAAATGCTAGCAAACAATGGTGGAATAAATGACATTATTATTATTTTTATTAAATTCAAGTTTCATATCAATAATATGCAAAATTTCATAACAAAAAAAAAACACAAATAGTTATATTTCTGTACAATTTAAAAAGGACACTTCCTCATACCCGGAGCAGTAGCATGAGAATCCTTGACGTTATCCGTTATAAACTGTTTTGACAATCCTACTCTCCTCGCTAAATTTAGATTTATATAAAGAAAAAAATTGGAACTCATCCAGCACAGACATGACTCGTTGTAGGATCATGGGATAAGATCTTATGCACGATTTATTTTTTATTTTAAAGTTAACTGCAATTTCCCGAATTGTTAGTCGCCGATCACTATGAATCACGTCATGTTCTTCATTTAAAAGCATTTCTTTCTTTTGTAGAAAGTCTTCTCTAGCGCATACCGCCCTGCAAACTGTCCCTAACGTCCACAGATCCTCTTTACCACTTGATGACTTGCGAACAACTAGTTTTATCATTTTCCGACTGTTTAAGGAATCTCAAAGCCTCTGTCCTTGTTTTTCTGAAGCCTATGCAAAATTTTATCACTTCTCTCAGCTCCGCCTCTCGTGAAAACGTCATTTTTTTCGGACAATGACGATCACATCCTATTACCTTCATATTCGTTTTTCTCTGTCATCTTGAAACTTTGAACATTTAAATTTTGCATGTGTGATTGTCAACATCATAATGTAAAAAGCATCGTTTTATCAGCCGAATTTTACAAAATGCAAATAAAATGAATAAAATCATAAACAACATATTTCGGTAAAAAGATACCGTGCTCCGGGTCAACATCCTATGTCTAATTACGTAGTAATAGTTGTAATTGTAAAATCAAAATATGATAATAATTTACATTTCGTAATTCACAAATAGTATATGATAATAAATATACTAAACATAAATATCTTTGACGCTAATTTTCCTTACTTTAAGACTAGTCTACGAACTTTACGGACAGCCCTCGTATAGGTTCGGAATTCTATACGGGACGGAAAAATCTCAGCCGTTGTCGCGTAAGACAGGTTGTCGTTATATACAGGTTAAGTTGATAGGAATATTGTTCGGGAGGAATTAAAAAGGTTACATAAAGCAGGAAGTCGATAAAAAAGAGGGTCACTTTAAGACAGGTTTGACTGTATAAGAAATCTATCTTTAAAAATTTGAAATTTATTTTTAAATATTAGATCTTCATCGTCAATTATAAGAAATTAATTTTCTTATTTATGAAATCTATTTTTCTAATATTAGAAAATGAATATCCCATAATTTATCAGGAAATGAATTTCTGATATTAGAAAATAATTTCTGATATTAGAAAATAATTTCTGATATTAGAAAATAATTTCTGATATTAGAAATGAATTTCTGATATTAGAAATGAATTTCATAAGAAATGAATTTCATTAGAAATGAATTTCTGATGTAAGAAATCAATTTCTAATAAAAAAAACAGAATTCCTTCTACTAGAAATGAATTTAAGATATTTGAAAATACCCTTACTTTTTTGTCTTTAAAGACCTGTCGTACTAGTACACATATTTTATATTTAATACTTAACGAGGTATTTCTTTTACCAGATTTGATAACCTACAAAAATGTTGTAAAATTATCTCCTCTTATGGATTTTCTACAATTTAAGAAATAAACCGCAGCATGTTTAAATAATGTCAACAACACACCAGATCTTAGACTGTAGTAAGAAGAAAAAAACCAACTGCAAACATATTCCCATGTATTAGCACATTTGTACGGCCCAAAATTTTGACGCTTGCGTCAATTTGTTTTCTTGTATTATCATTGAAAGTGATTTTTAGCTCACCTCGACGAAGTTGAGATGAGCTTATGCTATAACCCCGGTGTCCGCGTCCCCGTCCGTGTCCGCGTCTGGTTAGAGTTTTTGGGGTAACTCAGTATCTGACAAAGTACTGATGCTACAGTTACCAAACTTGCACAAGTGATTCATCTTTGGATGCTGAGGTGAACCCATGCATCGGATGCTGCATCTGACCTACATTTTCCGGTTGAATGACTTTGTCAATGTTTGGTTAAAGTTTTTGGGGTAGCATAGTATCTGATAAAGTACTGATGCTAAAGTAACAAAACTTGCACCAGTGATTCATCTCAGGATGCTGAGGTGAACCCATGCATTGGATGCAGCATCTGACCTACTCTTTTTGCTTGAGTGATTTTACCTTTAATGGCCAATATTGAGCAAAGTATAAGTGCTACTTGTACCAAACTTGCATATTGGATATATCTTTGATCAAACTTTCATAAAATGACCTTGACCTACTTTTTCCGCTTCAATGATTTTGCCCTTTAAAGGCCAATATTGAGCAAAGTATAATTGCTACATGTACCAAACTTGTATATTGGATGTATCTTTGATTAAACTTGCATAAAATGACCTTGACCTACTTTTTCCAATTGAGTGATTTTGCCTTTAAAGGCCAATATTGAGCAAAGTATAAGTGCTACATGTACCAAACTTGCATATTGGATGTATCTTTTATCAAACTTTCATAAAAAGACTTGACCTACTTTTTCTGCTTGAGTGATTTTGCTTTAAAAGGCCAATATTGAGCAAAGTATAAGTGCTACATGTACCAAACTTGCAAATTGGATGTATCTTTGATCAAACTTTCATTAAATGACCTGGACCTACTTTTTTCCACTTGAGCGATTTTGCTTAAAAAGGCCAATATTGAGCAAAGTATAAGTGTTACATGTACCAAACTTGCATATTGGATGTACCTTTGATCAAATTTTCATTAAATGACCTTGACCTACTTTTTTCCACTTGAGCGATTTTTCTTTTTAGAGCCAATATACACGTACGTAGAGATATGTTCAAATTGAATTTTGCTGCCGCGAGGTGAGCTTGGTAATCTTTGATTACACTATGTTTCCTCTTTAGAGTTACATACTATGATCAAAATGTTTCTATGGATACATATGACTTAACTCTTTCACATAGAACAATTTTTAAAAATGTTCAAGGTCATTGGCTTGATGTTCAAGTTTATTTCTGCAGTTTGATATTAAAATGTTGTAAAAAATATAATTGAATTTTTCAATTTTTTAAAACAAAGTTTTCATTTTTAAATTAAAATTTTCTACACATGAACATAATTTCTGCATAATGTATATGCATCATATATGACATTGTGATTGATACACGAGACAGCTATAATACGTATACTTTTAAGCCATATATGAATTACTGTGGTACTGTTCTCAATTCAAGCACTCAGCTTTCTCTCTTTCAAACTCCATCTACACTTACGATAAAAACAGAAAGAAAAAAATCAATCTTCCAATTAATCTGCCCTGTTTACTAATGAAGATGGATCTAGCTTAAGATTAATTTAGATGGAGTTTAATATAGTTGATCAAGTGAAAAAGAGTTTGTTGTAAAAAAATAAAGAGAAAAAAAAAGAAGAAAAAACAACAGCATTGATTACAGTGAAGTTGCAGACCCCTTCAAAAAAGAAAACTTCAGGCATATATGTATTTTCAAGGAGGCTCAGATTCAGATTCTTTATTCCAAAAGTGGACAAGACAAGAACTTATTTTGTTGCATTTTTTTTCAGCTAAAAAGTAATTTTTAGTTCTATTATAAATATTAGCACCAATTCTCTGTGAGCACAAGAAATTTAGCATAGAGGCCCGGCAAGTTATGTCACAGATCCTTATGGTTTTTATGCAAATGAAAGGCCATAATGAAAATATGTGAAAACGACGAAATAAATTATCATTTTTTTTGCCGGAACCGGAAATAAACAATGAAAAGTTGCTATTTTCAGCTTTTTTGAAGCCTCACAGGATCTAATTAACACATTTTCTTCGAACATATGTGATTAAATTGTAATGTTGGATCCTTATTCTTTGTGATAAAACCGAGTAGGCTGAGATTGTAGGTTATACGTACAGAATTAGGATCCAACATTACAATTTAATCACATGTGTTCGAAGAAAATGTGTTAATTAGATCCTGTGAGGCTTCAAAAAAGCTGAAAATAGCACCTTGAAAAGCAGTGTTTTTCCTATTTATTTACACGCGTTATTTTCAATTTGTTAAAATGTTACTTTCTATATAAACATGACCTCAGACAGTGCATGTGTTTTTTGTATTGTTTTCATTTACGTGAACATCGACAGCGGGTGCGGCTAGCCAAACTGGGGATGTTTGCACCCGAACTAAGTCCGCTTTTAAAGGATCAGGAATTATTGACGATTTTGCTTTTTGAGTTGGCAAAGCCAACTCTCATTGCTATGGCTTTCAACTTTGCACTTGATAACCCTGCACGAACCAAACAACGCACAATGTTACTGGCGCAGTAAGAAATAGGACCATTACGATTTGACAAAAGAACATATTAGACGACAGACGTTTAAGTTCAAGTTGTAAATAATGGGTTAAATGCATTATGAGAATGCAAAAAATGCTACAAGGAATGATGCTACAGGAATAGCGTTCACATGTTGATGTCAGTACATTAAAATATGGCGCATCTTCTTTCTTTGTACTTCCCTCCTCTGTATAAGGAGCACCCCATTTTTAGATAGATAGGTAAACGTATTGTATTTAGGATAAAAAAGACCTTAGATTTAAAAAAAAATTGTGGATGTGTAGAAGACTAAGGCCATAATTAAAAAATTGTTTGTTTCCCCTCGCCCCGACCGGGTCAGAAAAACGCTGCCGAGTCAGATTTTTTTATAGCCAAAAAGTCTGATTTTTTTTGGGTCCAGAAATCGAATCACGGCCACGTCCACTTTCAGTTTCAACGTTGTGATGTTTTGAGATTTTCTTGAGCCAATTTGCAAGCATTATATAATTTCTCTTTGAAATTAGACACCTAGTCTAAGAGATTCAAATCGCTAGTCTCAGTCAACCATTTTTTCTTCAATAACTTTAATGGCCCCCTGACCGTATGCCCCAAAACTAGCTCAAAGGGACTTAACCCCAGGGACTCCTGAACCGCTTCTAGTGCCGAAAACAACACGAGGTGAACCCCTTCATCCCAGTCTTTTCCATAATGGTGACAATATGTTTTCATCATAGCTTTAAGGGTTTGATGAAAGCGTTCAAGTGCCCCCTTGGACTCAGGATGGTACGCAGAAGATTTATACTGCCTGATACCTAGCTCATGCATAACCTGCTGAAACAACCCTGACATAAAATTCGAACCCTGATCTGCCTGAATAGCCTTGGGAGCACCTACGAAAGTGAAAAACTTTGTAAGGGCCTTAACTATGGTCTTTGCCTTAATATTCCTAAGAGGTATGGCTTCAGGAAACCTAGTTGAAGTACACATAATTGTCAATAAGTACTGATTCCCTGACCTAGTCCTAGGCAAAGGACCTACACAATCAACTAACACCCTACTAAAAGGTTCCTCAAAGGCTGTAATGGGTTGGAGGGGAGCAAGTTGTATTACTTGATTGGGTTTACCTACCATCTGTCAATTATGACAAGACTTACAAAACTCAGACACATCTTTTCTCAACTTAGGCCAGTAAAAGTGACTTAAAATCCTATTATAAGTCTTATTGACACCTAAATGACCTGCCATTGGTGTGTCGTGAGCTAAACTCATGATGTCCCCGCGATATGCTACTGGAACCACTATCTGGTGAACGACCCGCCACACGTCATTAGGGGTGCATCGGGTGGTCTCCATTTCCGCATAAGGATGCCATCTTGTATGTAGAAGCACTCTCCGACTTTGTCCGCTTTTTATCGGGGAAGGGCCCTCTTGCTTAGTCGGATGATCTCCGGATATTTAGTATTTATCTCGGAGAGGAGCTGCTCACGGCTTAAGGCATCTGTATCTCTGTCAAATGGCGGATGGGAATCATCACTAGGTATTGTCGGAGACTTGTTAACATGAAGGTACGTTCTCATCGATGGTAGACATGGAGGTGTCAGAAAGGTCTATATGTTTGGAGGGATGGTCCTCTTTAAGTATAGAAGTACTCTCAGCATCTTTTAGTCTGTTCCTGGCCATCGCCCTGGTAACTGCGCAGGCTGGGTTCAAGTCGTCGTCTTCATCATCGGACACGACATCGGACGTGATTTTCTCACAAACAATCGGATCGGCTACATTTTTGTCGCCAGCTAAATCGTTGCCAAGCAACAAGGAAACGCCATGAACTGGAAGAGTAGGTCGAACACCTACGATAACAGGTCCAGTTATTAAGTCTGACTTCAAATAAATTTCATGAAGGGGAACATCAATGACGCCTAGCTCCACACCCTGTAATAAAACTGACCTACCAGTAAAAGTGTGCTCAGACAAAGGCAATGAACCCTTTAACAATGAAGTCTGGGCAGCACCAGTATCTCTCAAAATCTGAACAGGCAACGCTTCCCTCGAATCACTGAGTGAAACAAATCCCTATGACAAAATGGGCTTATAATGATCCTCCACAAAGAACTGGACTTAGAAACCTGAATCTCAGGAGGGTCAGAACAAATCGAATCTAAGGCTTTCCTATCATTTCTAAAAGACGCACAGGCCTGTGACTTAAGTTCTTTTTTCTTCTTAAGCTTCAAACGCTCACCAATAACATGACCTTTTTTCTTACAATCATTGCATGTAGGAAGCGTTCCCACCCCTGGGGATGCCTCAGAACGCTCTGACCTAGGACCA
This sequence comes from Pinctada imbricata, assembly GCA_033119305.1. Taxonomy (NCBI): domain Eukaryota; kingdom Metazoa; phylum Mollusca; class Bivalvia; order Pterioida; family Pteriidae; genus Pinctada; species Pinctada imbricata. The sequence continues at coordinate 40,113,365 of VSWD01000007.1, read as the reverse complement.
GACTTCGAACCACCTTGAGATGATGACTGGGAACTAATGGACGACTGAGACTCTTGTAAATTTTTCTTTGGAAAATCTGACGTTTTTGCGCTATCGCTAGACACGAAATTTTTCTTATGAGTGATGTAGCCCTCTCGGGTCTACAAATCATGTACTTCGTGGATGAGAATTTTACTTAAGTCATTTTCGTAGGTCTGAATAAAATCCTGTACTTCGCGTTGTGTATTTTACTTTGTCATTTTGAAAATTTGGAATAAAAAGTTAGCCCTTTCGGGTCTACAAATTATGTACTTCGTGGATGAGAATTTTACTTATGTCATTTTCGTAGGTCTGAATAAAATCCTGTACTTCGCATTGTGTATTTTACTTTGTCATTTTCAAAACTTGGAATAAAAAGTCCTGGTAAAGTTTTACTGTTTATTAACATACGAAAGTTACATGTTGGTTATTGCAGTATGAGAATGAATCTGTAACATACAAAATCATGCGCACAGTATATATTAGGAGCCTGGGATATTTCACAATCATATGGAAATCGCCATCGAAATTCATGACTAAATCGGAATTCAGACGTATAAAGAAAGTCGCCTAAACTTAGAACAAATCCTAGCCATTTCGTCTATTGCACCCAAACCTGTGACAGGCGAACCATTATAGTTTATTGAAGTTTTGAATATACTTCCCTGACATTGTCGCCATAGCACTTTCTATATAGACATAACGTCAGACAGTGTATGAATTTTATATATTTTCATTTCCATGCTTCATAAACATCGACGGCGGGTGCGGCTAGCCAACAGGGGATGCTTACTCCTCCCGGGCACCTGGTCCCACCTCTAGCTTGATAGGGGTCCGTCGATGTTTAATTTTGTGCTCTATTGTGAGTGCTGTTGAGATTATTGTCAGGATCTTCTTTAACTCATTTGTGTCACACTTATGCCCTTTGCCGTGTGGAGCTCGTAAAAAAGTTCCCCGTGAGGGGTTTGACAGTAAGTGTTTTGAATATACTTCCCTGACATTGTCGCCATAGCACTTTCTATATAGACATAACGTCAGACAGTGCATGAATTTTATATATTTTCATTTCCATGCTTCATAAACATCGACGGCGGGTGCGGCTAGCCAACAGGGGATGCTTACTCCTCCCGGGCACCTGGTCCCACCTCTAGCTTGATAGGGGTCCGTCGATGTTTAATTTTGTGCTCTATTGTGAGTGCTGTTGAGATTATTGTCAGGATCTTCTTTAACTCATTTATGTTGCTGTCAATTGACCCAAGAACACCTCGTATTGACAGGCATAGGGTTACACACTGGCGTGAATGACAATCATTTCTATTACATCAATTTAGCACGTGATCGTAAAGTTAACGTTTGAAATTAGAGTTATCTTCTCCTAGACGATTGGAAATATCCCATAAACAAAATAAATGGAAATGAATTAAAGATCAAAATACTCAACTGGCATTATTATTGTGGGGGAGAGGCCATGTGGTTGCAATTCTCCCCTACTTAAGAAAATAACCAAAATTTGGGCGACCTTGATTTACAATCAATCAAATAATCTTTAACCTTGATGAACTTCTTAGCATTCATCAAAAAGTTTGATAGACATTTTCATCAAAACATAAACTGAATTTCGGTGATACTTGGTTATTTTCTAAGCGTATGGCCTTGACACCACAATAATGAACCATTAAACTATTTACCACCGGGATCACTTGGTACATATTAATAAAAAGCATATAATCAAAACACATGCAATACATAGTCATTGTATTCGGTTCAACTGTTCATTAGGAAAGACCCGGTCTTTTTCGTCATAATAAATGTTCAATCAAAATGTCCATAACCTGTAAAAGAAACACATTTCCAAGGCCAACCGCATCATACATGTAAAAGCAAATATCAAAGTATTACTGTACAAATGCATGCATCAAACATCAATAACATTTTATCAATAATTGCAATATAATCATAACACTAAACACTATATGCATTAAACATTTTCTCTGCTTATTCACTAAATAACACCACACGGATTCACATTTTCTTCTTATGGCCATCTTCACGGTATGACGTCATTGTCATTGATTTTTTTTCCTTCTGGTTCATCTTCGTGAACTAAATTTTCTCCGGGGAGCAAAACGAATATACTGGACCTCTATGTCATCGTGAAATAAAATGTTAATCATCGCGCAATCATCATCGGTTTCTTCTTTCGTTTTCGTCTTAGGATCACGGTCTCGTCTTCTTCGTCCAGACCTATTTCGTCTTTTCTCCGGATCCATCCGCGACCTCCTTTGACGCATCTTGGCATTTGTGACGTAACCAAGATCTTCCCGTAATCCGGATGACGCCATGCACCCAGAAAAACGACGGGGTATTCATATTCTCATACATATAGCGTCTTATTAGGAAGGCCTCATTTCGCAATGACAGATTTCACTCTACCATTATCAGCGATAGTGTTCGTATGTGTAGTGACGGGCTGGTTACACATCCGGCGACACGGGTAACATCGTGCACAGGTTCACCTGGCGTCACAGCTTCGGGTTTCATCTTCGGCTTCTGTTTCTTCGGATTGTCTCTCATAATTAACTTGCACACTTATTCGTCTCCTTTTGCACAGCAGGCGGTTCCAATAATAACTATATGTATTATCAAGTAAAAGAGTAAACTGCATAGAATTATCTGGAACTAATTCAACTCAAAATCCCAAAATGGATAACTTGTGCAAGTTTAGTCACCATTACATCAGTTCTTTATCCTATACTGATCTACCAAACTTCTTCATCATGGTATAGCATAAGCTCGAAAAAAAAATCATTTGTTCTTTGTTAAATAACATTCAAAATCAAAGATAATTGAATGACCACAGTTTTTTTAAATGGTCGTCCAATCCAATAATCCAGTCCAATTTTTAGTCCAATCCAATCGTCCAATCCAATCCAATCCATATTTTACACTATGCCTCTATATATAGCTCCCAGCAATTATATAAATCTATCATGATAGTCTGCATCATTGTTTCACTGTATAGGTAGGGATTTCAGTCACGTGATCTTTCAAGCTGACAAACTGATCTACCGGTTACCGCACTATACTTACCTTACGATTTCTACCAGAATTTTTGATAAAAATATATGATTCTTTCTCTAAACTTTAAAGTGATATTTATTCTTTTTATATATATTGTATTTGTAATGAAAATATGAACAGAAGCGGAGAAATTATCGAGTTTTTGGACGACAACGCACGAATTTGTACACCTCTCGCTGCAAATATCTATGGCACGGCGAACGGCTCATGAAGAATTTGTGGGTCGTTCTGTTTGGCGGCTATATTTCAGCTTATTTATTAATATTCATTTTATAAAACTCATGTATGGTTAGATAGATTGGACTCTCCGATTGATAACCGAGGTTGCGCAAAAGCTTAACTCCAAATATAACGAAAGTTGTGCCATTTTTCAGTTTTCAGGGGAATATGTATCACTTTTGATGTCATCCTTTCTATTTTGCGCACTTAAATACTTAAAGTTTGAACATTTCCGATTATTTTGATATATAGAACACCAAATTTTATCATGGTTTACCTGGCTGCATTCCGATTTTTCCGCCTCGACCCCCTTGATTATTTACTGCGTGATAATGTCTTCCATGACGATTTCACTCAAGTTACAATGTATCAATAAAGTGTTCGATTTCTTTTATATTTACTTTAAAAGACGAGTGTAAAAAGGAACTAGGGAAATATATATACATTAAACTTTCATTTACGATGATATGAAATGATCAACCTTTTTTCAGAACTATCGTATGTACTCTAAAGGATTCTCTCGTGTGTGCTCTTTGTGTTTTTTTTTTGGGGGGGGGGGGGAGGGGGGCTTATTTACGCAATAGCTCTGTTACTGGTAGACTCGTTAGATCGCATGTTGTTTTTTGTTTCTTCTTCCTTTATATTTTCTTTTCAAATTAGCTTAATTTCACCGAAAAGAACAAATGTATATCTTTATCGACATTAAGATACATGAAAAATCATTTCTTTTTTGCCATAGCAACCGAAATGAAGTGCTTTAAAAGCAATGATCACACATTTTTTTTTTTTTTTGTATTTCTTAAAATATTATTTCGATTATCTTTCAAGTCAAACAAGTGAAAATTAAAATTAAAAATCTTAAGATTTTCAAAATTTGTATATTTAAATCGATGGTGGTCATTTTTTAAAATGGTTACCATGGCGACACAACTTAATTATCATTGTAACATAAGACGAAAAGCTGAAGTCTTTACAAACAAAATGATGTACAGATCATTCAAATAGCTGTAAGATTATTTAAGTTATAGCTATTTCAATACGCTGACTGACCACTTCAAGTTAAATTTGAATGGTGCCACAACATGAGAAGATTTATATTGAATACTATAGAAAATTGTGTCACAAAAATGACACCAATCATCAAGCTTTCAACTTCATTATCTCTGCACTCGATCAACCGATTTTGATAATTTTTTCTGTAAAATGTTTCTATGGCACAGAGCAATGTAACAATCTTACAATGCATGGATCTTAATAATTAATTAATTTTAAGGTAAAATCCCTAGTATAGGCCGCATATTGTGATTAATTGTTCATGGCAGTTAAGTGACACCTGGTTTTTCTCTGTACCTCTAATTGACCATAATTTTGAATTTACAAAAATAATTTAGAAAACTATGTCAAATCTTTTAAAAGAAATTCCCAAACTTTTTTTTTGTTCCACGTCTTAATGTTTACTAAAGGTTATTTAACTGAAAATGCAAGCAAAGAAAAAAAAATGTTGTTCCTTCTATAAAAGATCAAACGAATTAATAAAACGATATCAAGACAATTAGCTCTTTTCATTGTTGTAAGACGTCGTCAATACATCTGCGTGCAAACTAAACAAAAACAAATACAACCCGCATCATGGGACGACCGTCAAAATAAACTCCAACGCCGGGAAAAGGGCAACAAAGGTCAATATCATTTAACGCTGTATTGTAACACGATCACCAGAGTGAAAGTCATTCATAAACCTTGTACATAAAATCATGCATAAACAAACATGCAAAACTAGGGTTACAAATTTCTATACTATATACAACGCCTCGACTTGTTAGCTCACCTGAGCCAACGGCTCAAGCGAGCTATTGTCATAGTGGTGCGTCTGTCGTCCGTCGTCCGTCGTCGTCGTCGTCCGTCGTCGTAAACCTATCACATTTTAAACTTCTTCTACAGAACGGCTGAAGGGATTTTGATGAAACTTGGTAGGTATGAAGTACTCATAGTCCCCTACAAGTGTTGTTGTTTTTCGTCCGGATCCGTCAGTAGGTGGCGCCACCAAAGCCAAAAGTAGGTCACGGGGGGTACCCTTCTTTGACAAATTTCTTTCTTATTCAGAACCGAAGCATGTATCAACAAACCGAAAGCATCAGGATGATCTAGAGAGATGTCTTAAGAAGTGTTGTTATTTTTTATTTCACTTCGAAGTCAAATTTTTGACGCGTTTTTGATGTATTTTCGGACTTAGTCAGAAATGCACATTTTTGCACTATTTCTTTAAACAACTCAATAAGTGAATGATTTTACACACTCATTTACTGCATATTTATCATATTTAACTTAGTTAATGCTTTGATATGTATTTTAATGCTTAAATTTTATTTTTATTTTGATTTTTTATGAATTTTTTCTTATGTAAAAAGGAAGGGGGGGTTGATTTTCCTTCATTTTCTGCTTCTTTTCTATAACCACTCTTCAGATTGTCATGACAATTTGTAGGTATGAGGTACTCATGCATGGTATCCTACAAGTGAAAGAATTTTGTCATGATATCCACTTTTGGATTTTAAGGAATATTTTTTTAGATTGTACATAGGTATAATGTATGTTTTCCATGCCTAATGGACCCATGGGGAGTGGCTTCAAACCCCGGCGAGACCCAACAACTTTTTTTTCCATTTTCCAGTTTTTATTAGCTCACCTGAGCCAACTGGTACTGGAACTATCAGTATTCAATGTCAGTATGTCAATTAGAGCATGCATGGGTATCAGGTGAGCGTTGTGCCCTCATGTTCAAAACGTCCTTGACTAATACTATGTGACAATAAGCGACTATTTCTTCATTAAGCGACTATTTCTTCATAATCACCAATTCCTCCCTTTCTTAAAATAAAACATACAATCTTTTTATCAAAATGACAGCAAACCACATACACAAGATAATCAAAACTTCGATGTTCATCATATAATCCGAAAACTAAACGTGCGCTTTACCTCGCACAAAGTACATATGACAGGGTTGAATATCCAACAAACCCGAACGAACCTTCTCATGGTCCCAGAAATCCGTCTGGTGTCATTTATCGGCGTTTACATCGCCAAAATCCGAGCTATTTCACCGCACATAACCTAACGAAATCAACTATATGGGTTGCATCGAAGTATCCTCTTGAATGTAATGTACCATCATCTTAAGAAATATTAAAAGTTCAATTTCTTTCCCCTCGTTTGTTCCAAGTCCCCTGATTCCACGCCTGTTTACCGGCATTCAACCGTCACAAACGGGACTCGAAGTTTTAATACCTTTAACTTGATTTTCAATCCAATCATCTTCGCCAGTTTCCTGGATTCTTCCAAAATTCAAGGAACTAGAACATCTACTCTGAGACAAACCAAAACTGTGTGAACTTCCTGAACCGGATTCCTGACTAATTCCCGTCATGAGAGACGTAACTTTGTCGTCAACGTTAGTCATTTTTACTTGAAAATGCGAAGAAAAAAATCTTAAACAATTTACCTTCTTACTCTTACTAGATCAAAAATTCAAAAATGATAAAATTACATGGTCAATTAAAATGAGGATATACCTGAAGTATGCATAATTTCAGTGTAATGTTCATCATTTGCCTGCTGTTTAATCCTGTTTTCGCGTTGGAGTAATCCTCTGCATTTAAAGCAATAAGTAAGGGTTATTCTACTGTCTCCGAGGGCGTAGCCCGAGCAGCAGTTGAATAACCCACTTTTTGCACGGCAATTGTTAGGCCATCAAACAATTATCACCAATGATTGAGTAATTGTAAGTCGTCATTCCTAGTACGTAACGGTAAGAGAAAACTACTCATGGTCAGTAAACAATGACAATGACAATTGTACAAGATACATCGTAGAGAGATCAGAATTTTACGCATTTTAAAACTGACTTGATTTGAAAGAAAATTACATTAAAGAAATTAAAAGAATTTCCAGAATTTGAATTGGATGAGAGAAAATAAAAGAAACTAATGCGGTATTCAAACTAATGATACTATACCTAAGAAGTGAATTTTACGAGGTAGGGTCGGGGATTTTCTGCACAATTTTCCATAAAATATTCGAAACTGTTGGAATCTTCCGCTATTATTTGTGTTCTGTCCAAAGCTATTCAATGATTACAGTCAGTACAATATTATTTGATCCAAATCTTACTTTTGTCTGGCTCCGTTTATAGCGGATCCTATTTAATCAAGTACTAATCTATAGGGCGCTAGGAGATTCAGTCTCCCGCCCCTCCCTACAATTTGCCGTTTTTCAAATAATTTTTTTTCCACAAACATAGGTTAATTGGACCCCTTACCCCATTCACTGTGGAAAAAAAATCTAGATCCGCCCATGACTTTGATGAAAGTAACTCAAATCTGCAAGTCGCGGGGTGTCCTTCTCATTCCTTAGAAATGCGCTTTTAGTGATGTTTCTAATAATTCTAAACATGCTAAAAGAAAAATGCGTTTCCATTTTTCAAAACGGAAGACAACTGACTTCGGGTCAGTTAAGGACAATAAACGGTTCACTCGATCGTTCAATGATTGGTTCAATCATTTATTTAATCATTGTTTCACAATGAAAAATATTGCACCGTCTGGAAAGGAGTTAATTACCGTCTACAACGTAGACCGTGCAACAAATAACGTATATCCCCATGATTCGTATCATTTAGCGTCACGGCACCAAATTAGATATTGTAGCCCTCTCGGGCCTTTAAATCATGTACTTCGTGGATGAGAATTTTACTTAAGTCATTTTCGTAGGTCTGAATAAAATCCTGTACTTCGCGTTGTGTATTTTACTTTGTCATTTTCAAAACTTGGAATAAAAAGTCCTGGTAAAGTTTTACCGTTTATTAACATACGAAAGTTACATGTTGGTTATAGCAGTATGAGAATTAATCTGTAACATACAAAATCATGCAGACAGTATATATTAGGAGCCTGGGATATTTCACAATCATATGGAAATCGCCATCGAAATTCATGACTAAATCGGAATTCAGACGTATAAACAAAGTTGCCTAAACATAGAACAAATCCTGGCCATTTCGTCTATTGCACCCAGACATGTGACAGGCGAACCATTATAGTTTCTGTTGTTTGTCAATTGACCCAAGAACACCTCGTATTGACAGACATAGGGTTACACACTGGCGGGAATGACAATCATTTCTATTACATCAATTTAGCACGTGATCGTAAAGTTAACGTTTGAAATTAGAGTTATCTTCTCCTAGACGATTGGAAATATCCCATAAACAAAATAAATGGAAATTAATTAAAGATAAAAATATTAAACTTGCATAATTATTGTGGGGGAGAGGCCATATGGTTACAGTGAGAACATACGTATCAGACAAAACAGCGGCTTCTTCAAGAGTTTTAACATTTTTGTCTTCCAAATGAGTTCTTAAATCTTGATGTACACACTCTTTGAACTCGTCTATCAGAATGAGTTGACGCAAATTGTCAAATGAATTGGGAATTTTCTTAGATCGAAACCACTGATCAAATAAATCTTCTTTTTCTCGAGCAAATTCAACATGTTTGATATTCAAACTTTTTGTACTTTCTAAACTTTTGTCTTTACGCCTCGGGTACTAACTGATATGCTCTCAAAATCGTGTCCTTGACCTTGTAATAGTCTGAACTCTCAGCAATACTGAACGCCGAGTACACTTCAGCCGCTTTGCCAATAAGTACGCTTTGTAACAAAGTTGGCCAAAAATCGCGTTGCCTCTTCAGATTGGCCGCTTTTTCCTCAAAATGTGGGAAATATTTGTCCACGGACTTTTCTTGAAATTTTGGTACTTATCTGATGTTTTTGGCGGCGTCGAATTCAGACTTGACAGGCGAAGGAACAGGATTTTCTCTAACTTTAACTTTTCTAGCTCAAACTGGAGTTCTCTCTCGTGCATACGTTCCTGTTTCTCTCTTTCTTCTTTTTCTCTTTGTCTTTCTTTTTCAAATTGTAATTGTAATTTCATTTTCTTTAATTCAAACTCAAATTTTGACATTTTGGTTTCGCTTGAAACAGGTTCAACAGGAAAATCGTATGACGAAAAGATTTCCTCAGCTAAAAGCTCTTTAGCCACAATATTTCTTATGTCTTGTTTTCTCATAGAAGATTTTACATCTAACTTCAAGTGAAGACCTAAACCAATCAAATCATTTCTTTCAATGATTCGAACTCATCTACAGTCGGCGATTTCAAAAATTCAGTGACCGAAAATACCATGATTGATTTCTGCTGGCAAAAGTTTTGAGAATTTTCCTTTTTTCAAAAACGAACTTTACGTAAAAATGCAAATATGCAGAGATTACTATCAAGGACGAGCCCCCAATTCTGTTATGGGTCAGAATACCCCAAACGCCAGCAAAGATCAGACAAAGACTGAATATAAATTAACAAGTTTAATTATGTACAAAATATGTATATCGAAAATGATTACAACTTACAATACAATGCCCGGATTAAAGTGTCCGTTACGGTTCACAAAGTCTATCGAATATATGGTTTCCCGTAATCACATACGGTTCCCTTTAAAGTATTGCCTGGTCCCTGATTCTTGGTCCATTTGCCCTTTTGCCTATTTGCCTTTTTGTCTCTTCGTAGAAATTGGTCTGGTCTATTTCAGGTCATTAAATGCTGTTTTTGTTTACATTTTGAGGACATCGAGGTGCTTCACCTCAATCACCCTGGTCAGTGCCAGTTTAATGTGTCTGTACAATTTGATATGCATTCTAATTGAGACCTTTCATCTTCTTGCTTAGCGTTAGTGGTCAACTCACTCTATGGTACATGTACATTCTATGAAACTGCGTCTCCGCCAATCAAAAATTAGCAAAAATGCAGTAATTCCTGATCATTTAACATCTCGTGGGTCTTCTGAACGATCATGAGCATGGTCCATGTATCTCCTCTCTCTCAAGAGAAAATAAGGACTTTACAAATAATGGCAGTAAAATTTTTATCCTTCTGGTGAAGTTTTTAATGATGCTATTGAATTTGAAGACGTTTAACATTTCAATGCTTTTCCATGACATGGTCGCCATTGCATTTTCTATTTGGACATAACCTCAGACAGTGCATGTTTTGTAGATATTGTTTTAATTAATCCGTCGATGCTCAATTTGGTGCTCTATTGTAGGTGTTGCTGAAAGTTTCGTCAGGATCTTCTTTATCTCAATTACATGTTTAATTTTCTTAAATTCAACTGGGCCTTGAAAATAATTGAAACCTTTGGTAACAACTTTTAAAGTCACTTGAACAAAGTTTTTTTTGTAATTATTTGAAATGTGTAGCACGATCTAAAATATCATTGGAGACAAACAGTAACAACTCAGGTTGCTTGGACAACAATCTTTGCAGTTAGTTGCATTAATATTGTGTACATGTCCCTCAGCCTTAAAAGTCATTGAAGACAAACAATTTTCTAATTCATTTGCGAAATGCTTTATTCTGAGAGATTTTGTATATTTTAATTATAAATAGTTACAGTCTGTATCCAGTGAAAGTAGAGTAAGATCCGTAGACGTATCCAGATGAACCGCTATTATATAAATTGACCTGATCTCCCTTTTTAAGCTCAGTTACATAGGACTGGCTTGGAGAGTAATGATTTGGATAATTCCTCGCAAACGCATACATATCTGCTTTGTTGCTACCATTGACTTGGAGACGGATAATTGAATGGTATCCTTTAAGCACCGTCATTGTCCAGTGGAAAGCATACATCCCATCTACAGGTGCAGTGAAGATGCCATTGCTAGTACTGTAGGCGTTGCCAATGTTGGTACGTGTCTTATCGATTATTAACTTTTTGTTAGTTGGAAGGGACCTTGAGCTTGCAATATAGGCACTGAAGGCCACCTGCATTCTGTTGTGCCATGATCCACCTTCAAAGAACATGATATACTATCTCATGTAACAGTCATATGACCATCTCCTCTTGGTTATTAACTTTACAAACCTTTAGATATAAGCATTGTCTTAAGGTAGAGTATCCCTCAGGTCAGAATTGCCTTGATACACTACTTTTTCTCTTTCGAATATTATTCAGATTATCTAACTAATATTGTTTTGGGAAAAGCAACTTTTACAATTACATTTTATCACCTCTAAAAAGGTATGTATCTTTCTTTTCCAAGAGGGTCCAGTGTTAAAGTTCAAACAAAGTTTTCGGTATAATTATGAAACCACGGATTATATTTTGTTTGTATATCAGGTTTAACATATAAAATCTTTGAATATATGGAAATTAGGATATTGTTAAAGCTGTTAGTTAGGAAATGTGAGCATCTGAGACCTGAGGAATGCTCTACCTTAAGGAGTGTTGTAGCAGTGACAGATCTGGAGTGAAACATTTATGAAGTGACCCCTTTCAAGTTTACATCTAGCTTACCTGATCCGCGTGGATTGAACATGTTCCTCGTACACACGTTCGACATGCAATGTTTAATCATAGAGGCTTGCTCTCGTAGAATCATGTGTAGTAAGGCATTAGTGTCCACATCTGTTTTACCAGATCCCAAAGCCAAGAAAGGGAGGCAACTTAGGAACAGCAAATTCAGCATGGTTGGATTAACTGAAAAAAGAACAATAAATAAGATTTTCTTGAGATTTATTGATGTTGAATGTTGAACATAGCACTTTGAAAGAAATATTGGACCTGATAGTATTTTGAGTTACAAACCTTTTACAAGTTGAAACATTATAAGAACAGATTACATGTACATGAACCGAACTTGCATATGTATCTTTCAAAAAGTTTCTGTAAAATGACCATGACGTTCTTTTTTTGCCTTTGTAAACGATTATTGATCAACTTATTTATGCAACATACACTGAATACTTCTTTGACCAAGCTAACAAAAATTCACATCGACGTACTTTTCCAACCTTGATTGATTTTGCATTTTAAAGCCAATATCGAGCAAAGTGTAAGCAATACATGCATTAAACTTGTACATTGAATGTATCTTTGATCGAACTTTGAGAAATTGAACTTGACTTACTTTTTCTGCTTGATTAATTTTCCTTTTAAAAGTCAATATCGAGCAAAATGTAAGCATTACATGTCTTAAACTTGCCATTGAATGTATCTTTGATCGAACTTTGAGAAATTGACCTTGACCTACTTATTCTGCTTGATTAAGTTTGCTTTTAAAAGCCAATACGCGGCTACGTTAAGGTGCTCCACGCTGACGTCGCGCTGAAGATATTCCATTTTTACAGTGCCTGGCATTCAACCCTGAATCAAGGCTGAAACGTTCTTTCTTTAGGTCAAAGCTGTATTTCTTTTATATCTAGTAGGTGTCTGGTAGCTAAGAAAAAAAAATTCACGGGGGAATTCCCCTGTGTCACGTTACAGCCCTAAATATAACTTTAAATTGTTAGATCTAAAAAAATCTAAAAAAAAAAATCTAGATCCGCCCATGACTTTGATGAAAGTAATTCAAATCTGTAAGTCGCGGGATGTCCTTCTCATTCCTTAAAAATGCGCTTTTAGTGATGTTTCTAATAATTCTAAACATGCTAAAGGAAAAATGCGTTTCCATTTTTGAAAACGAAAGACAACCGACTTCGGGTCAGTAAAGGACAATAAACGGTTCACTCGATCGTTCAATGATTGGTTCATTCATTTATTTAATCATTGTTTCACAATGAAAAATATTGCACCGTCTGGAAAGGTGTTAATTACCGTCTACAACGTAGACCGTGCAACAAGTAAAAATTAATTCCTTATATCGATTTACTATTTGAAATTCGGCGATTCCTCTGTGAATAAGAAGCGGTTTCTCATCCAAAGCTTCCCTTTAACCCTGAACTCAGCATGCTTGACCTACAATGACCCGATCTGCAAAACTGTTGAAAACACACATTCTTTGATTATTTCATGTAAATAAAATATTGGGAACATTTAGAGTTGATATAAGGAATAGGATGAAAGCTCAATACTATTTAAAAATCGATCCAGTACAATTTATCCCTTGAAATATCCTTAGCATATGATAGCTGGCGTGACGTCATTTATAATTTTCTCTAACGTCATTGCGTGGAGCACCTTAACGTAGCTGCGTATTGAGCAAAGTGTAAGCAATACAGGTCTTAAATTTGCACATTGAATATATTTTGATCGACCTTTGAGAAAGTGACCTTGACCTACTTTTTATGCTTAATTGAATTTGCTTTTTACAGTCCCGATTACGTTAACTGTCCCCCTTTAACGTTTTTTCTCCCTTCATCTCTCCAAATTTCGTTTCTATTTTTCCGTCTTCATTTTCCCTCACAAAATTTCTCTTCTAATTTTCCTCCTTTATTTCGCCTCAAAATTTCGCCTTCAGTGTTGGAAGAGAAAAATGAACACGAACTTTTGAGAAACAGAAGCAAAACGTAAAAGGAAAGAGAAACGCAAAGCGTAAACAGAAGAGAAACGAAAGCGAAATATTCCGCTTTCAGTCCTCTTGTCAATCAAAGCGAGGCTTCCTCATTTGCATATAAGGGGATTTTCCTAAATAGAGGGTACAAACCAGTGGCGGATTCAGGGGGGTGCGGAGGGGGCGCCCGCCCCCCCCGGCACTGACCCCAAATTTTCCAAAAACAGGTATATTTTTGCCCATTTTCAGTAAAAATCGGCAAAATTCGCCCCTTGACCCCCCGGCAAAGGGGGCGCTGGATCCGCCACTGTTTGGTAGTTTGATGTAATTTCTTTGTGTTGCATTAAAGTACACGACTAATTAGTTCATTGTAAAAGAAATTTTTCTGCATATTTAACATTTAAAGTAAATCGAAAAGTAGCTTTTTGTATGTACATGCATATATATATATAAGTTATAAATCGTGGTTTGTTTTCTTCGCATTTGTACATCTATAGCACAAATCCATTTTTTTTTTAAAGTAACAGACCAATTAACAAATCGTTGTTTTGACAAATACACACATGTAAATCAACCGCGCGTGTACGTAGGTGTTGTTTATCCATTACCTGCCAGGTGTGAAAATCATCGGAGCGTGATATCACCATGCGGTCATTTCCAACTTTAGATAGGGAGAGAATATCTTCACAATGAATTTAAGTTAAAAATTATAAAATTCAATGTTATACTTGATATAAAAAGGGACGTATATAGAAATACATACGTCCCTGATTTAATGATGTAATTAAATATGTAAACTACCTGCTATAAATGTACCTTTCACGTACTCAACTTGCATGTGTCGTGTACGTTCTCATTGCACCCAGTTTACAAGGATGGATTTTTAAAGAGATTTATTTTTTTCTTCACCTTTTATTTATTTTATCATTTTTTTTCCCTTTTTCATAATGACATATTGGAGGCTATTTCATCATATAGTAATACATTCCACTAACGCCACCTACAATGTACTGAGTTTTTACAATAGAGGTCTATGGAGATTTAATTATTACAAAATCGACAATATTAGGGTCGTAACTGCATATTTTCAAATAAAACTTTTTATGGCTCTTTTTTCCTCAATCTAGACCCTTTGGAATTAATTTTACGTTTTCATTAAAGAATTGTCATAGTCAAAAAGCAGGGGCGGATCCAGAACCTCATCTTACGCTTTATATTTGGATGAATTGCGAGGCCAGAATGGGGGGGGGGGTTATTGGAGGGGTCTACAGTACCTCCCATTTTCGGGGGTTCGGAAGGGGGCCCTTGTCCGATAAAGTTTTGAAAAAAGTGGCTTCTCGTTCGTACTTGAACTCAAGATTGGACCGAGCGCATGGTTCAAACGCGTACGTCTATATCTTTCAAAAAAAAGGAAACCCCATCAATGTTTACATTTTCTAATGCTACCTCTTCTTTTGCATGGCATGCCGAAATCGTCAACAATTCTTTAGGGGAGAGGAGGGTGATTAGATTTTTTTAGGGGCGGGGGGGGGGGGGGGGCAAATCATGGCGAGCATCCTGTTTATGATTTTATAAAAAAAAGTTATACGTACAAAACAAAAATAATCATACATGTACAATGTATATAGAAGAATTTTTGTCAAATTCTGAAAGGATGGGAAGTCCTCCTACTCTCGCTCTAGAACCGTACGTTTATTCAAACAATGTCTCTAGATCTATTACATGTTAATATCTTTATGAAAAAAATTATGTCAACAATGTGCTTAATTTATCTCATGACCAGGGCTTCACATAAAAGGATCGTCAATCAAGCACAGCATGTTGTATCGGAAATGCGCCCCCAATAAAAATTGAAAGAATATAGTTTTTGTCCGTCCAGAAAAGTTTTGTGTCAACAATGTGCTTAATTTATCTCATGACCAGGGCTTCACATACAAGGATCGTCAATCAAGCACAGCATGTTGTATCGGAAATGCGCCCCCAATAAAAATTGAAAGAATATAGTTTTTGTCCGTCCAGAAAAGTTTTGAACACTTGTGTGATAAGACGGCCGTAATCCCTTCCCGATATGGTATCCAGCGATCGATATGTTGGAATCCGCGAGAAATTTTAGTCATATCATGGAACCAAAGAAGGATTTTTGTAAATGGATGAAAGAACAAGGAAAAAACGAGATAAAATCGAAATAAAGATGAAGAATCTGTAAAGAACAAAAAAAAAAAAAAAAAAAAAAAAGAAAAATAGTAAAGTGAGAACTTTTTTTTCAGAGCCTGGAATTGGAATTCCCGCAAATAAAAACAAAATGGGTATCAAAAGTAATTTGTAATGGCGGAGGAGGAAGGGATCGTAGAGTATAAAAGTTTGTCCAGTATACACAAATGACCGAAAATAACATAAATAAATAAAAAAAAAAAAAAAAACCCAAATATATTCGTAAGGGGGAATTCCCTTAGTGTTTCCTGTAGTTAATGTTGAATAGAATATATTAAGTAAAACACACTATCACTCTAAAATATTTTTTATGCATTTTATATCTGACCATTCCTGACACTGTCACTTTTTGATGTTAACACTTTAAACGTATGACTGACTCCACACAGGTAGACTACCATGCCTACCTGAACGACACCTGTCATAATCGATCGATTACGGGGTATATACATGTAAAGTACAAGGGGTCAAAAATGAGAACTGACATCTAAATGAATAAAATGACTTGCTTCTTGACTCATATTCTAAAACAATTGTTAAATATCTTCTATTACCCGTTGAAACGGACCTATTTTACACGATAAATTTAGCTGTTTTAAAATGATTAAATTTTATCCAGAGACTCAATATATCTAGACATATTAAAACAATTATCATAGCATATAATTCGATAATAAGTGTAATAAAAGAAAAGAGTGTAAATAAACGTTTAAAAATATTGTAATATTTAGATTTTAAGCCTAAATTGACCGCATTGCATTAAGCCCCGCCCATATATATTTCCAAAACGAGGCTGGAGGCGAACAATGAAAGCGAACTGAAGGCGGAATTTGAAAGAGAAACGTAAGCGGAATCGTAAGAGAAACGTAACAGAACACGGAGAGTATCGGAGGAGGAATTAAAGGAGAAATATTTCTCTTTCGAGTTCGCTTTCAGGGTTCTCGTTTATTTCACCTTACAAATTCCTCTTCTCTTTCTCCTTTCACCTCACAAATTTCTCTTCTATTTTTCCTTGTACATTTCGCCTTAAAAATTCCTCTTCTATTTTTTCGTCTTCATTTTACTTCACACAATTTCTCCTTCGTCTAATAAAAATTCCTCCTTGAGGATTAGACAGTTAACGTAATCGGGACTGTAAGAAAGTAAAAGTGCTTCATGTACCAACAAACATGTACCAAACATGCATATTAGATATATCTTTTACCCGAAACGTGCATGTCTGGTCCATGCTGCAAATCTATCTGTTTATGAATGATGCTATTGAATTTGAAGACGTTTTTTTCTGCCTGTGTGGTTTTACTTTTTCTGCCTGTGTGGTTTTGAATTTAAAATCATATATAGAGCAAGTTAAAATTACTTCATGTACCAAACTTGCATATTGGATGTTTCTTTGAACATATTTTTGTGAAATGACCTTGACCCACTTTGCTTGATTGAATTTGCTTTTTAAAAGCCAATATTTAGAAAAGTAACAGTGCTACATTACTAAGCTTGCATATTGGATGTTTCTTTGAATAAATTTTCGTTAAATGACCTTGACGTCCTTTTTTCTACTTGATTGCTTTTGCTTTTAAAAGCAAATATTAAGATCAGTAGAAGTCCTACACATACCCAAAACTTGCACATTGGATTTATATTTGATCAGACATTCATAAAATGACATTAACCTACTTTTTCTGCTTTGAATGATTTTGCTTTTGAAAGCCAATTCTTGGCCAATTAGATGTACTACATGTACCAAACTTGCATACTGGATATTTCTTTACACACATTTTCGTAAAATGACATTGACCCACTTTTTCTGCTTGATTGATTTTGCTTTTAAAAGCCAGCATCGAGACAAGTT
Source organism: Pinctada imbricata (assembly GCA_033119305.1). Lineage (NCBI taxonomy): Eukaryota > Metazoa > Mollusca > Bivalvia > Pterioida > Pteriidae > Pinctada > Pinctada imbricata. Next base: position 40,095,602 of record VSWD01000007.1, on the reverse strand, counting down.
TTTTTTATAACATGTTACATCTACCAAACTTGCATATTCGATGTATCTATGATCGAACATCAAATGACCTTGATAAAATGACATTAACCTACTTTTATCCACTTGATTGATTTTGCTTTTGAAAGTCAATATTGAGCAAAGTATCAGTGCTACATGAACCAAGCTTGCATATTGGATAATTACTTTCAACAACTTTTCGTAAAATGACCTTGACCTACCCTTTTCTGCTTGATTGATTTTGTGTTTGAAAGGCAATGTCTAACAAAGTATAAGTGATACATGTACCAAACTTGCATATTGGATGAATCTTTTTACAACTTTTTATAAAAGGACCTTGCCCTACGTTTTTACCATTGATTTATTTGCCTTTGAAACCAATTTTAAGCAAAGTATAAGTGTCACATGTACCAAACATGCGTATTGGTTGTATCTTTCCAGGAGTCCCCGAGGGCACATATAGCCAGGTTAGATCAACTTCGGTTGATCTTCTGTCTCTCCTTCTACGACTCAAAAATTTATGTTATCAATTTTTTTTTTAATTTCTTAAACTTGGGTCCTGTAGCATCATATCACATCCATCCTGCTCCGTTTTTCTGTACATTTTTGGACATTATCATTTTCAAACACTTTGGCTATATAACATTGTTTAGATTGAGGATCACTGACGAGGGTTAAGTACCCGAAACGTGCATGTCTGTTCCATGGTGCAAATTAATCTGTTCTTAAATGATGCAATTGAATTTGAAGACGTTTAACATTTAAACAATATTTTCCGTAATATGACTTTTTACCTGCTTTTTTCTACTTAATTCATTTGATGCTTTTGAAAGTCAATATTTAGCAAAGTATCAGTGCTATATGTACCAAACTTGAATATTGAACAGTCTTTGATTATTCTTTCAATTGTGTTTTTTAATTTTTCTGACATGATGACATGCTGCTGCAAGTGCTTTCCCTAGCATTGATTTCGATAAGATTCCACAGAATTGTTTGCTGCTTAGTACTGAAATATAAGTCATGACCTTGAACTGAGATTAAAAGTCAAAGTCACAGTATTCAGATGTACTTCAGATATACTTCATGGCAGAATTAATTGTTCAGACCTTGGGGTATGCTAAAACTTTTTACAAAGTTTTTAGTTCAAAGGCCAACGTCAAAACATACTTTCTTTATGAAACCACGTCACAGTTTATTTAACTTTTCATATATTTCAGTAATATTTCATAGAAAAATATCAAAAGAAAATGTTATGACTTTGATACGTACGCATAGGTAAAATGTCTAGGTCACATTTAAGTCAATTGAAAAAAAAACTTTAAGGTACACTACTTGAGCATAACATTGTCTAACCATAACTTCTTCCCCCCTTGTTGTGGATTACAGTAATATTTCACAAAATTGCAGCTTAGGCTTCAATGTTGGGTTAAAACCCTGGACCAAAGTCAAATGTCAAGGTCACAGTTAGGTAAGAATGTGTATGGCCATAACTTGTTGGAGATCCCCTCCTTTTTCAACTAAAATATGTAAGTGATCCAGGAAATGGTTCAAGATATATAGCGCAGACAGTGTCCCAGAAGTAAGTCGGAAGGGGGGGGGGGGGGTTGGATTATTTTTCAGCAATCGGTCTTTAAAGCAATTAAATTGATAAAATTTCCGATTTCGTTTATTAATCTAGCGGATTAAGTCATTCTAAGTTCAATTTTATGAAAGAGACAACACGGATAAAATTAACGATATAAGGTTGTCTACTTCTACGTAGTGTGTCTATCGCGCCTATAAGCTTACAATGTGGATGTTTAAAAGTACAAAATTGGACGGTTTTCAGTTTCCAGATTACGGGATTCGCCAATTTTATTACTACCATAAAAATGACTTTTTCCTTTTCATTTTTAACATAGAAGGGGATCAAAACCTAATATACTAGGCCTTTCAACAAACGCTATAGGTGTCGACTGAGAGTAACGACAACTCGTACCCAAAGTGTCAGAATCGGAACCTTTCACGCTTCTTCATAATAATGTAGCGCAAAAATAACTTCAAATCATGATTTTTCTTATTTATTTACCTCTTTTGAGTTGTTGGTAGGATTGAGTATAATATTTTAATTTGTTTCATGTACTGAAGACAATAAAAGGACAGAGAAAGATAGCACAAAATTGCACATCAGATTTTTAGACCGAGTTACAAATGTTCATGTGGTAATATATTGGAAGGGAGAGAACTCTTCAATAATACCTGTAAAATTCGAGACCCTTTAAACTATGAAACGAAGTGAAAAGTAACGAAATGAAACGAAAAATAAAATTACAAATTTTACCATTTCATCATTCGTTTACGATATAACTATGGTAATTTTTTCCCTTGCACACCCTATGTGCCTCTTGAACTGCGAGTCAAAGATCAGTACGTCTTATACATATTTCATAATCTACATTTCAGATCTGTAAAAGACTATCTAATAGCTGACAAGGTTTAATCTAGGCATAGATGTAACCGATTTCGTTAAACTCTGCTTATATAAAGGGGGAAGGGGGGGGGCATAAGTATTCAATAAAATTGTATCCCGAACTTCTCAGTTTAAAATAAACATAAAAAAAATAAAAAGCAGATATACCTGTATGCGTTAAGATAATTATAATGAGTTAGGAACAAAAATACAAGTAATATGTCGATAAGTATGCATAACGAAGACAGCATCAAAAGTAGCGGGAAAATATAGAGAATAAATGAGAGAGAGAGAAGAGAGAGAGAGAGAGAGCATGCCTATGATTATCCATAACATTGAGATTTTATTTCAATATTACATATTTTTATAAAAAAAAAAGTGACGGCAATGATCCCCACCCTATAAAAAAGACGTAGAAATGATATTAATACAGATTTCAGCTTTACTGCTCGTACAAGAAAAACTGATGTAATCACCCCTCGTCCACAATCTGTAAAACAAATCATATCTGTATGATTTAGTTTCAATTAGAGGGCGTTGGCCGCCGGCCGCCTATGCCGTGCTTGCAAAGGGTTTACAAGGTGGACAAGAAGTTTTTAAAGAATACATGAAAAGTGAATAATGTTTGAAAAGTGTTTGTGTTATGGATGTACATGTATTGAAATTATTTTGTAATTCAACCATTCGCTAAAGAGGTAGGGTATACCCAATCCGCGTTCTCAATGTTTAAATCTATGGAGATCGTAATTAAAAAATATTGACCATCTTTTTGTAACGATTGAAAAAAAAAAACATTCACTGACTTTCGCTTTCGCTCGCCAGTTTTAACCACTTATATGTATATGATCATTTCATAACAATGCGGCTTACCGATGTACCCTTTCTCTCTAAATAGTTATAGAGGGTAGATAAAAAAAAATTCTGACATTTTTACCCTAGACGCAGCAATAAACTGCTCGCTCGTATTCGCTCGCCTACATCACTAAATTTAGCATAAATATAATTCATTTGAAGGTCACATATAAAGGACTCCAGAGGGAGAAATGAGAAACATGTACGTCCCTTCCCCCTTTCTGAAATCCTGGATCCGCCACTGATCTATATATAAAAGTTAGAGTACAGGGCTTTGCTCTACATTTCCTTTTTCTCAATATTTGATAAATTGATACATCGTTATATATATTTTATGAGTTTTAATTGTATAAACTTATACTCAAAATATGTCACCTAAAGTCCGCTCGGCACTTGAAAGCATGGATCAAGAGCTAGGGGGATGGGTTAGGGAGAGGGATCAGTCCGACCCGCCCCTCCCCCTTTGAATTTACAAAAAAAATATGTTTTACCAGCTTATATACAAAATCATAAGTGATGATGAATCGGCAGAGCCTTCATAGTCTATGGTTTCGCCATCCAATGCGATTTACGCAGATTCGTTCCATTTACTCTTAGTCATGACAATGATGACTTCAGCACTTCATATGTGTTAAAATTAATACATTTGACTTCTTAATGACGAAATTCACTTTTTATGATAAAAGAGTCAGGTTTTGCTTATTCATATATTTATTTTTGTAGGCACAGAGTTTCACTGCCTCGAGATCTCCTTTTCTAAAAAAAAGACAGAAAAGTTTACTTCTTTTAAAAAGGGGTAACGAGTGGCTGGTAAGCGAGCTAACTCGCACAGTCAATTACTTCGTTTCAATCCGTGTTTAACTGTTTTCCCGTAAAAGTCAGAGTCAAATTTTACAAATTATCGGAACTCTTTAACAAAGAGATACATAAAAAGGTTGCGGTTTGACTCGCACCAAAACATTTTCGCACTGGAAATATTCGCATTTGACAACCCTTTACTAGTTCAACGCGGGAATGCACACACTACTTTTTAAAACATTGAGTGTAAGATCCAAATGACTTGATCGCTAAATAATGGGAATGCTCACTCAAAATTTTAAGGTTAAACGAAAAGACAAGGACATCTATTTTTTGATATAGCATAGTTTTTATCAGGTCTGGTGCTCTGGATCAGTGGAAATCGTCATGACTTATTCTTTTTTCCCGATTATTTCCTCAAAATTGTATAATTCCCCTTACCTTAAATTTTATTTTATTTGGCTGATTTTTCTCGTCTTAACATATAAATTTTATAACAACAATTGGTTTGAGGACACCCCCCTTCATTTGCTTGGAACCCCCCCCCCCCCGCCTTGGAAAAAATCTAATTACGTTCATTTAGAAAGTCTAAATAATTCTTAAACGGATCAGGTTTTTATTCGAAAATGAGAAGGAAATGACGTGTCGTGTGATTGGCACTGATTGCCTTTACTTCACATGAATATATTATACAGGAAAGATAGCTCTAGCAACTTTTTTATTTGAAACTTTGAAGTTGATCAGATTTGCCGAGCTGTAACATAATAAACCATTGATGGATACCTCAGTGTTTCATGCTTTTATCTACTTTTTATGTCCCAGTACATGAATATTACATAAGTTGCATCCCCCCAAAAATATTCTGCAACAGTATTTTTTTTTTAGATTTCTATTAGGTGTACAAATTTTGTGCATTGTCTCATGAGACTGTCATCATCTTCAATATCAGTTTCTGATGAAGTATTGATGGAAAGGTGTATCAAAATTACTGTCATATGCTTCAAAATCACTCATATTTTCAGTAAATAATAACAAATAACTGAAAAAAAAAATTATTTAGATTTTCATTTTTTTTTCTGTCATTTATACAAGCAGACACTCGTTACCCCTTAAACTCAACTGAAAAGACTTGATGGGCTATACCTTTTTTTGCAATTCAGATTTGGTAACTCCTTTTACATCAGCACAACCTTGAAATAGAAGTCTACCCTGTACATATCCGTTTAGTGGTTTGTTTAATCAAGAATATGCGAGGGGCGGGACGCCTGTCATTTTACATTATTTTAGACAATTCAACTTGAAACCTTTTCATAAAGATTCGTTCTTTAAATCACGTCACCATGTAATCGATTATTGAGAGCCATAATCGATAATCGGAATCAAGTATCGAGTGATAATCGATTATTTGCGAAAATCGGTTCCAACTTTTGGACACTTCCATGAATGTGAAAAAAACCTTGTTTTTCAGTACCTATTTTTGATCAAATTTCATTTTGAGTCATTTACCGTTCTTATCTGATCCAGAATGTTCTCTGACTTTATTTGAATATACGTATACGTTAGTTCAATTTTTTTCTTCAGTTTTTTTTTTCAAAACCATGTGTTGGATAGGCTGACCTCCCCAACCCCTCCCTCTAAAAGAACTTTTCCTGGAGTAGAAAGAAAAAACGTTTCTTAAGGTTCTTACATCAATAAAAAAAACTTCGTACTACGTAATCGATGTTTTTGACAAATTTTGCTCGGTTTTAAACTAACAAAAAAAAAAAACCATTATAAGTTCACTGCATGATGTCGACCAGTAATTGTTCAGTGAAATATGGGATGAGAAAAAACCCAACCAGCCCCCCTTTTTTCTAGTTATCTCTGCATGTAACTGTATTAAAGATAAAAGAGGTTGTTTTCAAAATGAAGAATCATGACGATATGGACATTTCTTTTACTTGTCTATAGCAAACACTCCATGCAAAAAGAACAGGGATCTCTGAAATGAAATGAAATGTATTCATCTAGTCACTCAGATTTTTTCTGTACAACTCAGTTTAGAAATCTGAAAATCGTAAAAATGTCAGCTTTTTCTATGATGGCTGCGTCGTTTACTATTACGTTTATTTTTAAAAATTCTTTACCGACCAAAAAAAAACCAAACCAAAACAAAAAAAAAAAACAAAAAAACAAAAAAAACAAAAAAACAAAAAACAAAACAAAAAACAAACAAACAAACAAATTCGTTCCGTTTTTTTTCATTTCGTTTCTTGTGCGTTTCATATTTTGAAGAATCCGTAAAACTCGGTTACTCAAGATGAGTCCCGGGAATCAAATGTTTGTTAGATTTTATAGTTTGAATTAACTCCCTTCTTAAGCAGATTTGGTAGAAAAAAAATTATTTATCGATAATTAGCATGTCTTTCCCAATTCCTTACTGCTATTTAGACACAGATTCAAAAGTTGTGAAGCACTTTCAAAGGACATTTTTTGGATTTTAAAAAATTTAGTTGAAAGGCCTACCTAATACATATCAATTTCTTGTAAATTAATGCATTGTTTGTTTATTTTGTTTGCTATATGGCGTTTTCCGACATTGTAACCCCTTCCCTCTTGAAACCTGAATAAAAAAATCTGTCAACACATCTTTTTAACTAAACAAGAGTCCCTTGGTGGAAGTCCTTGAGTACTTGCTTCCTTTAAGGTTTTGTGAAATTATGAACATCAGTTTTGGAGATGTCGAAAATGCGTCAGCAAATCAGATCACTCGGTGACCACATTTGTAAGCGAATCTGCTTGAAAAACACAACTTTGTAGAGGATCATGGGTACTTGCTTCCTGTAAGATTTCGTGAAACTCTGTCATGTGGAAGGCGTCACGCTCTAAACTTCTTGAAGAAAAATTCAAACCAATTCATTATGCACCAGACACGTGTTTCGAATATAACATTCTCATCATCCAGCCAAAAAAACCTTTTATAAGCTGCCGAAATTCATTATACGTGTTATACTAGCGCCCTCTGGTTTTATTTTCAGAATTTAAATTTATGTAATACTTTACAGATAGTACGCGGTTCCAAATTTCCTGTGTAGCGGTTGCAGAGGGAAAGTCGAAAATGCGCCAGCCAATCAGAGCCCTATTTGTCGACCGATCGGCACGAAAAACACCACTTTGGTAGAGGACCTTGGGTACTGTAAAGTTTGATGAAATTCTGCGGTCTGTTGCAGAGAAGCATTTAAATGCATCAGTCAATCACAGCACTCGGCGGCCATATTTGGTAATCGATTGGCACGAAAAACACCGACTAGGTAGAGGACCTTAAGTGTTTGCTTTCCGTGTGTTTTTTTTGCTTACAGTGAGAAGTTATATGTTTATATAACAATTGTGTGACTATGGAGACCTCTGTGTATACGGATTAAGTGTGTGTGTGTGTTTTTTTTTGGGGGGGGGGGGGGGTTGCACACGTAATCCGGATGACCACACCATTTGCTTAAAGCATATGGCCGTCCAAAGTCGGCGCCGGCTGCACATTGGTCTCTTCCTTTTATGTGTTGTCATCAATGTTTAATGTTTCTGTACGTCTTTTACGATTGTTTTGTATGATGTTCTAGTGAATATTGTTGTGTCTTTTTGCGATTTTGAGTTTGTAAGATGTCGTTTATGTGTCCCTTTCTTGTAGGTTTATTTCGCTGGGTGAATGAAGGGTGGTCATGCCGGAGATCATTCCCTTTTCCTTGTGTTTCATGTTTGTATGGTGTGAGTTGGTTTCATTTTGGTTTATTTATTGTCTTTCGTATATCATGTTTCTATGTTGTGAGTTTGTATTCATTGCCCCTTTTGCATCCCTTTCAGTGGATGTTAGCTCTGTGTTTTTACATTGGGTGTTTTGCTGTGGGCACTGCAACCTCCCTTTTCCGTAAGGTTTCATGAAATTCTACGTGACGTAGAAAATGTGATTGTACAAGCCGGTGGCAATGATGTTGATTCGGGGAAAGGGATTCCGGCGAGAGATATTGAGGCAATTGAGAATGATTTTGCTGAGATTATAAATGATGTGAAACGACGTTCCCCTCGCACAAATGTGTATTTATCAACAGTGCTGCCGCGAGCGAACGTGGACGAGTCGGAAGTAAATGACACCATTCAATATGTTGCCAGGGAATATGGAGCTGAAGTGATTCCAAGTAACGAGAAAATCTACGACATTGAATCGGATTTGTATCGCTCGGATCGCCTTCATTTGTCAATGAAAGGTACATCAGTGTTAGTTAAGATGTATAATTTGTATGTGCCGATTATGATATCCGACGATGACATCATGAATGCTACTAAGTCCGACTGGTGTTGCTTCTGCGGCGAAGAAGGTCACATCTCGCGAAACTGTCGCCATGGCAACGAAGTTAAATGCTGGTCATGCGGTCACCTTGGGCATAAACAGAAATACTGCAGTCTATATAATTAGGAATACGGCAAAGAAGAGTATGCCGAAAATCGGCGTTCACGAAACACTTTTTCACTTCTAAGTGAAATATGTTGTGATTGTAATGAATTTATCTGCATTTGTTTACCTGTATCATATGTACTTAATGAACCTCGCTCTACACGTATTGCTTATTTTAAAAGGTCTGCCCCTAAAAGCCCTATGTCAAATTATGTAAACGATACTGTTAGGCATCAAGGAAATGAATCCTCAAAAGTCTGCTGTTCAAATATAAGAACTAGTAATGAAATAAATGTAAATAATACCAATGAAATCATCATGTCAAGTAATGTTGACCGATCTTTAAATGTTACAGCTGAATGTACTTTGCAAAATAATAGCGACAATACACCAAATGAAATTGCAAATGCTGAAGAAACTAAAGCTGTCGATAAATTACCATCTAATATACAGTACTCGAATGACTTAAGTTCTTTTGGCCTAATTAAGAAAGGATTACGTATAGGAAATTTAAATGTATGCCATTTGTTACCAAAACTAGATGAAATACGATTACTTTTAAATGAGCATAGATCGGTAAACATTCTCGGCCTATGTGAAACCTTTTTAAATGACCATATTGATGATAATGAATTGTCTATTGATGGTTTTACATTTGAAAGGAGGGACAGGGATGATGGCAGGTCAGGTGGTGGTATTCTAATGTATATTTCAAATCAACTGTCATATAAACGTCGGCGTGATTTAGAAGAAGGATCTATCGAGTCAATTTGGATAGAACTTCTCGTACCAGGTAGTAAATCGATACTTCTTTGCTCGGCCTACCGCCCGCCGTCCGCTCCCACAAGTTGGGTTGATAGTCTCACTAAAGAGGTCCGGAAGGCCTCCCTCTGTGTTGACACCGAGGTGATCCTGACCGGGGACTTCAATATTGATTACGTAACGCAGCCCCCGCAGTTTTGGATTAATGCATTAGAAGAATTCCATATGTCCCAAATTATTACAGCCCCAACTCGCGTAACTGTGAAAAGTGCCACGTTAATAGATCATGTGTACACGAACAAACCGGAAAACATATGCGAAATTAATGTCCCTATCATTGCATTATCTGATCACTATCCTGTTTGTTTTACATATCGCTGTCATAAATCTATTAAGAAGAACAAACATATTGAAATTCAATATCGCGATTTTAAACACGTTGATGTAAATGTTTTCATAAGTGACATGCTTGAAGTCAACTTTAACGTCAGACAGTGCATGAAATTTTTATATTTTCATTTCCATGCTTCATAAACATCAACGGCGGGTGCGGCTAGCCAACAGGGGATGCTTACTCCTCCCGGGCACCTGGTCCCACCTCTAACTTGTTAGGGGTCCGTCGATGTTTAATTTTGCGCTCTATTGTGAGTGCTGTTGAGATTATCGTCAGGATCTTCTTTAACTCATTGATGAAATAGAACAAATATATGATCCCGATGAAGTAGTAGCAGCATTTTACTCGTTATTCTTTGGTGTCGTAAATAAACATGCGAAAATTAAAAATAAGAGGGTAAAGTGCCAATTAAATCCGTCTTGGATGACACCTGAAATTAAAGAAGCGAGACACGCTCGTGATTTCTACCACAAAAAGAAAGACCCTATTAAATTAAAGTATTGGCGCAATAAAGTTACTGCGTTAATAAACTCCGCGAAAGAGAAATATTACAAATCTGCAATCGACGAAAACAAAAACTCAAAAGATATATGGAAGTATATCAATGAGCTGCGACCTAAGGCAGACCACTCGTCACCTTCTATATTAACTGTCGATGACCATACTGCCACTAATAATTTAGACATAGTCAATATGTTCAATGATTACTTTGTAAATCTGTCAAATGCCCTCTTGTCAGACAATGCAGATTACAGTGAGACCTTGCGTACATTGAATCAATTCACGCAATCCAAGCTCAATTCTGCAACTGAATTTTGCATTCAGCCAATCGATGAGACGGATGTTTTTAATATGCTTCAAAAACTAAATATCAAAATGTCGTCCGGTGTGGACTGTCTGGGACCACGGTTATTAAAGTTGACCGCACCGGTAATAAGCAAATGCGTGGCACACATGATAAACCAAAGTATTACACGTGGATTCTTTCCAGATGAACTTAAAATTGCTAAGGTCATCCCGATATACAAAAAGGGTGACAAGTCTGACCCTGGAAACTATCGACCCATCTCAATTTTACCAACGTTGTCCAAAATTTACGAGCGTCATGTTGCATCTCAAATTCATAATTATTTGTCCGCGTTTGAATTACTACATGTAGAACAATCTGGGTTTCGGCAATTTCACTCTTGTCAAACTGCATTGACAAAGTTAGTTGATACTTGGCTGGAGGAAATGGACAATGGTAACATTACGGGTGTTTCTTTTCTTGACTTTAGGAAAGCATTTGACCTGGTCAATCACAATATACTAATTGACAAGCTTAAATGTTATAATTTCCATAGCTCGGCTATAAAGTGGATTTCCTCATATTTAGACAAAAGATTTCAGAGCGTTCAAATGGGTAATAAACACTCTCAACTCAAAGCAATTTCATGTGGCGTCCCACAGGGATCGGTACTCGGTCCACTCTTGTTTCTTATTTATATTAATGACTTGCCCCTCCACGTCAAATCATCCAGTTTGAGTCTGTTTGCTGATGATGCAACTCTACATAAGTCAGCACCTTCTGTAGACTTCGTCAAGTTGCCACTTTCCTCGGATGTTGATAATGTAAACAAATGGTGCCGGGAAAATGGTATAATTGTTAATGAAAACAAAAGTAAATGTATGATGATTGCTACTTCTCAAAAACTTTCAAAACTACAACCAAATGCATTAGCGATTGATGTCAATGGAAACACACTCGAACACATTGACTGTGAAAAGTTACTGGGAGTTCATATAGACCCTTCCTTACAATTCAATAAACATGTTGACCATGTATGTCGATCTATTACATCAAAAATTGCCTTATTAAGAAAAGTAAAGCGATACCTTCCTCTTTCGTACAGAAAACTTTACTATAACGCGTATATTCTCCCATGCATAGACTATTGTTTAACAATTTGGGGAAATGCATCCAAAATTCAATGGAAAGAATCCAAACTCTGTCTCACTTTGTATTATTATATTGTATATATTGTTGTGTGATATGGAAGGCCTCTTGGAAGAATAGTCTTTGACTAAAAGAGTTACCTTCTTTAAATAAAGAATTATTATTATTATTATTATTATTATTATTATTATTATAATTCTGTACATTGTTGCAGAGGAGAATACGAAAACTTATCAGCCAGTAAGAGCCCTTGACGGCCATATCTGTCAACCTATCGGCACGAAAAACTCAAATTTGGTAGAGGACCTTGAAAATGTGCTTCCTGTAAGATTTCGTGAAATTCTGTGCAGCGGTTTCAGAGAAGTCGAAAATGCATCAGTCAATTAGATCCTTCAACGACCGTATTTGATGACCGATCGGCAAGAAAAACACAAACTATGTTGAGGACTTTATGTACTTGATTCCTCTAAGGTTTCATGAAATTGTGTGCAGCGGTTGCAGAGAAGTAAAACATGCCTCAGCCAATCAAAACCCTCGGAGCCATATTTGTCAA